>CM040428.1:86098145-86268145 GCA_022702705.1 Papilionanthe hookeriana x Papilionanthe teres | reverse complement strand
CACTATATATATATATATATATTTTAATTTATAATTATTTTAATTATTAAATATTATTATAATAATTAAATTTTATTTATAGATAATATACTATACTTAAAATATTTAAAATAAAAAAAATAATATTAAATAAATTTTTTTATATATATAAATATATATTTATGTACCTCAGTATATATAATTTTATTTATAATTTTCTCTTCAATTATTAAATATTTTATAGTTAAATTATATTTATTAATAATATACTATACCTAAAATATTTAAAATAAAAAATAATATTATATATATATATATATATATAGATATAAATTTATTTATTATAATTAAAGTTAACTATTAAATATTTTTATGATTAAATTATATTTTTAAATAATATACTATACTTAAAATAGTTAAAATAAAAAAAATAATATTAAATAAATATATATATCTATATATATATTTATATAAAATTATATTAATATTTTATAAAAAAAATAATATTAATTAAATAAATATATATATATATAAATATATATAAATTAAATATACATATATATATATATATATATATATATATATATATATATATATATATATATATATATATATATATATATTCATATTTTTATAACTTTTAAATATTTTTATAATTAAATTATGTTTAAAAAAATAATATACTTTACTTAAAATATTTAAAATAAAAAAATAATATTAAATAAGTTTATGTATATATATATATAAATATATATTTATATATACCTATTTATATATTTTTATTAAATATTTTTTAAATTATTAAATATTTTGTTATTAAATTTGTTATATATAATATATTATACTTAAAGTATTTAAGCTTAAAAAAATAATATTAAATAAATAAATATATACATATATATATATTTATATAAACCTATATATATATTATATAAAAAAAATACTGAAATAAATAAATCTATATATATAAATAAATTAAATATATATATATATATATATATATATATATATATATATATATATATATATTTATAAATAAATATTTATTTATTTATTTATCATTTTTTTAACTATTAAATAATTTTTTAATTAAATTATGTTGTGAATAATATATTATACTTGAAATATTTAAAATAAGAAATAACGTTAAATAAATTTTTTTTTATAAATATATATTTATGTACCTCTTTATATATTTTTTATTTATAATTTTTTAAGCAGTAATTATTTGTATAATTAAATTAAATTTATAAATAATATACTACACTTAAAAATATTTAAAATAAATAATATTAAATAAATTTATATATATATATAAATATATTTATTAATATATACATATATTTTTTTATTTACGATTTATTTAATTATTAAATTTGTTTTTGATTAAATTATATTTATAAATAATATATTATACTTAAAATATTTAAAAAATAATAATAATATTGAATATATATATATATATATATATACCTATATATATTTATTTATAATTTATTTAAAAATTTATAAAATATTTTTATAATTGAAAAATATTTATAAATAATGTACTACATTTTAAAAATATTTAAATAAAAAATAATTATTATACATATTTTTTTATTTATAATTTATTTAATTATTAATTATTTTTAAATTAAATTATATTTATAAATAATATTCTTTACTTAAAACATTTAAAATATAAAAATAATATTATATATATATATATATATATATATATATATATATATATATATATATATATATATATATATATATATATTTATATTCCTATATATATATATATTTATTTATAATTAATTTAATTATTTAATATTTTTATATTTAAATTATATTTATAAATAATATACTATACTTAAAATATTTATAAAAATATATATATATAAATATATATATATATATATATATATATATATATATATATATATATATATATATATATATATATATATATTTATTTATTTATTTATTTATATATATATATATATATATATTTTATTTATATTTTATTTAACTATTAAATATTTTTATAATTAAATTGTATTTATAAATAATATACTATAATTAAAATATTTAAAATAAAAAAATATTATTAAATAAATTTATTTCTTGATATATATTTATTTATTTATATATACATATATTTATTTATTTATAATTTATTTAATTATTAAATATTTTTATAATTAAATTATATTTATAAATAATATACTATACTTAAGAAATATTTTAAAGTAAAAAATAAAATTTTATAAATTTATATATATATAAATAAATATATAGATTTATATATACCTATATATATATATATATATATTTAATTTATTTAATTATTAAATATTTTTATAATTAAATTGTATTTATAAATAATATACTATACTTAAAATATTTAAAATAAAATAATATTATATATATATATATATATATATATATATATATATATATATATAATTTATTTATAATTTATCTAACTTCTTAAATATTTTTATAATTAAATTATATTTATAAATAATTTACTATAATTAAAGTATTTAAATAAAAAAATAATTTTATATAAATTTATATATATATATATATATATTTATTTATATATATATAATATTATAGAAATTTATATATATATATATATATATATATATATATATGTATGTATATACCTTCATATATTTATTTATAATTTATTTACTTATTAAATAGTTTTATAATTAAATAGTATTTATACATAAGATACTACACTTAAAATATTTAAAATAAAAATGGCCACACTGAAGAACCCGGTGAAGCGTCCAAAGTGCGAATTGATGAAGTGAAAAACAACGGGGAGGACAAAATGAAGTGGAGAATTTGAGGGGATCATAACCTGAGAGATTTACTCGAGAATAATAGAAGTTGTGAGTCCTTGTAGCCAAAACGGAAAAAGGCTTAATTGTGAAACCAAACCTTAGCGCGACGAATAGCAGAACAGACACCTATCGGCGTGATGCAATTGCGTATCTGTATCCCGCATTCCAAAAGATGGTTGGGACATTAGGTAAATAAAAGACTTAACGAATGACTAAAGCGACAAAGGGTGTGTGAATAATAAATAGAAAAGTGGTATAAATCCGAAATAAAAGTGGGAATTCAACACCATTGTACTATCGATATCGAGATGGGGTAATGTAGTGAATCTCCTTGTAAAAAAGAAGAGAAAATTTGAGATGGAGGTGAATTTACCCACCAATTCATGCATTTGAATGCTTAGCTAAGCAAATCCCAGTGAGTTGGTTACCCTCAATAAATGAATGATACTTGAACTGTAATGAATGTGTGTTTATAATATGCGAAAGTATCCTTAAATGAATATATAAGATTCATGGAATGGAATTGTTTATAGAAAAGATTGTCCCGACATTGTGGAGTCGGTTCAGCACAGAAGGATTCGAAAATGAAAACAAATACATGATCTTTAATACGAAGTAAAAATGCCGAGCAATGATGAGAGCGTATCGGCCACGCGGTTAAAACCTGGCAATTTCCCTCTGTGGTCCACTGAATAGGCCTCCCGACTCCGAGAAAAATATTCGATCGACATCGAAATGATATTAGCCTTGATCCACCCTTACACGAGGAGCATCCATCTATGAGGACGGGCCATCTTGAAGAAGGAGGAGTGCGGGGGATGAAAAGTTTTAGCAGGTAGTAATAAGCGTTGACCCATAATTTTATATTATGATATTTTTAATTTAATTGCAACGGCCAAAAACTTGACCGTATATTATATGTATAGAATTGTAATTATTTATGTTGTGGATGCTACGCGAGTATACGTATCGTGTCAAGTATCTGGGGGCTACAGTGGAGTCTGGTTATCGATCCACGGGGAAAGAGAAAAATTAAATAACAACTAATTTTAAAATAATAATAATACTAATTTTAAAAAATAGTATACGAAAAATTGGAATTCTAAATTTAAGTGACTTAAGTATTTTAATTAGGATACTTAACTAAGTAGAAAATTAATACTTATTGAAAGTGCGGGAAATTAACTAATTATTTAAATAAGTCTTAACTATTGAGAAAAAGTATCTTTCCTTGTTTAGAAGTTAAGTGATTGATGAATTTAAATAGATAATTTTAAGGTATTGTGACAAATAGGAGCATTCTATTCTTTACCCTTTGGTTCGTCCTATGTTTGATTACCGAATCCGCGGCTAGGCTCGGGAGGATACCGACCGCCACTTCGCAGCTCCCACGTTCCCCTCGCCCGAGGGCTAACATCTACACTTCAGCTCTCAAACAATAGGACCGAATTGAATATTTTAGTCCGTCACACTAAAATGCTCAATTCTACGCCCGATGATATTATTTCCCTATTTATTTGCACCTTCCTTCCAAGGCTTTTGAATTCCCGAATATCGGATGTAATTTTTACTATAGCTGTAAATCAACATATTTTAACAAATCAAATGGCCAGTTTAAAAGTAAATTAAGTTTTAAGTAAAAATTATCACAATTTATTAATATATAAAAGTATCTCTATTTTAATTTCATCAAGTCACTTAATTTCATAAACAGGGAGAAAGACTAAATAAACTACTCATAATGCATGGGAACTAAACTAAGCATGGATTTCATTTAAAGTTAAAAACAATAAATACAAATACTTATCTTCGATTTATCCTCGCGGACTCCTCGTAGTTCCTTTGACTCTTCCTTCCAGTACAGCACGACTAACTAATTACTCACTAATCTCACTAAAGACTCACTAATTGCACTAATTAAGATTCTAAAGACTACTTAGAACACACAAAAACACACAAAAGACACACACAAGACACATACAAGACTGATTTTCGGCCTCTATATATAGAGGTAAGCAAAGGTCCAAGAGGTGTGTAAGCATCTCTTCAAAAGGTGTCCGGGTTCAATGTATCGCTGCCATTTGAACTAGCTCGCCGTCGGCGACGAACTACCTCACCTGTCGGCGAGGCTTCTAGAAAGTCTTTGAACCGCGCTATCTCACTCGTCGGCGGGCTCGGGCTCGCCGTCGGCCGAGACAGATTATAAATCCTTCGAATTTTCTTCCTCGTACCCTCGCCGTCGGCGAGCTCGATCTCGCCGTCGGCGGCTCAAGACAAATTGCATTATTTTCTTCCTTTTTGCTCCAAATCCGCTCCTTTTTATAATTTTTGCTTTTATCACCTAAATTCTCCATTCCTGCAACAAAATAAAGAAAATACCTTTCTTTAAAGTGCAATTTCATCAAAAATAGGTATGAATTTCTTAATAAATTTTTCAGTGTTCAGATATCATTGCGGTGATGCACTAAAAACTCATGTAAATAACCTAGAATGTAATATCATACATCATAAAATCATGCAAATACTCACGCCAAAGCAAACATGCAATCAAATCATAAGATAACACTTGGATTTCCTCTTAAGAAGCACTTAGTTTAATATTATTATCTAGATAATTTAAGTTTTATCACTAGGGATGTGATACCAAATCACTTCTGAGATAGGGTTTCAAACTTGAAATTAACCTTAAAAGTTTGGGGTGAGTATGGGTCCTAAAATACTACCACCTCATAAGGATACACTTTGACTACATTGAACAGTCCTAGCCACATGGATTTTAATTTTTTTGGATATAACTTAATGTTGAATTAAAAAGTAAAGTCTCTTATCTAAGGATAAACTCTTTCTTATGAAGCTTATGACCATGTCATTCTTTTAATATTTTCTTTGTAAATGCTAGCATTTTCATATGCTTTAAGTCTAATCTCATCTAATTCATTTATTTTTAGTAGTCGCTTTACCTTAATATATTTCATATTAAAATTGAATTTTCTGATAGCCCAAAAGACTTTATGTACTTGAAGAACAAGGGGCAAGTGTCAAGCTTTTTCATAAACTAATAATATGGTAGGTGATTTATATGTTGTTCTATACACCTATAAAGCATCATCTAACTTTAGAATCCAATCTTTTCTACTCAATTCACAAAATTTTCTAAATCCCATTCAATCTCCCAATTAGAAATTTTAAAATGACCACTCATTTGGTTGGGGGATAAGTAGTAGCTATTATGTGCCTAATACCATATTTCTTCAAAAAACTTTAAAGTTAACATTGACAAAAATGACTACTCACTCCAACAATAATAACTATAGGTATCTTAAATGTTGAAAATATAGTCTTTTAAAAAATATTATATAGTCATAATAACATTTTTTGGGAAGGCAATGGCTTTTGTCCATTTAGAAACAATATACTACAATAGGTATGAATTGATTTTTGTAATCAATTTATAAATTATCTATTGAAATCTATTTTCCAAACATCAAATAATTCAACTAAAATATAATTAAGGGGTATTTCATCATTTTTTCTTTGTTACACACTATTTGACATTCATCAAACTTCTAGAAAAATAAACTCACACGCTTAAACGGATTAGGCCAGTAAAAAAATAAAATATATATAATAATAACTTAGCACAATTATTATATCTTCTTTGAAATATTCCCCATATTCATACTCATGATATTTCCTATTGATAGGTTCTGTCTTTTTTAAGGAGATACACTTCCTAATGATTTGGTTACCATCTTTGTTATGAAAGATGTGTCAACTTATTAATAAAATTTTGAATCATAGTTAAATTTCTTTTTTTTTATTGGAAGTCAACTCATAGGGGACAATATCACTTATAAGAAAGTTAATAATAAAAGCATACCATGGTACAAATGTATTCATATGCACAAGATATTCACCAGAAAAACTCTTGTTTATTCCGAAGTGATCTACATTCTAATGTTCTAACATAATTCCTGGTAAAGGTTTTCCAACCTGATTTATGTTCATTTTTTATCGTGAATCTCTATGTCAAATTCATGAAGCAAAAAAAAAAAAAAATGTATGAGTCGAGATTTTACATCTTTTTTAGCTACCAGCTATTTAATTACAACATGATCCATGGAGACAATAACTTTAGTTTATATCAAGTAAGTCCAAAATTTATTAAAACTTATTTCTTAGTGGTTGCATAATTGTTTCTTGCATCATTTAAAGTTCTAATAGTATAATAAACGTTATGAAAATTTTTTATTTTTTTTCTTTGACCTAACATATCTGTTACAACAAATTCACTAGCATCATACATTAATTTAAATGAATTTATCCAATCAGGTGTTATAATTATAAGTGCAGCGACTAGATACATTTTAAGAGTTTGAAAAACTTTTAAATAATCTTTAGTAAATTCATAAAGAGTTTCTTTCTATAATAGATGGAATTAAATTTTAGTTATGTTAGAGAAATTCTTAATGAATCTCCAATTTAAACCACCATATCTTAGGAAACTTCTAACTCCTTTAACAGTGATAGATAAAGGCATGTTTTTGAACCACCCCAGCCATTATCACAATAATGTAAGTCCCCTAATGGCAACAAAAACTTGACCTACTTCCTTGCAACTTGATTGGATTCTTCATATCTGGTGTTCTTGCACACAGGGGTTTCTCACGCAAGTATACATATCGTTTTAGTAATATAGGGCCTTATTGAGTCCAAATTATCGATCTCGTAGAGAATGAGGTAATGATTCCTTTAAGAAAATTTCTAGTCTACTACATTTAGGTCTTAGTTTGGAATTGTGATTAGGTGGAAGTTCTACTACTTACTCCTTCACTACTTAAATAAATTCTAATGTTAAAACATACCTAACTTAATTCGATCGGTGATTATCAAGATATAAAAGTTACCCCTTTCTTAGAATAAGATAAGTGGTGTGCAAGATCAGAACACTTAGAAATTGTAATTGTTATAAGTGACCAATAGGAGCAATTATCTTCTTTATCATCTTCTGAGTACAGAAAGAAGTCTGGTTAACTATTTTTAATTACTCAAACCCCAATTTAACCACATAGAGCTTATTTCCCTATCTATTTTCATTGTCTATAGTTTACTTGCACCATACCTTATAAAATAAAGTGAATACTCTAATCGTTCCTCCATCGCTCTTCTAAGTCATTATGGATCACAAAAAATTTTAGTTGTTAAAATGGCCAATATGAAAAGTAAATTAAGCTTTGAAGAATACTCATCACATTGATGTTTAAAGATCAATTCAATAAGCATCCTAACATCCTACACATCCAACTTATTCATCACAAGAGAAAGGTAAAAAAGATCTATTACAGTGCATGAATAAAACACCACAAATCATCTTCTTATAACAAAGCAAATCCACTAAATTATGTTTACAAACAGTACAAGACAATAGAAAACACAATACTTAGATTTTCCTCAAAAAAAGACATGAAAATTCCTCCCCAAAAGGTCTACAAGTGCTCCCTGCAATGTGGAAAATACAAAACCATAACTCTACAGTATGACTCCTCCGCCTTCTTGGACTTTCCAAGTCTTCAGAATGTTCAGTAACCTCCCCTCGAACTACCTATGATCTCCCTTGACTCCTAAAGTCATGTTGTAATAACAGTAGAAATTGCTTCTGGCAGTTCAAGCGTCTAAGCACCAAGGGCTGGCGCCTAGGTGCCAAGCTCTCTATCTTGGTTGACTGGATTATGTTGCCTAGGTGCCACAAGGATGGCATTGATCCCTGAATATTTATGCTTACATTTTTCTCTTTATATTTCTTTTCAATGAAAATATCTCTTTCTTTGCAATGGATGCCAAATAATTGACTCTAAAGCAAATAAGAAATATATTTTAATTGTTATATTATATGGGATTTTATGCATGTATACGTATAGTTTATCAAGTAATATCAATGGATGCCAAATATGGGAAATGTCTAAAATTTTAAAGAAATAAAAAAAATAACTTTTGACTTTTCAAATTGATTTTGTAAAGTATCTTTTAAGATAAAAAGTTTGAAAATTGTTTTTGAAAATTTTCTTTTAAGAAAAAGTAAAGCAAGCAACTAAAATTTTGGAGGAGCCCAAGTCCAAAATCTTCAAGTTTGGAGGAGCCCTAAGTCCAAAATCGTGAAAAGTCGAGAAAGAAGGCGACTTTTGAGGGTAAAAATGCAGGTTTTCAGGTTTATTTTTCACTTTAAACTATTTTACAAACCTTTTTTCATGAACCGACGCCTAAGTGTTACTGGTTCGGCGCTTAGGCACTGCCTCACGGATAACCTGTGCTTAAGCGCTGTGTTTTGGCGATTAGGCACCAGTGCACAAATTTTGATATTCTTGGTTTTTAAGTTAAAAGGACACCTTGCCTAAGTTATCCACCCCTAAATGATTTTATAAATCTTAAAAACTATTTTCTTCCCCTTCCATCCTCCGCTTTCTCAAAATTCAAAAAAAATCACAAATTCAATTTAACCTTAAATAACAAATAATTTTTCACACAAACAAACACTTACATTAATTTTTGAAAACAAATACAAACATGTTGACCTCACTTTTCGTTGAGGGTCTAGTCTCTCTTTAGATGGCCTAGGGTCTAGCCATAGGACTCTCCTAGTGACTTTCTTAGAAGACTAGTCATGGAACCCTACCACATAGAAATTGAAGATGCTTATTTACTTCACTTGGGATTTTCATATGTTTAAGACCTAACCTATAAAAGTTTAGGAGATAGAGGCCAAGCATAAGGAAGTCCAGGAGGAGATCCCTATAGGTGGTCAAGCCTTAGGATTAATCCCTGGAAAATTGGGTCTAGCACACACACACTTGCACATCACATTCAAACATTTTTCATTCACAACCCTAAATCAGTTATAATTTACCTTGATCCCTTAATTACTTTGGACACTCATGTCTGTGGTACCACCAAACCCAAAGCCTATTGCTAAGGTGGCCAGTACAAACACATAGAGGACCAAATGAGGGTGACCCTTGGTACATGGCTCAATTTAAAAAATTCCATATTACTCACCTCCAACCAATCCCAACTTTTGCCAAAAATTCAATTTCTAACCCCTTTGCCCCAAAGTTCCCTAAATACCTAAAATAACCCCAAAATCCACCATAAAATCATCCAAAATTCCCCAAAAATTACCCAAAGTTTCTCAAAATCATTTCAAAATAGTTCCCACCTCTTAAATCCACCAAAACACCCCAACACATTCCAAATAACCTCCACATACCCTAAATACCCCTCTTGGCCTAAAATTCTAAAAATTCCAAAAATTCCCAAAAATTTCTAAAATCTCCCAAATATTCCAAATTTCATTTTTTTCAACTACCACATGACCCAATTTGGCCAATTTAGCCCAATATAACCAAAAGCCCCAATTTGACTCATTTAACCCAAAAGTGCCTAAATTAAATCCAATTCTCCCCAATTTCGATTCCAACTTTAAATTAACCATTCCCAAGTCTGATTCAAACCAAATTCGAGCCCAATTGGACCCAATTACAAGCCCAATTTCAATTAAATTCCAAAAGCCCCAATTTTCACCAAGTAACCCAATCCTTCTAAATTGAACTCAATGTCAACCAATTTCCCCTCAATTTGAGTTTGAAACCCGTAATTACATTCCCCTAAACCAAATACAACATTCAATTGCCACCAATTTGAGCTTCAATCTCATCTAAAACCAAAACCCCCCAAATTTGACGTATTTCCAACCCGACCTTCGACTAAGTTGCCCGAACGACGCCAGATCACAAAATTGACTGCGCCGATGCGTCCAGAATGTCGAATTTACCTAGGAAAGAAATACACTTTATCATGGTTCTGAGCGAGGGAAATCCCTAAATCCCTAAGTGTTGCCCCTTCCTTGCTTGACACCAGAAGTCACGCACCCTCTCCCTCTAGGTTCAGCCGAGCCATGCCCTAGCTAACCTCTCTTTTTCCTCATGGAGGTTTCGGCCATGCTCTCCACCTCAACTCATGCCTCCTCTATTCCCCTACTTGGGAAGCTTCACAGCTAGGGCATGCGACCCTATTCCTTTGACTTGCGCTTAGCATGGCAGACCGACTCTTCACTTCCTCCAGTGACCCTTCTTGTCACCATCCCCTCCATTGAAGCTCAAAGGTCGCACTACTTTCAGTTTTTACCCTTAGGTGAGTTTGGGGGCTTCTTCTTCTTCATTCTTTTGCTATAAAATCCCCATTTTGGGGAGCTTTAGAGGTTGGCTAATTTTCTTTCTTTGAAGGGGGAAGTGCTGCTAAATTTCTGTTGGGGTTTGTTCTTGCTTTCCCTTTGCATTTTTTTTCAAGAAGGACGAGGTAAGTATTTCTCCTCTTCACATTCTTCAATAGGTTGAAAGTAAGAATTCTCTCTTCTTCCTCCTCTTTCTAAGCATCTCACGCATTTTAAACCTGTTGAATCTCTCTAATGCATCGTGGTATTTAGTTCGTTCTTTTTTTTAAGTTAAGGCAAAATGGAGGAAAGTGGGATTTAAAGCCTGTAAGGTTTGAACCACCTTTTAATTTGTTGCTTGGGATATACTACAAGCTTTTATTTGCTGCTTAAAAAAATATTCACTTAAGTTTTAGAGATATGCTTTGGATCCCAAATCGTCTACTGGCTTAATCTATCCTTTTCACCTTAATTTGCTCTGATATTGTCGTTTCATTTAATGCTTGGGGGTCTTGGGGTTCCAATTATTCTCTTTGGAGTGGCATTTTTGTAAAATCTGAAATTTCTGGGGTGGCATACTTGTGAAATCAGAAGATTTAGGGTGTTAGTATAATGCTATTGATTCTGTAGAGCTTGCATCAATGGAGGAGTAAAAAAAAAATAAATAATGTAGGAATCTGTTTCATAATTGGCTGAAAGTGCAGAGAAGCTGTTTGAGGGTGTGGATATGGTTTCGAGTGGAATTGATAAATTTTTTTTCTAATCTTTATCGAAATACTTACTAAAATTTTAAAGGCATCGAGGAGCATTTGTTTGTTGTTCATGCACTCTCCATTTCATAAAAGGATGTCTGAGGCTATGAAAAAAATGTGAAACATTTCAAAATTTGAATCTTACTGTACATCTCACTCAGGTGCCAAGATCTCCAAGCAACCTTTATCATTTACGGTTCATAATCTATGAAATGTGGTTAGGGGATCTTGGTTTGATACTTTCTTGCCTGGTGGTGTGAGTAATCTGTTTAATTTGTGCCACTTGGGATTGCTCCCAAATGCATTTTCTAGTGTTTCTGGAATTCAGAAATTGAGGTCATTGTAGGGGCTAAATGAGTTGAATGTTAAAGATGAGAATGGTTACAGAACTGAGGCGTTGAAACATATGAGCTAGTTGTGCAAATTAAAAAAAACTTTTTTTGGAAAATATGGAGGATGTTAGAGAGGCTTGAAATGCAAAATTATTTGAGAGGAGAAAACTTATTGATTTATTTTGAATTGGTGCATTATATTTATGCTACCCAATTCTTCTATGTTTTCATATCTAACACCCTATGCACATCTGTTTATACATATAACACCAAAAAAATATCATGTTTACACACATAGCACTTAATTTCTTATACATGATTGGTGGCATTTGAGCCACACTTACGGAGCATATGTTGTAGCTTTTGAAAGTCGTTTTGTTACTTAAATGACCGCAACTTTTGAAGCTTTAAAGGTACATCTTTTGAGCTTAATTTGCTGTAGTTTGGTGGCTTTAAAAATGCATCTTTTGGTCCGAATTGGCTGCGGTTTGATCTGTCTTTGGGCACTTTCTCGGCTGCGATTGTGGTGAGTGTTGTTATGCCTTGTGATGGTTTGGCTCTAGCTTATTTTGATGACTAAAATGGGAGGATTTTGGGACTACGATTTGAAACTCCCTTGGCTTGATTATGGAGAGAGGTGATTAAGGTTTATATTTTGGGGCATCTTTCCTATGTTTACTTGGTGGAATTTGAGCTAATTTGAAAGATTTATGAGAGCTTGTCCATTCACTTTTTTATGTGTTGAAAGCTTTATGTTGAGATGGTTTTCCTGTTATTGCTGTAGACGTGAGCTTCCTTGGCCCCTGTTGCCTTGGCCGTGAGCTTCTTTGGTCCTGTCCTGTCTTGGCCGTGAGCATTTACTTGGTATTATTGGAAGATTTGGTATTTATGTGATGCGTTAGGCTGTGAATCAAGTTGGGAGTTGGAAAATTTCAATATCTGGAGTTCGGGAATGCTAGTGGGGGTCTTTCTTGGATTACTCTTCTTTAGTTTAATTTGTTAGGTTTGGAAGCGTCTCAAGCCTTATTTAGGGGTGTTTTAGATTAACCCTCCTACCATTTTGGCCCCACTTTTCTAAATTGGATTTGGAGGTGGGTTAGTCTTCTTTCTTAGCTCTTCTTTCTTTTTTTTTTGGTTCATTTTCTATTTTTCTTGGTTTTGGTTTTCATTTTGTTTTGGGGCATATGGTGGTGATGACAAAGGCATACCAGTGGTAGAGTGGAATGATATTCCATCCTATGACATCAAGACCCACTCTAAGACCCGGTGAATTGTAGGATGATACTATCATTCACCGCTACAAAGCTAGAGGGGCACTCGTACCTTCTTAGGTTGTTGGCGATCCTGCGCCCGACGACATGATCGACTCGTGGACAAGCATAATTTCTAAAACTGACAAAAAAGGACTTGATAGGAATAGCAACGATATTTATAAAAATATATTTTCACTACAAACAAAATTGATACAACTTTCTTTTGTATGCCTGAAATCCACGTGCATGCTAAAAATATAAATTCTAAATATATATTGTAGCTTGGTTGTCCATTTATCAATAACTGGTACCAGGCTAAGGAACACCCTCCTAAGTTAGGTTTAGTAGGACACCCTTCTAGTTGAGTGGCGGGCTTTATACATCCTGGTGACCGAGTAGCCTTCGACGACCCTCGAGTAAAATATACATAGATTCTAAGCCTAGCCCCGACTCGAGTGCTTGTGGTTTTCTTTGGATTTTTCATATGATTTTGGTAAAGCACTCGTGGTCTTTTCTCCGCGACTTTTCTGAGGCTTTGATGATCTTATTTTAATTGTTATTTATCAATTTTCCAGAGTTTTCCATCGGGGGTCATTCACCGTTCTTTCTCGAGCTTTCTGGATGACATTTCTTTTTCCGCTTTGCTTTCATTTATATGATGCATTTCAGCCTGCTACATTTAAGAAAATAACGGATCTCCCAGGTATACAGGTTTGTTTTATATTTATAGCATGTTACTTTCCTACTTGCTACTTTTCTTTTCTCACATAGCATGTTGTACTATACTCTTTACTGCATACTGTACTGTTTTTCCTGTGCTATACATCCTGCTGTTACGCTACACACAGTACAACTTTAAACATGCTTTCATAGGGTATTTAGAGGACTACAACCATAGGGCCGCTTGATTTGACATCATAACTTGACACCCTAGAAAACTTAAACTTAACACGACAAGGAGCTTGGAGCATGCATCGTGGGCAGCAAGACCATCTTCGACAGCAAAACCTGTCTACATCAACAAAACCTTTCCTTAGTCTAAACAACAATCCATAGGATTTCAAGGTTGTTCGCCTAGTGTGACATAAATCCTCAACTTCTCTTTAGGACTTTCGTATAGCTCTGCTGTATAATATAAGCCCTAACTCGTCCTAGGATTCTGAGGTTATTGTTAGTCACGACCTAAATCCTCACATCTTCCAGGCTATTCGTGTGATCATTTCACACAAATGTGAGCCATATTTAATAAAATCTGTAGGATGAAACATTTAAATAATTTCTCCTCTAAACTCAAGCCAAACCATAGGATAGCTTGGGAGGTCACCGAGGTTCGTCTCCGGATCTATGACCTCTCCTAGGTTTTCCTCATTTGGATTCTACAATAAATGTTCCAAATTTGAGTCAATCTCCTTTCACACCTCTTTTTCTGATTTCATTGAAAATTCATATTCTTTTGACCTCTTTGAAGATAATATTACCTGATTTTTATCGAGAGTTTTTTTAAGTGATCTCGGTCATTTAAGATGTAATTAACTATAAGGGCTTGCCATTATAGAAAGCTTTTCCGAATGAGCTTAATATAAACCCTATTTAATCCTTCATATTAAATAGGGAAATTTGACGATAAATAAAATGGTTTCGCAGACCAAACGGACGTCATATATTTCTTAGTTTATTTGATCGAGCCTCACCCTCAAGTATTGTGTTTATCTTCCGGGATAAATACAGGTCTTGAGGTATAACACTCTTTCATTTAAAATATGGAATATATGGGGTCAGTTTGATTTCATATTTTTCTAAACTTATATGTATATGTAAATTAAAATGTCCTTCCGAAGTGGGCGACGGGATTCCGATTCTGGTGACCGACAGCTTCCAACGGGCAACTCCACACCCAAAATAACATCGACAGCTTCTGGCGACTCTGCTGTGGAGTGGTTTCTCTCTTCATTAAGATCAGGAAATACTATATTCTTATACCAGTAATGTGCTAATGTCTCTCATGAGCCAGATTACCATTCTTCCATTGATATACTTCACCCATTTATTCCTTGGGAAAGTGTGAGCAACTCCTCCGGATTTCAGGATCGTCTGTTTAGTCACTCCTAAACGGAAGGGTTCAGAAATCCCTAGGTTTTCCTTTTGATCTTGTGGGGTCGGACTCTCAATAGGTGAGTTAGTGCATGAAGTGCGTTGTGAATTCAGTCTCGGATTGGGTCCTGAATTTCACTTTTACTTTGTGTCTCTCGGGTTTGATTTGCTAGTAGCAAATTAAACCAAATCTCTATTCTCGTACATTCTGTTTAAATTTAAAATTAAACGAACACCGTTAACAAATATAAAACCTAGAAATAAAAATAAAATAAGGTGAAAGCATAAAAAAAATAAAAAATAAAAATAATGCACATGAATCAAATAAAAAAAATGTATAAAGAAAATTGCTCAGTTTACAGTACAAGTGCATTAACTTGAGTACTTACATTGAAATTGTAAGGCACGAGATGTCGCTGACTTCTAAAAATCTTTCAAATGATAGGGACAATGTCTTCACCGAAGTTGATCTTTTCTTTTGCCTCTGGAATGGAGTTTGTTTTCAATAGAGATGAGCTGCCTGATCTGTCATTCATCAGGTTTGGGCAAGGGTTCAACGACGTTGAAGCTAAGTTTGGGGATGTGGCTATTGAAATGATGAAGTCTGAAATGAACAAATCCATTAAGCCTATTGTAATGTTCAACCTGAAGTTTATTGAGGAACTCCCCATGCCAAAGGAGTGGATTGAAAAGAACTCAGATGTCGTTATGAGCACGGGGACTACTTTTAGTACTGCTTCACTTACTGCCGGGTCCACTGTATCTGTACCAATTACTCTACCAAGTAAAGGAAAAGAGATTCTACATAAGGAAAAGTTAGTCGATGTTTGTGTTTAGTCGTCTTCTGAATTCAAGATTGGGTCTGATTCGAAGTCCGTACAAGTGATGAAGATACAGGAATGGAAGCGCAATCAAAGAATTCTGAAAGTGAAGCAGCCGCGACAACACCCGCAACGGTATGAAGAACAATCATTCCAGTTGAGACCATACCAGATAAGCGAGAGACAGGGTCCAACAATTTCAGACTGGTTGAGCAAGGTGTACCCCTTCAAAGAAGAGTCAATGTCAAAGATATTCCATGATTTGCTGAAGAGGCAAAATTTCAGACTACCAGAGCTGAAGAAACCAGAAGAAGTAAATAAGAAAGACCATCCCAATTATTGTCTGTACCACAGGGTGCTTAGACACACGATAGAAAGCTACTTCAGTTTTAAAGATTGGCTTGAGAAAATTTCAAAAGTGGAGACGTAATAATCCTAAAGGAATATTTGAGAGAGCCTGAAAAAGGTTTTATCAATATAATTTCAGCTGATTCAATTGACTTCTTCACAAAAACATTGGAGTTCGGGGAAATAAATGATGTTTCTCAAGAATCCACGGCTTACCTTAAAGTTCTCAAAAGAATGTCGATTGAGTTTATCTTGGAAAAGCTCCAAACTAAAATTGCACAACTATCTGAAGGTCATAAAGAAGATACTGATGATGAAAATTACAACTTAACATATTACATGGAAAATGAATTCACAGAAATCAATGTCGTCGAGAACCAAGCCATGTTAGCTACGAGCAACGCTCCTCCTCTTAGTGAGGAGAACGCCTTAGATGAGTGGTAAAGGACTATCCAACAAAGGGACGAACATATCAGCCGTCTCGAGAAGAAAATATAAGAAATGACGACCACCATGACTATAATGCAAAGACAGTCAGAACCACTACAAGTGGTGCTTCAAGAAACAAACCAGCCGGAAACCATTCATGTTACAGATGAAAGAACAGGGTTCACCTTTGACGAAAAACCGAAGAAGGATTCAGTTCAGAGTCCGACACTGGAAAATGACATTAAAAAGATGGTCAAGCAACAGGTGAAAGAAACCCCAAATCAATCAAAAGGAGGGACATCGATTCTGAAAGGTAGGCCCTACTTGGAGGAGTTCGATGCAATCCAATACCTCAAGGGTTTTGTATCATCTTTGTTCAGAAAGTTTGACGAGACTGGAAACCCCAAACAACATGTTGCACACTTTCGAGCAAGTTGCTGCAACGCGGGGGGTAATGATGCACTGCTGTTTGATAGTTCGTGAATAGTCTTTCAGAAATCACTTTCCACTGGTATGCAGACTTACCAAATGGTTTAGTAAAGACTTTCACGGAAATGGAAAACCTCTTCATCAATCGCTTTGCGAGAGTTCAACACCGTGTCACTATAAGTGATCTTGTAGTAGAAAGACAGAAGCCAGAAAAAACCTTGGTGGAGTACATCCTGTGTTGGAGAAATCTTTGCATGAAGTGCGAACCACAGCTTCAGGAGCAACATGCAATTGAGATTCTTCTAAAGGGTATCCACGGTTCAGTAGGCTTCTTACTTAAAGGACTTACAATCAAGACTTTCGAGAAGCTACTTAGCAAAGTTGCAAGACCGCAAGAGGAGGTCAAACAAATTGAATTCATCGAGAAAGAGGACAGGCCGAAGCCAGCAATGGTATCTGAAAGGAGATCAGGGACAGTGGCAGCAATTGACAAGGGTAAGCGTCCGATTCAGACCTAAACTGAGCCGTTGACACAGTACAATTTACAACTCCTGTCACAGTATGACCAACTTTCACAGCAGCATGGTCAGCATCAACAACGGTACAACCAGCAACACAGTTGACAGTCGTCTCAGCAGAGGCCACTCTGGACGGATGGAAGGCAGGGTCATTCTATGACCGATTTGTTGAACAAAGTATATGCATTCAAGGATGAAGCAGTAGCAAAGATGTTCCAAAATCTGATTAAGAAGCCCAACTTCAGATTGCCTAAGGCAAAGAAACAGACGGAAGTTAACAAGAAGAATCATCCCAACTATTGCCCATATCACAGAATGCTTGGGCACACCATTGAAGGCTGTATCAGCTTCAAAGAGTGGCTCGAGAAGAACTTCAAGAATGGGAACATAATGATCTAAGAGGAATATTTGATAGAACCTGAAGGAGGTCCCGTCGATATGATTCTGGTCGATCATATTGTCCAAATTAACTCCCACGCAGCTGATGTCGAATGAACACAGTTCAGGTGAAAGCTTCAAAAGAAAAGGAAGAATCAGATCTAAGCAGTTTTGGTACAGGCTAGAAAGCAAAGTTCAAGACCTCTCCGTTGGGAGAATGTATGGCTTATCTTTTGACTACTACTATCAATCTAAAAGGCACATTAGCAGAGTCGATGTTAGTATGTCTCATCCCTCCCATCGCAATGAATGAAAGGAAAGAAAGAGTTTGTTTTTGTCTAAAATTGCTCAAAATTTGGAAAGCTCATCAACTCAAAAGAAAAAAAGGATATCTTGATAAGAATATGGCTTTAGGGAAGAATGAAATTAATGTCCTAATAGTTCAGTCGTTTACTTTAAGGAATTTAGACTGGGTCCTAAGTAAATTCTGAAATGAAATAGTGTGGTTAAAATACGAGTAATTGTCTCGAGATATCATGGGCCTTTTAATTTTCTGCCATGTGACTGGGACCAGACTTTCAAATAAGTTATTATATCCCAAGATCCATGATAAGGAATATTTTAAAATTATTAATTAGAGAGTTTCGACATTCAAAATATTTAACTGAAATATGCCTTACCAAATACAGTAATTCTCGGAAAATAAATGGAGTAAAAGAAAAGAAAAAAAAGAGGAAGAAAACTTTTATCTGTGAAGATCTAACTGAGGAGAAGCTTGAGGTGAGCACAAAATCAAAAATTGGTGTCCCAATTTGGGCATTCAAAATCTTTAACATGTGCTCCATTAGATATAGTAATCCTCAATTGAAAAAGATAAAAAAAAGAGCAAAAAAAGAAAAGAAAAGAGGAAACAAGCAAAAAGGCTCCCTGAGAAGAATCTTGAGGCAAACATATAACCAAAAATTGGTGTCTTAATCCTCCCCTGATTAAAAAAATTGAAAGACTACCTTAAGAATATTCTTCTGATATTATGCTTTGAAAAGAGCCAAGTGATTTCATGCCTTATGTTTGGTCATTAATTGGCTCAGAAATATCTTTTGACAATGAAAAATATTTTGATCACATGACCAGAAATTTTGGGATCTGCTTAGGCCCAGGAAGAAAGAATTAAAGAAATGACGACGATATTAGCAGTTAATAGAAATTCAATCCTGAAGTCATATCCTTCAGCACCCAGCAAATACAACTCTTACGTCAATTCAAAAAAAGTCAGAGCAATTTCTCGAAGACAGTGTGAACAACTTTACGAAATCCATGACAAAGCAAACAACAGCTGTTACAAACAAAGCTATGAAGTTGTAGCCTCCTCAACTATGGAGTCCTTAGAAATAATACATGTTTATAGGTGATAGAAAGAATATAATTCCGATAGCATCTTGAAGAGTGAGTTATTCTCTACCATTCTCCTTCAGTCAGTGGACGATGTCTCAAGAAGTACTGCGCATCGTGATGTTTCAAAGATAAAGCCTTGTCCTACGAAGCACCAGTGTTGCACTTGTCTGAAACTGGATCCAAACCTTAAAACAAATGCAATAAAATAAAAAAAAACACTGCATCAAACAATAATAAAAGTCAACAAAAACAAAACTCTACTCATAAATTTCCCTAAATCTCTGCATTCACATTTTCACAAAACTCCACACCTCATGAAATTTCAAATATCTCTGCACAGACATCTCAATAAAATTCAGCACAGTTTGAACTTCTACAAACATTCTCTGCACTTTACAAAATGTTTTCATAATCTCCGCATCCATAAATATCAGCACAATTCTTCAATCTCTGCATTCTAAAAAATCAGTAATATCTTCAATCCCTGCATTCATAAATCTCAGCAAGATTTTTTAGGCTCTGCATTAATAAATCTATACAAATCTCTGTATAAACTGAATCTAAGCAAAAATTCCTCATGGACCTCAGAAAAAATTCTCTCAATCTCTGCATAAATAAATTTCAACAAAATTCTTCATAATATCTGCATACACTAGATATCAGCAAAAATTTCTCATTAATCTCAGCAAAATCTTTCTCAATCTCTGCATAAATGCATCGTAGTAAAATTCTTCATAATCTCTGTATTAATAGAATCTTAGCATTCTCAGCAATCTCAGTAGTTCTCAGCACTCGGGATAGGCTTCAACCCTACTCCCTCCTCACCAGTTCTCAGCATTAGGATAGGCACTGTCCTACTCCTTTCTCAGCAATCTCAATATTCAAATCTCAGGATACAAATTAAAATGAAATTGAAATTAAAGTAGTCTCAGCATTCGGGTAGTCATTCGCCCTACTCCCTTCTCAGCACCCAGTACTTTTTGAGTTGGATGTGAGTCCTTTTGCTTTCCATCTTAACCCGGTCTTCTCATTTTTTCAAATGTGGAGTTTTTACGAAATCAAAGTCAAAAATTGAAATTGAAATTGCAATTGAAATTGAAGCACTTTGCATTTTGCATAGGCTCCGACCTATGCTTTCTCAGCATACACATTTGGGATAGACTCTGTCCTATTCTTTCCCAGCATGCACATTCGGAATAGGCTCAGCCTTACTTCCTTCTCAGCAGACAAATGCATTCGAGTGGGCCTTCTCCCTACTCTCTTCTCTGCATAAAATCAAAATTGAAATTGAAATTAAAGATGAAATCAGAAACAAATCCAAATTTTAAATTCGAAGATTTAGGTTTGCATCTCCCAAATTGAAAATTAACTTCTTAACTCCTCAGCAGATATTTCACTCGATTCTGAGTTCTGTTTTGAGTTTGTCAACTCAAACAGTTGTGTTGGTTTTGTTGATCGTGTCGGTCAACACCAATACGGGCGGTGTGCCCTGTCTAGCACACCACAACTATTGGGGGTCCATTTGTTGACCTCACTTTTGGTTGAGGACTAGTCTCTCTTTATATGGCTTAGGGTCTAGCCATAGGACTCTCTTGGTGACTTTCTTAGAAGACTAGCCATGGAACCCTATCACATAGAAATTCAAGATGCTTCTTTACTTCACTTGGGATTTTCATATGTTTAAGACCTAACCTCTAAAAGTTTAGGAGAAAGAGGCTAAGAATAAGGAAGTCCAGGAGGAGTTCTCTATAGGTGTTCAATCCTTAGGATTAATCCCTGGAAATCTGGGTCTAGCACACACACACTTGAACATCACATTCACACATTTTTCATTCACAACCCTAAATCAGTTATACCTTACCTTGATCCCATAATTACTTTGGACACTCATGTGTGTAGTCCCATCAAACCCTATGCCTATTGCTAAGGTAGCTAGTACCAACACATAGAGGACTAAATGAGGGTGACCCTTGGTCCATGGCTCAATTTAAACAATTCTATATTACTCACCTCCAACCAATCCCAATTTTTTCTAAAAATTTAATTTCTAACCCCTTTTCCCCAAAGTACCCTAAATACCTAAAATAACCCCAAAATCCACCATAAAATCATCCAAAATTCCCCAAAAATTATCCAAAATTCCTTAAAATCATTTCAAAATAGTTCCCAGCTCTTAAATCCACCAAAACACCCTAAAACACTCCAAATAACCTCCACATACCCTAAATACCTCTCTTGGCCAAAAATTCTAAAAATTCCAAAAATTCCAAAAAATTTTCAAATCTCCCAAATATTCCCAATTTCATTTTTCTCAACTACCACGTGACCCAATTTGGCCAATTTAGCCCAATTTAACCAAAAGCCCCAATTTGACCCATTTAACCCAAAAGTGCCTAAATTAAATCTAAGTCTCCCCAATTTCGATTCCAACTTTAAATTAACATTTCTTAAGTTTGATTCAAACCAAATTCGAGCCCAATTGGACCCAATTGTAAGCCCAATTTCAATTAAATTCTAAAAGCCCCAATTTTCACCAAGTATCCAAATCCTCCTAAATTGAACCCAATGTCAACCAATTTCCCCTCAATTTGAATTCAAAACCTGCCATTACATTCCCCTAAACCAAATACAATATTCAATTACCACCAATTTGATCTTAAATCTTATATAAAACCAAAACCCCCCAAATTTGACGTATTTCCGACCCGACCACCGACAAAGTTGCCCTAACGATGCCGGATCACAAAATTGACTGTGCCGATGCGTCCGGAACATCGAATTTAATGAGGAAGGACATACACTTTGTCACGGTTCCGAGCGAGGGAAAACTTTATGAAAATTGGCACAACTTAATTGACGAAACAATAAAATAAGTCTTTTTTTTAAATCCCTAAATCTCCAAGTGTTGCCCCTTCCTTGCTTGACACCAGAAGTCGCAAACCCTCTCCCTCTAGGTTCGACTGAGCCATGCCCTAGCCGACCTCTCTTCTTCCTCATGGAGGTTTCGGCCATGCTCTCCCCCTCACCTCATGCCTCCTCCATTCCCCTACTTGGGAAGCTTCACAGCTAGGGCATGCGACCCTATTCCTCTGACTTGCGCTCAGCATGGCAGACCGACTTATCACTTTCTCCAGCGACCCTTCTTGTCACCGTCCCCTCCATTAAAGCCCAAAGGTCGCACATCTCTTCTTCAATTTTTACCCTTAGGTGAGTTTGGGGGCTTCTTCTTCTTCATCCTTTTGCTATAAAATCCCCATTTTGGGGAGCTTTAGAGGTTGGCCAATTTTTTTTCTTTGAAGGGGGAAGTGCTGCTAAATTTCTATTGCGGTTTGTTCTTGCTTTCCCTTTGGGTTTTGCTTCAAGAAGGACGAGGTAAGTATTTTTCCTCTTCACATTCTTCAATAGGCTGAAAGTAAGAATTCTCTTTTCTTCCTCCTCTTTCTAAGCATCTCACACATTTTAAACCTGCTGAATCTCTTCAATGCATCGTGGTATTTAGTTTGTTCTTTTTTTTAAGTTAAGGCAAAATGGAGGAAAGTGGGATTTAAAGCCTGTAGGGTTTGAACCGCCTTTTAATCTGTTGCTTGAAATATACTACGAGCTTTTATTTGCTGCTTAAAAAAATATTCACTTAAGTTTTGGAGATATGCTTTGAATCCCAATTTGTCTACTGGCTTAATCTGCCCTCTTTGACCTTAATCTGCTGTAATCTTGTCGTTTCATTTAATGCTTGGGGGTCTTGGGGTTCCAATTATTCGCTTTGGAGGGGCATATTTGTGAAATCTGAAATTTCTGGGGTGGCATATTTGTGAAATTTGAAGATTTAGGGTGTTAGAATAATGCTATTGATTCTGTAGAGCTTGCATCAATGGAGGAGTAAAAAAAAAAATAAATAATGCAGGAATCTGTTTCAGAATTGGCTGAAAGTGCAGAGAAGCTATTTGAGGGTGTGGATATGGTTTCGAGTGGAATTGATGAATTTTTTTTCTAGGCTTTACCGAAATACTTACTTAAATTTTAAAGGCATCGAGGAGCATTTGTTTGTTGTTCATACACTCTTCATTTCAGAAAAAGATGTCTGAGGCTATGAAAAAAATGTGAAACATTTCAAAATTTGAGTCTTACATCTCACTCAGGTGCCAAGATCACCAAGCAGCCTTTATC
Organism: Papilionanthe hookeriana x Papilionanthe teres; assembly: GCA_022702705.1. Taxonomy (NCBI): domain Eukaryota; kingdom Viridiplantae; phylum Streptophyta; class Magnoliopsida; order Asparagales; family Orchidaceae; genus Papilionanthe; species Papilionanthe hookeriana x Papilionanthe teres. The sequence goes on along the minus strand of CM040428.1, from coordinate 86,244,210 downwards.
ATTTACGGTTCATAATCTATGAAATGTTGGTAGGGGATCTTGCTTTGATAATTTCATGCCTAGTGTTTTTGAAATTGGGAAATTGAGGTCCTTTCAGGGGCTAAATGAGTTGAATGTTAAAGATGAAAATGGTTACAAAACTGAGGCATTAGAACATATGAGCTAGTTGTGCAAATTAAAAATACATTTTTTGGAAAATATGGAGGATGTTAGAGAGGCTTGAAATGCAAAATTATTTGAGAGGAGAACAATTAAAGATTTATTTTGAATTGGGGCATTACATTCATGCCACCCATTTCTTCTATGTTTTCATATCTAACACCTAATGCACATCTGTTTATACTTATAACACTAAAAAAATCTCATGTTTACACACATACCACTTAATTTCTTATACATGATTGGTGGCATTTGAGCCACACTTACGGAGCATATCTTGTAGCTTTTGAAAGTCGTTTTGTTACTTAAATGACAGCAGTTTTTGGGGCTTTGATCCATGAAAAAAAAGTACCTATTTTTAGTGTACATTTCATGCTAACTTTATGCACATTTTTAAAGATATTACATTTTAAAGGAAGGAATTTTGCATATTTTTGTCTTCAAGTATAAAAATTTGATTTTAGAGAAAATGAAGCAAAACTATGCAATTTTGAGCCAAAATGAGCAAAAAAAAAATCTGACGTAGCACATATTGATATGTCTTTCTATGCTTAATATCTTTTATATTTCTCACATAATTTTGGATAAAATTATATATTTGAGAAATGTTTTTTTATGTCTATTTTATAGGTGAAGATGTTAGGAACGCAACGCAACTGAAATGGGTCGAAACGGAGTTGAAACAGAGCCAAACGGAGCAAAACAGTGGAGCTGTGCACAGGGTGGCGCCTAGGCGCCAAACCCGGCGCCCAGGCGCCAGTGACGACGAGAAAACGATGCATAGGCGCCAGAATCATCCAGAAACGGTTATTGGACGGATTTTTGATGACTTTGGGAGTTATTTTGACGGTGTCAAGTAGTTTCTAGACCTTCTAGAAGTCTGTAAGTTATTCCTAATATATAAGACATGTGATACAATGTATCTGGACACTTTGGAACGGTTTTAATCGCGAAGAGGTGCGACCCAAAGTGAAGGAGTGCAAAGACGTGGTCACAGGATCCCGGCGCCTAGGCGCCAGATCCCGGCGCCTAGGCGCCAGATCCCGGCGCCTAGGCGCCAGATCCCGGCGCCTAGGCGCTAGAGTCGGTTTCTAGAAGATTCAATGAATGTGGACTACTTTTGAAGAGGTGCCTTAAGCAACCCTTGGCCATTTTCAGAACTCTATAAATAAGAGATATTTCTACAGGAAAGAGTGCCTCTCTTGCCTCTCTCTCTCTCTCTCTCGTGTCTCTTCTCTCTCTCTCTCTCTCTCTCTCTCTCTCTTTCCCTTTAGTCATTTTAGAGTTATGAAGATGTAGATTTCTTCATCTTATGGAGAGATTGGTGAGAGATTTTGAGATATTTATGTAAGGGGTGTACGAGCGGCGCATGGATCGATGGGAGACTTTGGTGGAGAGATCTTCTTCTTTCCTTCAGAGGGAAAAAGCTAAGTATTGTGTTCTTCATTCTCTTGTAATCGTTGTAAACACTTTCTAGTGAATTTTCTTTGTTTTAATACCGAATTTTTTATCGTGATTTATCCATGCTTCGTATGTGATTTTCTTTACTCTTTCTTTTAATAAGAAGTAGTGGCATGTGTAGGAAAAATATTTTTATGATAGAAATATCTATTAGATGCTTCTAGGTGACAGATAGTTGCATAAATATACTAGAATACTAATGAAATAAGTTCTTTGTTGGTACTTAATTTATTATACAATTCTATCAATTCTTTTACTTCTTATGCCATGATTTTCATTTACTTTTGTTTTGTAATGAAATAGATGCATGTTTAGGGATTAAGATTTGCTTAGATATTCTCTTATTAAATTATGGTGGTGATATTCATACTGGATCTTCATTTACTTTACAAATTGATCACTTGTATTATTAAAATCCGTTGAAGAATTTTGAGACCTAGAAGGAGATAAATTCTTAACTAGTAGATATCATATGAATCATTGGGTAATAGAAGGCTTTTTGCGGGTTATTCAAGGTGAAGTGCAAATAAATAGGAAGATATGATTTATTGGGCGCAAAATTGATTAATTTTTAGAGTGACAGACTAAATTCTAATAATTTGGTCTATAGAAAGGGAACGAGTCACTGGTAGGGCCGACCATAGCCACCCTTGGACATCTAGAAGTGTGAGTCTAGATTAACCAATTCTACTAATAAAACATCCTGAACCGATTTATAGATTATCCAATGTTCTTTATGCCTTGACCCAAGGGTAAAGAAAAGGATTGCTTCTATTTGGCACTACTACATAAAATTCTAAGCATTTCTTTCCTACACATTATCTATGTAATTGCAAGAGAAAGGTAGTTTTTAATATCTCGAAATTCTCCAAACCAATTTATCCATAAGTTATCTTTTTATTTAAGAAATTTATTTAGGATTAGTTATTAGAAAACCTTTTTAATCAACATTCCAAATTTAGGCCTTATAGAAATAGACTAGAATTAGCATAAAGGATTACTTACCTCGCTTCTCTGTGGGATCGATACTGCGGTTATAAAAGAAAACTCTATATTACTTTAAACGATACGTATACTTGCGTAGTACCTCTAGTGTGTAAAATATTTTCCATAAAATTATATTTATATACACTAGCCGCTATTATTATTTGGGTCAAAGTATTGGCTATAACATAATTTTGGAAGCATAAATTACTGCGTTATTTGTGGTCGGGTCAAGTTTTTGGCGCCTTTGCCGGGGAAGCTTCGGTAAGAACTTTAGGAGAATTTTAGTTGAAATAATTAGGTTTATATTTGGAATACTGTAGTGCCATAAAACTATTTTTGTGTGAAAACGTGTTTTGTTAAATGAAAAAGTGTTGTAAAAAAAAAGAAGAAAAAAAATTGTTTGTGTGAAAAATAAGGTGTTCGTAAAAATGTTTTGTTGTGTTGAATATATTTCATGTATTATTTGTTTAATTGTTAATGTATTTTTTGTTGTGCTATGTATGCGAAACAAAGGATCTGCAAGACTTATGCTTTATAATCCCGAGTTTGAAAAAAATAATAAAGTAAAAATACAAAAAAGACTCGAAAAACTAGAAATGGAAATGTAAAACTTTCAAGATAATAACTTGGAAAATCATCATACTTCATTGAGGGATTATGTAAATCCTACGACAGATGAAATTCACTCAAGTATACAAAACCCTATCATAGAAGCTGACTCGTTTGAAAAAAATTCTGAGATTATCCAACTGGTGTAGAACAATCAGTTTGGGGGAACTCCTTTGGAGGATCCCTATTTACACTTATCTAGTTTTTTAGAGCTTTGTGCTACATTTCGTTATAACAGCATGTCGGACGATGCTGTTAGATTAAGGCTTTTTCCTTTCTCACTAAAGGATAAGACTAAAATATGGTTATACTCATTAGCACCTGGCTCTATTATAAATTGGGAGGAGTTAACTCAGAAATTCCTAGCTAAGTATTTTCCACCTTCAAGGACTACTAAACTTAGAAACGATATTATCTCATTTTGTCAATATGAAGGAGAATCAATATACGAAGCCTGGGAAAGATTTAAGGAACTCCTAAAAAAGTGTCCACATCATGCTCTGTCCGATTGGTTAATCATTCAAACTTTTTATAATGGGTTAGGAGGATCCCTTAAGTCTATAATTGATGCTGCCGCTGGTGGTTCATTAATGTTAAAATCAATTAATGAAGCGTATGCATTAATTGAAAAAATGGCTATAAATGAATTTCAATGGCCCTCTACAAGGGTAAATCATAAAAATGTAGCTAGTGTTCATGATACAGATGTGATTACAATTTTTGCATCTCAGGTTGCCGCAATATCAAGGAAGTTGGACTAATTTGGAATGAACCAGCCTCAATTTACTCCTGTCAGAGAAGAAATTTCATTAGGGCATATAATTGATTCTAACTTATCATTTGACGCTTTAAATACCATAAACAACCCATATTCTAATTTTTACAACCCGTGTTGGGAGAACCATCCTAAATTTAACTGGAATCATACTACTGATGGTGGAAACCAAAAATGGGAAAATAATCATGCGAATCCTAATGGAAGTTGGAATAATCATGGGAACACAAACTATAGACCTTCATATCCACCGAACTCTAACAATGATCAACAGTTTGAGGATAAGAAGATGTCTATGGAAGAAGCGGTATTGCAAATGGGAAACCAGTTGCAAAGCCAAAATGCTGCGATTAAAAATATAGAGAATCAACTGGGACAAATGACTAATTCATTTAACAATAGACCCTAAGGAACATTTCCTAGCAACATTGAGATCAACCCTAAAGAGAACACTAATGAACAAGTAGAAGCTGTCCAATTAAAATGTGGAAGAGAGATAGAGGATGTGGTTAGAAAAGAAAAAGATGTGAGAAAAACAAAGGAAACTAAAAGACCTGAAAAACATGTTTCTAAGGATCTGGAAAAATTAATTTCTCCAACTAAAATCAGTTTGGAAAGACCAGCACCTCCATTTTCTCAAAGTCTTAGACAACATGAGTTGGATAAAAAATTTTCAAAGTTCATGAAAGTAATTAAGAAGTTAACGATAAATATTCCTTTCACTGAAGCTTTGGAACATATGCCAAGTTATGCAAAGTTTATGAAGGAAATATTGAACAAGAAAAGAAAATTTGGGGATAACGAGGCAATTGCACTAAGTGAGGAGTGCAACGCTATACTTCAGAAAAATTTTCCTCAGAAATTTAAATATCCTTGTAGCTTTACAATTCCTTGTGAAATTGGAAAAAGATTATGTGGAAAAGCTTTATGTGATTTAGGAGTAAGCATTAATTTGATGCCTCTATCTATATTCAGAAGGTTAGGTTTAGTCAATATTTCTCCCACTACTGTAACCCTTATGTTAGCTGATCGATCTATCATTTATCCAAAAGGAGTTATAGAAGACGTGCATGCTAAAGTGGATAAATTTATCTTTCCTTTGGACTTTATTGTGTTAGATATGGAGGAAGATAAAGAAATTCCAATTATTTTAGGGAGACATTTCCTTATTCTTGGACAAGCTATGATAGATGTGCAAAAAGGAAAGTTGACTATGAATATTAATGACCAGGAAGTAACTTTTGATGTATTAAAGACTATGAAATATCCAGCTGAGAGAAAAAATGATGATTATTTTTGGATTGATGAAATTGATTATCTAAGTAAATACCATTTCTAAGAAAGTTTTGAGAGTAAGATAACAGATGAGGTCGAAATAGATTTTCATGATGATTCAAAAATGTTATTTAGAGATGACTGTATGTATGTTTAGGAGAGGTGTAAAATGACGGACGCTACCAAAAATAGTAAACTTTTAATTCCATTTGTTGAAAAATCTCATGAACATAAGATGGATGAAGCCCATACAGTTTTAAAGCCTATCTATTTAGGGAATTCATCTACACAACCAGTCTTTATATCTTTAGATGCGACTCAATCACAAGGAAAACCTGAATTGAATGATGAACATGATAAAGTTATTGAACTAAGACTTGAAAGAAAATTTGAGGATAAATTTCAAAAAAACTTTGAGTTGAGAAAAGAGGATAAGGATATTGAAAGACCATTGGAAAAATTCCTAAGGAATTAGAAAATCCTATTTCCTCAACTAAGATTGATCCTCCATCATTTAATAATTATAAAGCGGAAGAATTGGAAGATAACTTGAAAAAGAAGAGTGACGTAGAAGAATTTGATCCTGAATCTGAATTATCTAAAGAGAATCCGATCCAAAATTTGGGAGATATTGAAGTATCTTATAAAGATCCATTTCTTATAAAGTTCAAGGGTGATATTAATATGCAAATTAAGAAAATCAATAGAAGAATATTGGATCTAGAAAGAAATATGAGGAACAATGATATAAATCAAACTGAAAATGAAGAGCTGAGTGAAAAATTAAAATTTGATGATTTTATAGGAATCCCTGGATCTGAAAAGGATTGGGCAATTGATCAAGGATTACTTAATTGGAATTTTGATCCAGGAGGAATCATTTGTCGGGCCCGCGACATTAAACCTAGCGCTTTATGGCAAGCAACCCATAATTATCAGTGTGCTTTGATTTAGTGTGCTTGAGAGTCATGATTGTTTATGTGCTGTTTTGTGTTTGCTTTAGTGAGTATTAGATTAATGTTGTGAGGTTATGCCTTGGTCTTGACTAAATTTGTATATGACTTCTGGTAGTAGCAGACTGACGAGTCTGTTATGACTTAGTTCTCAACTGGAGCTGAGCATTACCTTGAAGCATGTAGAGTTTGGACTTGGACCACTCCATGTCAACTCTATTACTTCCTTTATCTAACTTTGTTTTCACTAAGTAAGGTCATGAAATTGCTTAATGAACAACATATGAATGAATTGCACTATTTTTATTTATCAGATTATCATTATTAGTGTAGTTTCTTTCATTAGAAATTGAAAGTAAAGAGGGAAAATGTGAGTAGAAAGGAGATCAAATTAACCTCAATTGATATTTGCTTATGAATCTGCGAGTTTATGTATTTTAGTTTGTGTGTTTGTGTTTGTGTTACAACAATTTAGAGATTTGAAGAATACTTAAATATATATTCCCATGCCAATGTTTGTCTTGCTTGTTAGACCTTTCCTTAGTTTAATTTTATTCTAGCATGTTTAGTTTAGATTTACTTTCTATTGCTAATTGTTATGTCCTGATGAATATTTGTAGATGTTTTTGACAAACATTTGTGGGCGATAGAATTTTTGAACTATTTTTCTTCCTGCTTATATTTTCTGTGCTGAATGCTATACATGTTCAAATTCAAGTTTGGGGGTAGGAAGAAAAATATATTTTAAAGTTAATATACTTCCTTTTTAGTTTAATATTATTGTACGCATGTGTTAGGCTAGATTTACTTTCTCAAGCAGTTATTCTATCCTGATTATGAATGTATTTAAATTTGATAGGATGTTGTAGTAGTTAGTAGATTTAACTTTTATTTTTCTTCCTCCTACATTTTATGGAATTAGTTGCACAATATTTTAAAATTCAAGTTTGGGGGGAATGAAAAACAATTTTCAAAAACTTAAATTTTATTTGTCCTAAAAAATGCTATAAATAAATTTGATTTTTGACTGAAAAATAATTATGTGTATGAAGTTATATTAGGGAAATAAAATTTTGAATATAGAAATGAGTAAGAGAATTTAGTTAAAATTTATAGTAGTGATGAAAAATTTAAAGTTAATTTTTTCTTAGTGAAGAAATGATAAATATTGTGTAACCATCTTTAGTAAGAAAAGTTGTATTTTTATAAAAATAGAAGGATTAGACTTTTTTTTTCAATATTTAAATTTCTATTATTGAAAAATAATTTTCAAAACTGTTATTATATTTCTAAGTAAAAGATATATATCTACTTTATGCTTTAGGAAAGGAAGGGTGAAATTCAAAATTATTAAAGGCCTATCCAGATATAGTAATCCTTGCCAAAAAAAAGAAAAAAAAGAAAAAAAAGAGAAGAAGAAAGAAAAGAAAAAGAAATAGAAAAGAAAAGTATAGTATGTGAAAAAGGAAGGAGAAGCTAGAGGATTAAAGGGCCTAATCAAAAATTGGTTCCACACCTGAGCTTTTTAAAGTATAAGATTTGAGAAAATCTTAAACTTAAAAATATAATATAGTTAGTATAATTATTTTTAATAAAGTTTTTCAAGTAAAGAAAATAAAATGCCCAACCCCTATATTTTGAAAAATTCACAAGTATTTTTGAATTAGATAGCAACACATATTTTCATACTCTTTCATCTAAGAGATTTCTAAACTTCAAATTGGTCTCATTTACTAAATTTTTTTCTAAATTTAACTACTACATTTCTAGAACAAAATTTTAGAAACTCCTAAAGAAACTCATACACATGACTTGCTTATGTGGTTTTACATGATTATAGTGTTACTTGAGGACAAGTAAAGTTTAAGTTTGAGGGATTTTGATCCATGAAAAAAAGTACCTATTTTTAGTGTACATTTCATGCTAACTTTATGCACATTTTTAAAGATATTACACTTTAAAGGAATAAATTTTGCATATTTTTGTCTTCAAGTATAAAAATTTGATTTTAGAGAAAATGAAGCAAAAACTATGCAATTTTGAGCCAAAATGACAAAAAAAAAGAAAATTCTGACGTGACACATATTTATATGTCTTTCTATGCTTAATATCTTTTATATTTCTCTCATATTTTTGGATGAAATTATACTTTTGAGAAAGGTTGTTTTTATGTGTATCTTGTAGGTGAAGATGTTATGAACGCAACACAACTGAAATGGGCCGAAACGGAGTTGAAACGGAGCAAAACGGAGGAGCTGCGCACAGGGTGGCGCCTAGGTGCCAAACCCGGCTCCCAAGCGCCAGTGACAACGAGAAAATGGCGCCTAGACGCCAGAATCAAGGCCTAGGCGCCAGAATCATCCAGAAACGATTATTGGAGTGATGTTTGACAACTTTGGGAGTTATTTTGACTGTGTTAAGTAGTTTCTAGACCTTCTAGAAGCCTAGAAGTTATTCCTAATATATAGGACATGTGATACAATGTATCTGGACACTTTGGAACGGTTTTAATTGCGAAGAGGTGCGACCCAAAGTGAAGGGGTGCGATGACTTGATCACAGATCCCGGCGCCTAGGCGCTAGAGTCGGTTTCTAGAAGATTCAATGAATGTGGACTAATTTTGAAGAGGTGCCTTAAGCAACCCTTTACCATTTTCAGAACTCTATAAATAGGAGATATTTCTACAGGAAAGAGTGCCTCTCTTGCCTCTCTCTCTCTCTTTCTCGTGTCTCTTCTCTCTCTCTCTCTCGTTTCTCTTCTCTCTCTCTCTCTCTCTCTCTTTCCCTTTAGTCATTTTAGAGTCATGAAGATGTAGATTTCTACATCTTATGGAGAGATTGGTGAGGGATTTTGAGATATTTATGTAAGGGGTGTACGAGCGGCGCATGGATCGATGGGAGACTTTGGTGGAGAGATCTTCTTCTTTCCTTCAGAGGGAAAAAGCTAAGTATTGTGTTCTTCATTCTCTTGTAATTGTTGTAAACACTTTCTAGTGAATTTTCTTTGTTTTAATACTGAATTTTCTGTCGTGATTTATCCATGCTTCGTAAGTGATTTTATTTACTCTTTCTTTTAATATGAAGTAGTGGCATGTGTAGGAAAATTATTTTTATGATATAACTATCTATTAGATGCTTCTAGGTGATAGATAGTTGCATAAATATAATAGAATACTAATGAAATAAGTTTCTTGTTGGTACTTAATTTATTATAAAATTCTATCAATTCTGTTACTTCTTATGCCATTATTTTCATTTACTTTTGTTTTGTAATGAAATAGATGCATGTTTAGGAATTAAGATTTGCTTAGATATTCTCTTATTAAATTATGGTGATGATATTCATACTGGATCTTCATTTACTTTACAAATTGATCACATGTATTGTTAAAATATGTTGAAGAATTTTGAGACCTAGAAGGAGATAAATTCTTAACTAGTAGATATCACATGAATCCTTGGGTAATCGAAGGCTTTATGCGGGTTATTCAAGGTGAAGTGCAAATAAATAGGAAGATATGATTTATTGGGCACAGAATTGATTAGATTTTAGAGTGACAGACTAAATTCTAATAATTTGGTCTATATAAAGGGAACGGGTCACTGGTAGGGCCTACCATAGCCACCCTTGGACATCTAGAAGTGTGAGTCTAGATTAACCCATTCTACTAATAAAACATCCTGAACCGATCTATAGATTAACCAATGTTCTTTATACCTGGACCAAAGGGTAAAGAAAAGGATTGCTTCTATTTGACACTACTACATAAAATTCTAAGCATTTCTTTCCTACACATTATCTATGTAATTGCAAGAGAAAGTTAGTTTTTAATATCTTGAAATTCTTCAAATCAATTTATCCATAAGTTATCTTTTTATTTAAGAAATTTATTTAGGATTAGTTATTAGAAAACCTTTTTAATCAACATTCCAAATTTAGGCCTTATAGAAATAGACTAGAATTAGCCTAAAGGGTTGCTTACGTCGCTTCTCTGTGGGATCGATACTGGGGTTATAAAAGAAAACTCTATATTACTTGAAACAATACGTATACTTGCATAGTACCTCTAGTGTGTAAAATATTTTCCATAAAATTATATTTATATACACTAGCCGCTATTATTATTTGGGTCAAAGTATTGCTATAACATATTTTTGGAAGCATAAATTACTGCGTTATTTGTGGTCGGGTCAGGCTTTAAAGGTGCATCTTTTGGGCTTAATTTGTTGTAGTTTGGGGGCTTTAAAAATGCATCTTTTGGTCCGAAATGGTTGTGGTTTGACCTGTCTTTGGGCACTTTCTCGGCTGAGATTGTGGTGTGTGCTGTTATGCCTTGTGATGGTTTGGCTCTAGCTTTTTTTGATGACTGAAATTGGAGGATTTTGGGACTGCGGTTTGGAACTCCCTTGGCTTGCTTATGGAGAGAGGTGATTGAGGATTATATTTTGGGGCATCTTTCCTATGTTTTACTTGGTGGAATTGGAGCTAATTTGGAGGATTTATGAGAGCTTGTCCATTCACTTTTTTATGTGTTGAAAGCTTTATGTTGAGATGGTTTTTTTGTTATTGTTATAGCCGTAAGCTTCCTTGGCCCCTGTTGCCTTGGCCGTGAGCTTCTTTGGCCCTGTCCTATCTTGGCCGTGAGCATTTACTTGCTTTTATTGGATGATTTGGTATTTATGTGATGCGTTAGGCTGTGAATCAAGTTGGGAGTTGGAAAATTTCAATATTTAAAGTTCGGGAATGCTAGTGGGGGTCTTTCTTGGATTACTCTTCTTTGGTTTAATTTGTGAGGTTCGGAAGCGTCTCAAGCCTTATTTAGGGGTATTTTAGATTAACCCTCCAAATTTTTTGGCCCCTCTTTTCTAATTGAATTTGGAGGTGGGTTAGTCTTTTTTCTTTCCCCTTCTTGCTTCTTTTTTGTTCGTTTTCCATTTTTCTTGGTTTTCATTTTTGTTTTGTTTTGGGGCATAAGGTGGTGATGATAAAGGCACACCGGTGGTAGAGTGGAATGATATTCCATCCTATGACATCAGGATCCACTCCAGGGACCTGGTGAATTGTAGGATGATAGTATCATTTACTGCTACAAGACTAGCGGGGCACTCGTACCTTCTTAAGTTGTTGGCGATCCTGCGCCCGAAGACATGATCGACTCGTGGACAATCATAATTTCCAAAAATGATAAAAAAATGGACTTGATAAGAATAGCAACGATATTTATAAAAATATATTTTCACTACAAACAAAATTATTACAACTTTCTTTTGTATGCTTGAAATCCACGTGCATGCTAAAAATATAAATTCTAAATATATACTGTAGCTTGGTTATCCATTTGTCAATCACTAGTACCGGGTTAAGAAACACCCTTCTAAGTTAGGTTCAGTAGGACACCCTTCTAGTTTAGTGGCGGGCTTTATACATCCGGGTGACCGAGTAGCCTTCGACGACTCTCGAGTAAAATATACATAGTTTCTGAGCCTAGCCCTTTTCTCCGGGACTTTCCTGAGGTTTTGATGATCTTATTTGAATTGTTATTTATCAATTTTCCCGAGTTATTCATTGTGGGTCATTCACTGTTCTTTCTTGAGCTTTCTGGACGACATTTCTTTTTCTACTTTGTTTTCATTTATATGATGCATTTCAGCCTGCTAATTTAAGAAAATAGCGGATCTCCCAGGTATACATGTTTGTTTTAAATTTACAACATGCTACTTCCTGTTGTACTTGCTACTTTTCTTTTCTTACATAGCATGTTGTACTATACTCTTTACTGCATACTACACTGTTTTTCCTGTGCTATACATTCTGCTATTACGCTACACAGTACAACTTTAACATGCTTTCATTAGGTATTTAGAGGACTACAACCATATGGCCGCGTGATTTGACATCGTAACTTGACACCCTAGAAAACTTGAACTCGCCATGACAAGGTGCTTGGAGCATGCATCGTGGGCAGCCCGACCATCCTCGATAGCAAAACCCATCTACATCAGCAAAACCTTTCCTTAGTCTAAACAACAATCCATAGGATTTTGAGGTTGTTTTCCTAGTGCGACATAAATCCTCAACTTCTTATTAGGCTTTTCGTATAGCTCTGCTGTATAATATAAGCCTTATCTCGTCCTATGATTATGAGGTTGTCGTTTGTCATGACCTAAATCCTCACATCTTCCAAGCTATTCATGTGATCGTTTCACACAAATGTGAGCCCTATTTAATAAAATCTGCAGGATGAAACTATTAAATAATTTATCTTCTAAACTCAAGCCAAACCATAGGATCGCTTGGGAGGTCACCGAGGTTCACCTCTGGATCTATGAACTCCCCTAGTTTTTCCTCCTTTGGATTCTAAATTAAATGTTCCAGTTTTGAGCCAATCCCCTTTCACACCTCTTTGTCCGATTTTGTTGAAAAGTCCTATTCTTTTGACCTCTTTGAAGATAATATTCCCTTATTTTTATCTTGAGTTTTCTTGAGTGATCTCGACCATTTAAGATGTAATTAACTATAGGGGCTTGCCCTTATAGGAAGCTTTTCCAAACCCAGCTTAATATAAACCCTATTTAATCCTTCATATTAAATAGGGGAATTTGTCCTCAAATAAAATGGTTTCACAGACCAAACGGATGTCATTTATTTCTTAGTTTATTTGATCGAGCCTCACCATCAAGTCTTGTGTTTATCTTCTGGGATAAATACAGGTCTTGAGGTATAATGCTCTTTCATTTAAACTATGGAAAATATGGGATCAGTTTGATTTCATATTTTTCTAAACTTATATATATATGTAAATTAAAACATCCTTCCGAAGCGGGCCATGGGATTCTGATTCTGGTGACCGACAGCTTCCAACGGGCAACTCCACACCCAAAATAACACCAACAAAACATAATTCATTCATATTTTATCCTATCCAAAGATTCTAGGATGATTCAATTGAAATTAAACTTAACATCAAAACACATAAAATACATCATTTCAAATATGAAACACACTTAACACAAACAAATAAATCAAACAAACATAAGCTAGACTCACAAACTTAATTCCATTCTCCTTCCGATGGAACATATTCTAGGCCTTTCACTTGTTTCTCTTGGGTCATTCAGAATATAGATTTGATAGAACGGATGGTGGTGAAGAACTCTCATTGAGTCTTCATCAATCCACTTATTTTTCAATACATCGCCTGTCTGCTTTTCAATATATTTTGTATGGTAGAATTTAATTTTTAGTTGCCATCCAATATGCCTAAACTGCACGTTAGTGTCATTCACTTTATCTTTGATTGAAACCACTCCAACCTCAATTTTTTTGATCTTCTCTGCTTTTCCTTCTATATTTTCTCCGCTTTTCCTTCTATTCTAAAAGCTAGGAATTCGTTGTATAACTCTTGCGCACTTCGACTTACAAACTTCTTCTTAATGACTTCTTCTTTTCTCTTCATTTCACTCTCACAAGAAGACAATTTTGCAAGTTCTCTCACTCTTTTTCTCTTCACTTAGACAGGATGAAAATTTGAAGTGGGGCAAATATTCTCTTCATTCCCATACTATTTATAGGCTTTTTATGAAGCATAGACCGAGTATTCACGTTCATAAACCACTAAATCATTGTTAATGTAACTAAACCATGTTAAATCCTTCTAAAATATTAATTCTAAGCTACCACACTTAAGCGTCATATGTTCACGCTTAAACACCGTAGGTTGGCAATTAAGCATTGTGCTTAATTTAGGACAGGTCTACTTAACAACCAAATGCACTCTATCTCGTCTAAGTCATCAATTCAGGTCTTAGAATCATTGTTATATTATATATATTCAAAATACTACCACATTTTTCCTAATCAAACACAACAACATATTAATTAAAATAAATACACACTAATAACAATGGGTTGCCTCCCAAAAAGTGCTTGGTTTTACATCGTCAGCTCGACATGTCAGTGCTTATTCTGGTCAATCCAACAAAATAAGATCATTTAATTTAAGTTTGTCCCATAATAAGAAGGGTTTCAGTTTGTGACCATGCACTCTATCTCGTCTAAGTCATCAATTCAGGTCTTAGAATCATTTTTATATCATATATATTCAAAATACTACCACATTCTTCCTAATCAAACACAACAACATATTAATTAAAATAAATACACACTAATAACAATGGGTTGCCTCTCAAAAAGTGCTTGGTTTTACATCATCAGCCTGACGTGTCAGTGCTTATTCTAGTCAATCCAACAACATAAGATCATTTAATTTAAGTTTGTCCCCCAAAAAGAAGGGTTTCAGTCTGTGACCATGCACTTTGAATATTTTCTCAGTTTTTAGATCTTTGATATCCACAGTTTCATAGAGATAAACTTTTATCACAACAAATGGCCCCATCCACATGGACTTAACTTTTCTTAGAAATAATTTTTATCTTTCATTATATAGCAAAATTTATTGCCAAGGCTCAATTTTTTTAGTAAGAATCCTCTGATCATGCCACATCTTCATCTTTTCTTTATAAATCTAAGCACTTTTATGAGATTCATTCCTTATCTCTTCGAGCTCATTTAATTGTAAAAGTTTACTCTCACCAGCATCCTTTATATTGTAATTGAATTCCTTAATAACTCAATATAATTTACGCTTAAGTTCAATTGGTAAATGACAAGCATTCCCAAATATTGGTCTATATGGGGATTTCATATAGGAATTCTATATGCAGTCTTATAAGCCCACTGATACACCTAAAATATATAGTATTTTTAGACACATTTTTATACCTATTTTTGATGATATTGCACTTTAATGGAAGGTATTTTTGTGTTTTTCTTGTAGGTATGATTAAAATGAATGATTATAATGAAAGGAGCAAAAAAGGATTAAACTTGGAGAAAAAATGAGAAGTGTGCAAAATTAGCCTTTGGCTGCTAAGTGATGCACCAAAAATACATTCTGTTTTTGCTATATAATTTTAATAATATTTGGCGATATTTCCTTTAATGTAAGGTATTTTTCATGATTTTTTGCAGGTATGATAATTTTAGGTGATTGGAGCGAAAAGAAGAAAAAAGGAACGAATTCTGAGCAAAAAAGAGCAAAATGGAGAAAAACAGCTTCTGGCGCTGCCGGCGCTAGAATGGGCACCGCCGACGCCATTTTCCCGAGAGCTCCTTCGGACGATCTGTGCAATTCAAATTTGAAGAGTTTTGGAGACTTTTTGAAGGGATTCTTAAGGAAACTCTTGGGATTTCGTTTGTAACATATAAGTAACTATTTTTGAACGAAAATGGTGTGGTTCTAGTGTGGTTCTAGGGTAGTGGTAGAGAGTTCTAGAGAGGGAGTGAGTGTGTTGAGTGTTAGGATTTGTAAGAGAAGAGAATAGAAGTGAGAATTTGAGAGATTGTTGCTTCCTTTCAATTCTAAAGAGGGAATTAAGTGTTGCAAAGAAGAAAGAAAATGATTCAAAGGAGCTTTAAAGGATTTGCATTAGGGAAGAGAAAGAGATAAGTTGTATTTGCTTTTATGGTTTGTATGACTTTTATTTTATATATAAATCCATGTTTTATTGTGTCTTCTCTATGAATTCTGAGTAGTCTCCATTGTCTTTCTTCTTGCATAGAGATGTGATGATGTGATGATGTGGGTTTGAGGTGCTTTTAAAGTATTGAAGAAATTGTGATGGCTTTACATTTCAAACTTAATTCACTTTTCGATCTAACCAATTGAATTGTTAAAATCTATTGTTGAACATTAACGCTGAAAGGATTTAGTGTCCTACGACAATAATGAAGAATCCATTCAATGTCCATGGATGAATTGCGTATTTTATGGGAATTGAGTGCAAATAAATAGAGAAATGTGTTTTGATGGACTTCAAATTAGAGGTTTTAGGGTTACAGGCTGAGATCCCCAATTTGGTCATAAGATTAGTAACTAATCTCAAAGGTTAGCCTTCAGGTGAAGGGTGAGTGAGAGCTTCGTAGTGACAGCCGGTATCCCCCCAGCCTAGCCTTAGATTTAGTGACTGAACTTAGGATATGTCAATGTTCTTTTCACGCTTGGAAGAGGGGGGTACTCTTTTAAGGGTAAAGAAACATTTATGCTCCTATTTGGAACAATACAATAAATAATCATTCCATATCATTCACACATTATATACTCGTTGCAAGAGGAAAGATACTTTTCATATATATCAAAACCTTTGAAATACACAGCTTAGTGCGTGTCGGTTAGTTAATTCTGTTTTTAAGATATTAGAAGTAATTTTAGTTTGCTTAATTGTTATTGTATTGTGCATCTTGTTATTAGAAGTAAATATTAAACTTAAATTGTGATTTGAGTATTGGATTTCAGTATTACACTATTTATTATAAGGAACGTGCCTTCCCTGTGGGATCGATAACCAGGACACCATTAGAGTTCTGTATTACTTGATACGATACATATACTTGATTTGAATGTTTGGACTTTACAAAAGTATTATCAATATATATAAATTTGAGTTCATAAGTTCTTGCAATATAAAAAGTCCGCATAAAGTTTTTGGCGCCGTTGCCGGGAAGATATAAACGGTATTTATTGATAATATAATAACTGAAAACTTTTACTTTGTAGTGTGTAATTGTGTGTTTGTTAACTTTTTAGAGTATTTGTGTGATTTTATATGCATAGTAGTAGATCTATAGGTTCAGTACCTTACGATTTGGAGTTAGAGCATACTATTTGAAAAATTAGATAACAACAAAAACAAACTGAGAATCCTTGCGAAATGGCGAATAATCAATATAATCAGAGAAATGATATTGGAAATTTGCCAAGACCTTTAAGAGATTATGCTAACCCAACAGCTGATGAAATTCATGTGACTATTCAAAATCCTGATGTTGCTTCTAATTCATTTGAACTTAAACTTGCTATTATCAAAATGGGTCAAAAAAATTAATTTGGAGGAACACCTAATGAGGATCCAAATTTACTGTGTGCTACTTTTAAATATGAAGAAGTGTCAAGTGAAGCTGTCAGACTTAGACTTTTTCCTTTTTCATTAAGTGATAATGCTAAGGCGTGGTTAAATTCGTTAGCACTTAGATCTATTAGAACTTGGGGAGAACTTTCTCAAAAGTTTCTATCAAAATATTTCCCTCCATCAAAGAGTGCTAAGCTAAGAAATGATATCACATCTTTTGGTCAGTTTGAAGGATAATCAATATATGAAGCTTGGGAAAGATTTAAAGATCTTCTTAGGAAGTGCACACATCATGCTTTACCTGATTGGTTAATAATTCAAACATTTTACAATGGATTAGTGGGATCATTGAGATCAATTATAGATGCTACTGTTGGTGGATCGTTAATGTCAAAACCTTTTGATGAAGCATACGCTTTAATTGAAGAAATGACTACTAATAATTTTCAATGACCCTTTGAATGGGTAAATCGTAAGAGACTAGATAGTGTTTATGATTCAGATATGATGACTATGATAGTTTCTCAAATTGTAGCCCTTTCTAAAAAAATAAATCAATATGGAATGAATTATTCTCAACCGCCCCAAGTGTTAGAGGAAAATTCATTTGGACAGATAAAAGAATCTCAAAAACCTTATGAGACTTTGAATGCTAACAATCCTTGTTCGAATTATTATATCCTAGTTGGAATAATCACGCAAATTTCAACTGGAATAATAACAATGTCAATGTTAACCCACAATGGGGGAATAATTCTATAAATCCAGTTGGAAATTCGAACAATCAAGGAAATACCAATTTTAGACCCTCTTATCCTCCTGGATTTAATAATAACTAGCAATTTAAGAATATTGAAAATCAATTAGGGCATATTTTCACTGCACTTAATAATAGACCTTCTGGAACGCTTTCAATTAATGTTGAGATCAATCCAAAAGATCAAAACAAGGAATAACTTAAGGCTATTCAATTAAGGAGTGGAAAGGAACTGGAGACAAGAGTACAAAAAGAAGTTGAAATAGAAAAGGAGAAGGTGGATATTGAAAAAGGTTCAAACAAGATTTATCCCGACTTGGAATATCCTCTTGAACCAATGAAGATTACTTTTGTGTGCTATAGGTGAAAAATTCTTCAGAAGAGCCGTATGTGATATGGAAGCTAGTATTAATCTTATGCATTTATTAACTTTCAAAAGGATGGAATAGGAGAAATTTCTCCTACATCTGTAACTCTTCAGTTGGCCGATCGTTCCATTACTTACCCTAAAGGAGTGGTGGAATATGTGTTAGTGAAAGTGGATAAATTTCCTATGGATTTTATTGTACTTGATATGGAGAAAGATAAAGAAATTCCAATCATTTTGGGAAGACCATTCCTTGCTACTAGGAGAGCAGTGATTGATGTTAAAAATTGAGGATTAACTATGAGGTTTAATGATCAAGAGATGACCTTTAATATTTTGCAATCTATGATGTATCCCTCAATGGAAAAATATAATGAATGTTTTAGGATGGAGGTCTGTGAATATTTGAGAAACGATCATTTTGAAAATATATTTGAAAAAGAAGCGGAGTATGAAAATATGTTTGAAGAAGGAATTGAAAATGAAGAAAATACAGATAATAAGAAGAATGAAGATTTGGAGTATGTTCAGGAGAGATTTGAAGTATTAGACGCTATTGAAGGTGGAAATAAAAGCTTAATTTCATCTATAATAAAACCTCCTGAACTTGTGATGAAAATTCTCCATAATCATTTGAAGTACATGTTTTTAGGAGAATCATCTACCTTACCGGTTATTGTATCTTCGGAGTTAAACGAATATCGAGAGCAAAAGTTGTTGGAAATGTTAAAAAGATACAAAATAGGCTTTTGGATGGACTTTAGCTGATATTAAAGGAATCAGTCCTTCGATTTATATGCACAAAATTTTATTAGATGAAGAACATAAAACGAAAGTTGATCCACAGAGGAGATTGAATCCAATAATGAAAGAAGTAGTTAAGAACGAGATTTTAAAATGGTTGGATGCTCGAATTATTTATCCTATTTCGGATAGTGCTTGGGTGAGTCCATTACATTGTGTACCGAAAAAGGGAGGAGTGACTGTTGGACTGAATGAATGTAATGAAATTATACCTACAAGGTAAATTAATGGATGGTGAATTCTTATTGACTATAGGAAACTAAATGTCGCCACCCGAAAAGATCACTTTCCTCTTCCTTTTCTCGATCAAATGCTGGATAAAGTTGCTGGACACAAGTACTACTATTTCTTGGATGAATATACTGGTTATCATCAAATACTTATTACTCTTGAAAATCAAGAAAAGACAACATTTACTAGCCCTTACGAAACCTTTGCTTTTCGAAGAATGCCTTTTGGACTGTGTAATGCACCTGCAACATTTCAGAGATCATGGAATGGAAGTTTTCATGGTTGATTTCTCAATATTCGGGACTTCATTTGAAATATGTTTAAAAAACTTAGCAAAAGTTTTGGAGCTTTGCGAGCAAATAAATTTAGTTCTAAGTTTGGAGAAATGTCAATTTATGGTTGCAGGAGACATTGTGCTTGGGCATAAAATTTCAGAATTTGTTATGGAGGTCGACCCAGCTAAAATTAGAGTGATTGAGAGATTGCCACCACCCACTACCGTGAGAGAGGTGAGCAGTTTCTTAGGACACGCTGGATTTTACAGGCGATATATTAAAGATTTTTCTAAAATTACTAAACCTTTGTGCCGACTTCTAGAAAATGATAGAAAATTTGATTTTAATGATGAATGTTTGCGTGCTTTTAAGTTATTGAAAGAGAAATTAATCACTGCACCTATAATTAATTAACCAGATTGGGAGAAACCATTTAAACTTATGTGTGATGCTAGTGATTTTGCGATTGGAGTAGAATTGGAGCAAAGACATGATAAAGTTTTCAAGGTCATTTACTATGCTAGTAAAATTCTTAATGAAACTCAAATTAATTATGCCACTACTAAAAGAGAGTTATTAGCCATAGTATTTGCTTTTGAAAGGTTTAGACCTTATTTAATTGGAGCTAAAAGTATTGTGCATACAGACCATTCAGCTATCAAATATTTAATGCAAAAGAAGGATGTCAAACCTAGATTGATTAGATGAATACTTCTTTTGCAAGAATTTGATTTTGTGATAGTTGATAGGAAGGGATCTGATAACCAAATAGCTGATCATTTGTTGAGATTAGAGTATGATAAATTATCTGAATTTGAGAAGGAAGTTACATAAACTTTCCCTGATGAACAACTTTATACTATTATGGGAAGAATTTATCTTAGTATGCTGATATTGTGAATTATATTGTGAGTGAAATTGTACCACCTGATTTAACAAGACAACAACAATAGAAGTTTAAATATGATGCAAGATTTTATTTTTGGAATGAGCCCTATTTATATAAACAGTGTAAGGATCTGATTATTAAGAGATGTGTGCCATAGGAAGAAACTAATTTAATTATTCAACGATGTCATGATTCTGAATTTGGAGGTCATTTCGGTGTTGATAAAACTGCTTTTAAGATTTTAAAATCTGGATTTTATTGGCCTACTCTTTTTAAGGATGTATACAAATATATTAAATCATGTGATCGATGTCAGAGAGTAGGTAATATCTCTAGAAGAAATGAAATGCCTCTAAACTATAATTTGGAAGTTGAAATTTTTGATGTATGGGGATTAGATTTTATGGGACCATTTACTCCTTCATTTGGAAATTTATATATACTGGTTGTAGTTGATTATGTCTCGAAATGGATTGAAGCTATTGCTTTACCTAAATGTGATTCTCGGAGTGTTTCAAAATTTTTAAAGAAAAATATATTTATGAGATATGGAATGCCGAGAGTGATTATAATTGATGGTAGATCTCATTTCAGGAATAATCAAATTAAGAGATTGATCGAGAAATATAATATTACTCATAGAATCTCTACTTCTTATCATCCCCAGACTAGTGGTTTAGCAGAAGTGTGTAATCAAGAAATAAAAAGAATTTTAGAGAAAACTGTGGATAATCTCAAATTAGATTGGTCTACTCGATTAGATATTGCATTATGGGCTTATAGGACTACTTTTAAGATCCCTATTGGAATGTCTTCTTATAGACTAGTTTTTGGTAAAACTTGCCATTTACCGGTTGAATTGGAGCATAAAGCATTTTGGGCGATAAAAGAGTTGAATTTTAATTTGAAAAATGTTGGAGAGAAGATATTTATGCAATTGAATGAATTGGAAGAAATTAGAAATGCATCTTATCACAATGACAAGATCTATAAAGAGAGAATGAAATTATGTCATGATCAGAAGATATTGAAAAAAAAATTTTATTATTGGCAGAAAGTTTTGTTATACAACAGAAGGTTGAAATTATTTCCTGGGAAGCTCAAGTGTAGATGGTTGGGACCTTTCACAGTCGTTAAAGTTCATTCTTTTTGGAGCTGTTGATATTGAGGATCCTGATACTGGAAAGATTTTCAAGGTTAATGGGTATCAATTAAAGCCTTACTTTGATGAGTATCAACCTGACTTCAAAGAGGTTTTAATGCTGAGTCATATCGACTAACTAAATGGTTTGTCAGGCTGACGACGTTAAACCAAGCGCTTTATGGGAGGTAACCCATATGTATATTTGTAGTGTGTTTGCTTGTTTGTTGTAATTGTGCTTTTAGATAGTTATTTTGGAATCCTAAATGCTCCTAAGTACTTTTAAGAATTGATAAATATTGGATCGAATTGAGATATTGGAATATTTTGGGCCAAACAAAGTTTGGTGCAGATTTTTTTGACCACTGGCGTCGCCGGCGCCCAATTACAGAGAGGTGTGCAGAATTTCGGGTTCGAACGCCGCCGACGCCCAAAACTTGTTGACGGTTTTTGGCAGTTTTGAGCGAGATCTTCTTCCATATAACTCCCTAAAATCCAAACTCCAGAAAAATAAAAACTTCCTTTCCTAATTCGCATCCTATGGATTCCTACTCCATAGAAACCCCTCGATCTTGCATTTTCAACCGACGGAAATTTATCAGTTTCGAGGCGCAACGATTATTCAATAAGGTGATGATGAAGAGGAGGATTATCAAGGAAAGAGGCTTTATTAATTGAGGTACGGATAATCCTACTAAAAGAGTTGAAGAGATAATAAAGGAAAGACGTTGGGAAGTGCTATGTTACACTACCGCTGCCGTAGTCGTTCCGGTTGTGAAGGAATTCTATGCAAATCTTCACGGCATCATTCAAGGATTTGTCTTTGTGCGAGGTAGGTTTGTACAATTCACACTTGCGAGAATTTATGATCTCTTTATGATTGAGAATGTATGTATTTGCCACTATTTCAATTTTAATGCATCAAGTGATAATATGAATGGTGTGTATCATTATTTGATGGATCAAAATGAAGATTGGGAAGTAAGAGAAAATGGATATATTAGTTTCCCTTCTGCATCTTTAAATCCGGTGTCAAAGCAGTGACATTATTTTATTTCGGCGAAGTTATTTCCAACTTTGAAGATTTGTAAAGTAACCAAGGAAAATGCTATTTTCAATTTCCGTATTCAAACTGGAAGGCCGATAGATATTGGAAATATAATTGTGAAATCAGTTTTGGGATTGATAGTTCATGGATCTAAATATGGGCTTGGACACCAGTCCATCATATTTCTGTTGTGTAGTCAATCACAAGTTCCATATGAGAGTTGGGAAAATGTTCTTCTTCCTTGGAGGCCTATTGATCCAATTAATCTTTATGACTACCAAACAGTAGGAGATGAAGGTGATATGGATCTAGTTACTGATCAACCAACTCAGACTTCACAACCCATTCAGCCTTACTTTCCTAAAAGTTCCAGAATGATATTGAAGAGAATCAAGCAGTTGTAAAAAGAGGTACAAAATGTTATGAATGCCATTAATAATATTTCTGATTTATTTGATCACATAGACTGGAGGATGAAGGAACAATTTGATCACACTGGTCAGATTGAAATGGGCCTGATTAATCTGATGAAGAAGAATGCTGTGATTGTTGAGGATTTATCTGATGAATTCCCATTTCGTCCCTTCTATAATTTGTTCTTGCATCAGTAATCTATTAGAGATATCAGAGAGGAAGATAGTTCTGAGACCGATGGGGAGTGATTATTGGATTCTGCTTATATTTGATGTGTGTTTGCTTTGTTTTGCTTAATTTTGTTTGGTGTGTTTAGTATTTTCTTTGCTTTGTTTTATAGTTTGCATTTGGATTTTTTATGATTAATTTAATTATGTGTGCTTAGATTTTAGTGTTTGCTTATCGTAGTGTACTTGCAACACTAAAAATTTAAGAGTTGTTGGTTTGATTTGATGAACATATTAGTGTTTATGTTGTAATGTGGATTTTATATATAGAAGGGATGTTTTGTGTTGTTTGTGTAAGAGTTGTGTTATTTATTGCTTGTGTGATGAAATAGATGCTTAATGAAGTGTTAAATGTCATTG
The DNA here is from genome assembly GCA_022702705.1 of Papilionanthe hookeriana x Papilionanthe teres. Lineage (NCBI taxonomy): Eukaryota > Viridiplantae > Streptophyta > Magnoliopsida > Asparagales > Orchidaceae > Papilionanthe > Papilionanthe hookeriana x Papilionanthe teres. The sequence continues at coordinate 86,220,511 of CM040428.1, read as the reverse complement.
TGGAGGATGAAATGATTGAAATTATAGAGAGTTTAGCCTATTTAAAAAAAAATAGAGCGCCGCCGGTGCCCGAGTATAGAAAATAACCAAAACCCGTTTGTTTTGCGATTTTGAACCTGAGACCCACGGTTTCCATTGCTTTCCTCTTCCTCTTCCATTTTCGCGATTTGAAGACCTAGGGCTTGCTAGATCTTGGATTTGAAGCGATTTCAAGGCTTTTCGAGACCGGATCTACACTTCTCATGGTAAGAGCTTCACTTTAAGTTAAAATTTTTTTATTTTCACCATATGAATCTCTCACATTGCTTAGATTGAAATTTTGGGATTTTTGAAGAATTTTTGGGATTTCCTATGATGAAATTTGCTCTTACTTATTTAGAATAGTATTTGGAGTTTGTTACATTCTGAATTTGAAATTTATTGGAATTTTCTTGCAATTTTTAGAAATTCACATGACTCCAAGGATGAGTAAAGGGAAGAGAAAATTTGATTATGATGAAGAAAGATTTGACAATGTCAAAGTGCAATTTCATTTTAATTCTTACCTTTACAATAAGAAGTGTATTCAGGATCGAGCTTTTGACAATCTTGGTGGATCTGTAGAACAGTTAATTACCGAGTGAAAATGGGAAAGATTTTTTTATTTTACTGCGAATGCTATTTTGGGTATTGTGAGAGAGTTTTATGTAAATGTGCCCTGGACTGAGACTGAATATGTGCTAGTTAGGGAAAAAATGGTTGAATTCATCACTCAGCGTATCAATGCATTTTATCAGACTTGGTAACCTTTTGTTTGTGAATATGAAAATTTTGATACCCGAGAGGCAAATATTAAGGAAGTGATTGCTTTTCTGACAGATGGAAAAGGGGAATGGAAAGTAAGTCAAAAACAGATGATTAACTTGCCTGCTTCCAAGTTAAATGTTGCATCTAAAGTTTGGCACTATTTCATCTCTGCAAGACTGTTACCTTCTTATCACCACAGTGAAGCTACAAGGGATAGAGCAATTTTAAACTACCGTATTCAGAAAATGAAGAAGATTGATATTGGAGCTATTGCCTTCAAGAACATTCAGTCTATTGCTAGAGGAGAGACCACTGTAGGATTAGGACATCCTGCCCTAGTTCATGCCCTGTGTGTTCAGTCTGGAGTAGAGTTCAACAATTATGAAGAGGTAGCTATACCACTGAGACCCATTACAAAAACTATCATTCATACGTATGAGTCTCATGTGGAAGAATGAGATGAGAGTAAGAGTATTGATATTCCTACTACAAGCTATGACATTCCATCTACGTCCGAGCCCCCTACATTGTCTGATATTATGGAGCAGCTAAGATTACAAAGTGCTATTATGTATAGACTCCATGGTAGGATGGATGTGTTTGAGGCTAGAAGTGATGTGAATGAAGATTATATGAGAAGAAGAGATGAGTTCGATATTGCCTATCATGACGCTCAGGTCAGATTCATGAGGGGGGAGACTGATGTGATATTCCCTACCTACCCTAGCTATACACCGTATAGACCTGCTGATGAACCTGGTGATGAAGAGTGGTAATTTGTTTATTTCTGTTTCTGTTTTTCTAGCTATGTGTTGTGTTGTTTTTGTTATGTAGTAGTTATTTACTTTTCTATGTGATGTGTAGACCTATTGATGTACTGTTATGTTGTAATGCAAAGTTGAAATTGTTAAATGAACTGTGTAGTGCTGTGATAGTTTGTTTAGTAGTTTTGGTGTTTTGTTGGATGTTTAGATGTTTAAAGTTAATATCTCTTTACCCTGCAAATGTTTAAAAATTTTTATATCACTGTTACTAACTGTTTCATGCCTGTAGGTTGTAAATTTTGACTAATACCAGATAGTTGTTGAAGATTTCAAGATCCCAGCACAAAAAGGTTAGTTTCTTTTACTCTCTACAGTTTCAAATTTATTGAAAAATTTAAGTTTGGGGGAGGGTAGAAAAAATATTAACTCTTATTTGTTCCAAATTTTTATATTTTCAAAAAGTATTAGCATAACTTCTGGCAGTTGAACCTCACTTTAGATAACTAAAACTATTTATTTCAGTTGAATATTATGGAAGGATTGGATGAAAGTTTTTAATAATAAAGGTTAATTTTTTAGAGGTAAGATATTTGGTATGAAAGGATTTGATTATAGTTAACTATTTAAAGTAAATAAAACTGTATTTTTGAAATATTAAGAGACTTAAAGTATTGTGTGTTAAGAAGAGATTGTGACTTTATGATGAATAATAAAGCTCATACATAATTATAAAGTAAGGAGGTGTTTCAAGTTTGATCTTTAGAAAGAGGAGAGTGAAGTTCAAAATCATTAAAGCCTATCCAGATATAGTAATCCTCGTATATATAAAAAAAGAAAGAAAAAGGAAAGAAAAGAAAAGAAGGATTGAAAAACAATCCTAAAAAGAAAAGAAAATGAAAAAGAAAAAAAAAATATTTATGAGGAGAAGCTTGAGGAGATGCCTAATCAAAAAATGGTTTCACTTGAGTCATCCTAAAGGGAGAACTTGATTTCATTTCTGAATTTATATTTAAAGTATTGGCCTACATTCTGATGAAGTTTACATAAACTCCTTTTTCACATAATCTTTCAGGGCACTCTTAATGTGACAAATTATGGTTTATCTTGAAATAAATATAAGACTAGAACCCTTAGACTTGATTGCTGAAAATTCTTATACATGTAGGGTTGACCTGAGTTACTAAATTTCTTTCTAAAAGACTTACCAATATATTCTTTTGAATGAAAAATTTCAGTGTCCTACAGGTGAAAAATACATTGCCTTGAGTTATATTTTTATGTAGTAAAAGGATTACTTGAGGACAAGTAATAGTTAAGTTTGGGGGATTTTGATGCACCAAAAATATATAATATTTTTACTATATAATTTTACCAATTTTTGGTGATTATACACTTTAAAGAAGGATATTTTTCATGATTTGTTGCAGGTATGATGATTTTAGGTGATTGGAGCGAAAAGAAGCAAAAAGGAACGGATTCGGAGCAAAGAGGAGCAAAATGGAGAAAAACAGCTTCTGGCGCCGTCGACGCCATTTTCCCAAGAGCTCCAGAAATTATTCGGACGATAGAGCACCGCCAGCAACCAATATCAGTGTTATTCAAATTTGAAGAGTTTTGACAACTTTTTGAAGGTATGCTTAAGGAATCTCTTGGTATTTCATTTCTAACTTATATGTAACTATTTTTTGACGAAAATGGTGTGGTTCTAGTATGGTTCTAGGGTAGTGGTAGAGAGTTCTAGAGAGGGAGTGAGTGTGTGGAGTGTTAGGGTTTGTATGAGAAGAGTGTAGAAGTGAGAATTTGAGAGGGATTCTTCTCTATTGAGTGAAGGAGAAGGAGTAAAGTGAGAGATTGCTTCTTCCTTTCCATTCTAAAGGGGGAATTAAGTGTTGCAAAGAAGAGAGAAAAGGATTCAAAGGAACTTCAAAGGATTTGCATTGTGGAAGAGAAAGAGAGAAGTTGTATTTGCTTTTGTGGTTTGTATAACTTTTATTTTATATATAAAATCCATTTTTTATTGTGTCTTCTCTATGAATTCTGAGTAGTCTCCTTTGTCTTTCTTCTTACATAGAGATGTGATGATGTGATGATGTGGGTTTTAAGTGCTTTTAAAGTATTGAAGAAATTGTGATGGTTTTTCATTTCAAACTTAAATTACTTTTCGAACTGGCCAATTGAATTGTTAAAATCTATTGTTGAACATTAACTCTGAAAGGATTTAGTTTCCAACTAAAATAATGAAGAATCCATTAATATCCATGGATGAATTGCGTAGTTCATGGGAATTGAGTGCAAATAAATAGAGAATTGTGTTTTGATGGACTTCAAATTGGAGGTTTTAGGGTGACAGACTGAGATCCCCAATTTGGTCATAAGATTAGTAACTAAACTAGAAGGTTAGCCTTCAGGTGAAGGGTGAGTGGGAGCTCCGTAGTGACAGCCGGTATCCTCCAAGCCAAGATTTAGATTTAGTGACTGAACTTAAGATATGTCAATGTTCTTTTAATGCTTGGAAGATGTGGTACTCTTTTGAGGGTAATGAAACATTTATGCTCCTATTTGGCACAATATAATAAATAATCATTTCATATCATTCACACATCATATACTCGTTGTAAGAGGAAAGATACTTTTCATATATATCAAAACCTTTCAAATACATAGCTTAGTGTGTGTCAGTTAGTTAATTCTATTTTAAATATATTAGAAGTAATTGTAGTTTGCTTTGTTATTATTGTTTTCTGAATCTTTTTAGTAGAAGTAAACATTAAACTTAAATTGCGATTCAAGTATTGAATTTCAATATTACACTATTTATTATAAGGAACGTGCTTTCCCTGTGGGATCCATAACCAGGACTCCATTAGAGCCCTGTATTACTTGATATGATACGTATACTTGCGTTGAATGATTGGACTTTACAAAATTATTATAAATATATATAAATTTGAGTTCATAAGTTCTTACAATATAAAAAGTCTGCATCACTAAGCGCCGAGGGCTAGCGCATAGGTGCCACAGCTAAAAGTGGCGAATTAAATCAACTTTAGTGCCATTTTTAAGGAGTGTTTGAAGCAACTTTTAGTTTAAACTTCCTTAAATTCTTTTGGGTGGCAAATTCAAAAGAATGAATGCATCTCTTGGTAGATATATTGAATCTGGTCATGATTTGAAGAGACACCAAAGCATCTTTTGAAGAATTATTAAAATGAAGACTTGAAGATTAGAAAAAGGAGGAGTTTTGAAAGGAAGTATTGGCAGAAGAAGTTGGAGAAAAACTTGAAGTGGTTGAAGGGAGAGAGGAAGAAAGAGAGTCTTCTTCTTGCTATACTTTCTTTACTTTTCCACTTTACTTTATCGTAGTTTGTATTATAATTTAGGAGAGTGAATCCTTAGAGTTAGGCACCACCCCCTAGGGAGTTTGTAAGGGAAGGAAAAATTTTAAACTGAACTTCAAGAGTCTTGTGGAGAGGATTTTTCAGATAAGTTTTTATCTTTGTTTTTACATTTGGTTTTAAAGAAAGGCTTGTTTTGTTTTCACTATGATCTCTACTTTCTAATCAATTTGTGTTTGTGTTTTTTCCATGAGTTCTAAGTAGATTTCTTTATCTTTTTCCTTTTAAATGATGAAGTAACTAAATTCTAGGTGGATGTTGTGTGAAGTATTGGTGTTTAATTTTGGAAGAAGTTGTGATGATTCACTACCTTGCACTTCATTTACCTCTTGATTTGGTTAATTGAGATGTTAAAATTTGTTGTGAGAACATGTAAGAACCAATGCAGTATTGTCTCAATCAATAATTGGAGAGAATCACATGAAATTATATGGGTGAGAATTGTAGTCTATATAGTTGAGTGCAAATAAATAGGAAGATATGCTTTTGATTGGGTGTAGAATTAGAGAACGTTAGAGTGATAGGCTAAAGCACCCAATTTGGTTTGATATTTTAAGTTTTGTTATGAGATGTTAGTCCTCATGTGGAGGGAGAAGAGGGAACTCTAGAGTGAGAGTTAGTATCTTCTTGCCTAACCATCTACAAGATTTCAAAACTTCAGATTAACATGTGTTCTTTATACAACCAAGAGTAAAAAATATAACTGCTCCTATTTGGCACAACATATTTAGATACTTCCACAACAAAATTTTATAATTATTACTGATGCATTAAGGAGGAAAAATAAATTTTATTCTCATTTGCTTTCATATCATTTTATAGTCTTGATAATTTTAGTTGCTTGCTTTGCTTTTTCTTAAAAAATTATCAAAAAGAATTTAAACTTTCTCTTTATAAAACATACTTTACAAAATCATTTTAAAATGTAAAAAATTGTTTTTCTACTTTCTTTAAAATTTTAGAACATTTCCTTGTGGGTTCAATATCTCGGAGCTTAATAAAAAAGTCCTATAGTAATTGATAAACGATATGTATACTTGCGTAGAATCCCATATTATAAATAATTAAAGTTGATCTCTTATTTGCTTTGGAATCAAGTTTTTTGTGTTGTTGTAAAGAAAGAGATATTATTGTTGGAAACGATTATAAAGTTTAATATCATATATACAACATAAGCATAAATATTAGGGCCAAGTTTTTTTTTCCGTTGTTGGAGAAATTAATTAAAATATCATTTAAAGAAAATTTAAGAAAAACCAATTTTTTACTTTTTATTGCTTTTGTTAGTGTGCTTTATTTTATTTTATTTTATAATATTGTATGCGTAGTTTAGGTTCTATGGGATTTGTGCCTTATGATTTTGAATTAGAAAGAACTATTAGAAAAATAAAAAAAATTAAAAATACAGAAAAAGATAAAAATATTCAAGAAATGACGAATCAAAATAATCATAATGTTGAAATCCATCAAGAATTTAGACCTTTAAGAGATTATGCTAACCTTACAGTAGATGAACTTCATGGTAGTATTCAGCACTTTGCTGTAGCGACTAATTCTTTTGAACTTAAACCTGCTATTATCCAAATGGTATTTAATAATCAGTTTGGGGGAGCACTAACTGAAGATCCTAATTTACATCTTGCCAATTTTCTAGAATTGTGTGCTACTTTTAAATACGATGGTTTTTCGGATGATGCTATTAGACTTAGACTTTTTCCTTTTTCATTGAGGTATAAGGCTAAGATATAGTTAAATAGCATGTGGATCTATCAGAACTTGGGGTGATTTAGAGCAAAAATTCCTTGCTAAATATTGTCCACCATCAAAGACTGCAAAGCTTAGAAATGATATTACATCTTTTTGTTAGTTTGAAGGGGAATCTATATATGAAGCATGAGGACGTTTTAAAAATCTCCTAAGAAAGTGTCGACATCATTAGATACCAGATTGGTTAATAATTCAAACTTTTTACAATGGATTAGTTGGATCTCTTAGATCTATTATCGATGCTGCAGCTGGTGGTTCATTGATGTCTAAACAGTTTACTGATGCTTATGACTTAATTGAAGAAATGACTACTAATAATTTTCAATGGCCTTCTGAAAGGTTAAATCCTAAAAAGGTAGCCAAAAGTCATGAAAATGATGCTTTTGCAATGCTAGCAAATCAAGTTGATGCAATTTTAAGGAAGTTAGACCAATTTGGAATAAATTATTCTTAGCCAATTTCTATGATTGAAGAAAATTCATTAGTCCAAATGGTTGATTCTCAAACATCATTAGAAACTTTGAAAGCCATAAATAAGCCCAGTAACCTATATTCCAATTATTATAACCCAGGTTGGAAAAACCATCCAAAATTTAACTGGAGTAACAATAATCCAGGTGGTAGTAATCAATAAAAGGGGAACAACCAAGTAAACCCATTGAGGAATTGGAACAACTAAGGGAATAATAATTATAGACCGATTTATCCTCTAGGTTTTAACAATAATTCACAATTTAAGGAGAAAAAGTTGTCTATAGAAGAAGTTGTGTTACAAATGGAAAATCAATTGCAAAGTCAAGGACCTACAATCAGAAATATTGAGAATCAATTGGGATAAATTATGAATTCATTAAGTAATAAATCCCAAGAAACACTTCCTAGTAACACATAAGTAAATCCAAGAGACAAGAATAAAGTGCAAGAAAAAGTTGTTCAACTGAGAACTGGAAGAGATTTGGAAAGTAGAGTTCAAAAAGAGATTGAAGTAGAGAAAGAAGAGATTGAAGAACAAAAAGAGGACAATCTGAAAGGTTTAAAAAGATCTTGTTGACCTCATTTTTGTTGAGGTCTTTTCTCTTCTCTCCCCTTAGTAGTTAGCATCTAGCCTTAGGCTTTCCCTTTGACTATCTTAGAGGACTAAAAATGGAACCCACCGCTTAGAAATTCAAACACCTCTTGGCTCCCTTCAAACCCCACAATTTTGATTGTAAACCCCCAGGCCACTTGGAGGGTTGAGATCAAATGTGGAGGTTTAAAGGATGAGCTCCTATAGGACTCTTTGGCCTTAGGACTACCTTGGGTGGCCTGGTCTGGTGAGGGTTGACCTGCACACTTTACACTTTCACACACATTCCAAATCCTAAAACCATTCATACCTAGCTTGACTTCCTGACTCATGTAGGTAATTCATATGGATGGACTTTACCCCCTAGGCCCTTGGCTAAGAGGGTTAGGAACAACATAATGAATGCCTCAAATGAGTCCTCTCATGGCTCTTATGGGCTTGATATGGCTTCATGGCTCTTATGGGCTTGATATGGCTTCATGGCTCAACCAAAGTGATTCCATTCTACTCAAACTGGATCAATCTTCTTTTTTTTCAAAATTTCAATTTTTGACCCCCGGGACCCTACACCCACCAAACCTACCAAATGCCCTTGAAGCTACCCAAAATTTTCAAAATCTCCTAAATTACCTAAAATTCCTCAAAACCAATCCTAAACATTTCCCACCATTCAAATTAATCATTCTTAGCCAAATATACAAAAATTTCTAAAAATACCCCCCAATACCCTCTAAATACCCAAAATGCCCTTCTAACAAAAAAAAAATCCAAAAATTCAGAAAACTCCCAAAAAATTTCAGAAAATCCCAAATATTCCCAATTTCATTTTGTTCACCTACACCATAAGCCAAATTTGTCAATTTGGCCCACTTACCAAAATACCCAATTTGACCCATTTTTAACACAAATGGACCCAATGTCAAACCAAATCAACCCAATTGATCCTAATTTTGATCCAATTCAGTCTTAAACTTCAATTCAATATCCCCAATATCAATCTAGACCAAATCCAAGTCCAAATTTGATTTACATTTGGATCTAATTTCAATTTGAAGCCTAAGGCCCAATTTTGGCCCATGACCTAAACCTAGCCCAAACCAACCCAATTCAACCCCAATTGGCCCCAAATCTTTTCTAAAACCTTCCTAACATCCCTATAAACAAAACACTAACTTGATTTAACCCAAATTTGGACCCAAACTCCACCCAAACCTAACCCAAAACCAAAATCCCCTAAATTGGCCTAAACCCAAACCTAACCCAAATAGGCCCAAATCCCTAAATCAAAGCCCAACCAAAGTTGAAAACTCTTTGTAACACTCCCATAAACATTTCTCAACATTAATTTTACATCAAATCTAACATTAGCCCAACCTTTGACCAAGTTAGCCCAATTTGACCCACTTTGGCCCCTTTACAAAAAAAGTCCCAAATCAAACCCAATTCAACTCCAAATCACCTCAAATTTGTTTCAAATCACTCATGACACATCCCTAAACTAAACCCAACATTTGTTTGGCCTAATCCTTCACAAAATTTCTATCCACCAATTTGTTTTCAAACCTAAAGGCCCACATTCTTAAACCATTCTAAAAGCCCATTTTCACCAAATCCAAAAGGCCCAAAGTCAATCCAAAGCCTACATGACACTTTCACCTCATCATCCCTTTGATTTAAATCACTCCCTAAGTTTCAAATTCATCATTAAACTTTTCTAAACAAAGCCACATGCCAATTTCCCCTAAATTCATAAAAAATGCCAAAACCCTTTTTCATGAAACAAGCCAACCTTTTCCAAGCCAAATGTAAGCCAGATGTGAGCCATTTACAAGCCATATGAAGCCATGAGAGTTTTGACACCTCACCTTGTCATTTATGCCAAGAGGAGGGGAGCCTTTCCTAAGCCTTCATTAAGCCCTTTTAACCCCATTTAAGCTACACTCTAAACCAAGTTTAGCCACATCACCTTGGATGGGGACTTCACCACCCCTTCCTAGCTGACCCAAATGATTCTCCCTCAGCCCAAAGTCAAGCCTTGGGGAGGTGCACCTAGCCTAAACCATGGCTTGGACCAAATCAAGCCAAAATAAGCCTTCCCCTTTCCCCTTAAATCAAATCCTTTACACATGTCCAAAGGCAATTGACTGCACCAAACCCCAGCCCTGACTCCCGCGAGTCGGATGGTGACTGACTGCGGCCGGCCAGCCACTGAGCCGCCGAAAACACCATGGCCGAGGAGCTTGGAATGAGCCAAATTTCAAATTCTCACCGCCGAGCCGCCCCCACTCCAATCGTCACCACGCCTCTTCATCTCCTCCCTAGTGCTCGATCCCGACCATCAATTGCCCTTAGGAAGCCCTGGCCATGGCTATTTAAACCCGCCACCCCCTCTCGGCCAAAAGGTTGGCTGAAATCAACCTTCACAGAATCTGTCCAAAATCCTCACAAGCTTCCCCCAGCCAAGAGCAATCCATCCCCACTGTTCTCCTTCCCTAAATCCCATTGATTGAGCTCAATTTTGGATCTCAATTCTCAGGCCATAACAGGACATCTCTTAAACCTCCACCAAAATCAAATTAAACTCACCCACACCTACACAAGACCAAGAGAAGGAGTTCCCCAGTAAAAGCCCCCTCTCCAGGCCACCCAATTGCTCTAGCCTCCAAAGTCTGAAATCGGGCCTGGTCACTTTCATACTTAGACCTTTCACCAGGGCTAGAGGCTTCATCCCTAGGCTCTTCCAGCTCCAACGAACATGCCGAGCACATTCAGTTGAGGCCTCACCTCTTGAACCAAGGTATGGAGACTTCTCTTTAACCCGAGCTTCCAACGATTCTCCATTTTTTTTGCTTTAATTTCATAGCATGTAAACCGTATGTATGTGTTCGTCTCTTCAAGACGAATCCATAGAGTATAAGAACACGAAAATCCATTCAGAAATGAGGGAGATATTAGGGTTTGAGTGTAGACGGTCATGGGTGCACACCAGTCGGAGACGACGACCAGCTGCCGTTGGCTCGAGCGTGTATCGACTGGACGGCTCAGATTGCGTCGGACCAGAGAACAGTACGTGAACAGCGAGCCCCTGGAGCGCTGAGTCAGATGGCGGCGTCGAATAGGGAGGCGACGCGTGGGCTTTCGGAGCTGCCGAGGATGAGTCGGCACCGCGTGGATAAGTAGATAAATAGGATTTTTTCTATTTATTTAAATACCTGAAACTTTAAAAAATCATATCTTTGTGTAGAAAAATCACAAAAATAAAATAAAAATACCCTCTTTCTCAGTAAACAGAGGAGAATAATGTGAAAAAATAATTGAGTTAATGTGATGAGTAGTTTATTTTTAATTAATTATTTACTCATTTTAGTATTTTAATTCTCCATTTGCATAGACAATTCACCATGGTATGAGACCATAGGGCTTTTGAAGCCTCTGATCTTAGGAACATTCCCTGAATTTTTCAAGGTCAGAGGCTATCTCTATGGCAAGTTATGTATTTTTCAAGTTCATGTCACTGTTTTTGGTATTTTAATTCCATTAATTGGCATATTGCTTAGAATATTCTAGGAAAATTTGGGGAAGTTTCTTAGGACCAGAGGTCCCTAGGATAATTATGTTTTGAGTTAATTCATTAAGAATAACCCTAATTGGCCTAATTACTCAAAACTGAATTTTAATTAATTAGGGTTAACCACACATCAAAAGAACTTGAAAGCAATTCTCCACTGAACTTTAGGACTAGAGGGACCTCACATAAAAATTTGGAATCAATTGGAAATGTGTAACCCCACTAAATGGATTAATTAAGTCACATGAGTAAAATTAAACTTTGAAAATTCATAACTCCAAAAATACATTTTTAAAAATTCACCAAATTGGTTTTGGGACTTCTCTGAGGAGTCTTAGAAAATTAAAATTGGAATTTTCTAAAAATCTTCATTTTTCACCATATTTTAATATTTTAATAATTAAAAAATCATAAAAATCACAAAAATATTAAAAATCATAAAAATGTCATATTTCACCTCCTAATCACTTAGAAATAAACCAAATATTTTTCCTAAGCCTCAAAGTAAAGATATTGAATTTTAAAGCCCTAAAACAATTTTTGAATTAAAAAATGAATTTTTCAACATTTTCACTAAATTAATTCTAATAAATCAAAGAAAAATAAAAAAATTATAAAATTTATTTCTCTGGATTCCTTGAGGTTAGAGAGACTTAAGAAAAATATAAAATCCATTTTTCAACTTTAATTTTATTTTATAATTGATTAATACTCTAAAATTCAAAATAATTATAATAAATAAAATATAATTCAAAAAATCACCAAATTTGGTTCAAGTGGTTCTCTTGTTATTAGGAACATCTCATAATTTTCTTAAGGATATAAACCTTACCATGGTCATGTTGTTGAATTTCCATTGAAAATCCCTATTTTTCATTAAAATAATTATATAAATTAAATTAAATTCAGAAAAATCACATTTTCTCCTCTACTGTCTTAATTGACATGTGAGTGAATTGACATAAAAATTTCAAGCTCGTTTGAGCTCAATTTGATGAATTATGAAATAATTAAGCTTAAAAGGGCATATTAATAATTAAGAATTTTAACCCCTAATTAAAATTTTAGGTTTAATCAAAATGGGGGGTAAAATATTTGATCTTAATTCTTTCTTAGATGATTGAAACTTTGGAAAATAAAAGGGTAGGAACTCATTGATCACTTTTAATAAACAAAAAAAATGAAACCTCAATTAATTAAGTAATTTGAATTTTGGAAGAATAATTAAAAATTTGGATTATTAAAATGGGGATATAATTTAAAGAGACTATAATCACTTAAACTAAAATCCCTAGATGAATCACTTTAATTATATTTAACTCTTAATTAAACTTAAGATGATAATTGAAATTAATAAATTAATAATAAAGAAAAGGTAACCCTTAATTAAATTAAAATTTAAAACATTAAATAACTTGATAATTAAATTGAAATAAATTTAAAACATTAAAAAATTATTAATTTCAAAAATCACTTGAAAGCAAATTTAAAATAAACTTGAAACATCAAAATCAATTTCACAAAAATAGTTCTTAATTAAAAAAAAATGAAACCAATTAAAAGTTAATCTAGAATACTGCAATTAAATTAAAATTAAATCATTAAAGTCTCAATTGAATAATTTAAACTCCTCTTTCAATTCGAATAGTTTAAAACACTTAAGAATAAAACAACTTGAACACTATTCCAAACTTAAATTTATTAAAATTTTATAACTAAATTAAATCACCTTAAACCATTAATTCTAATTTTAAATCATTGAAATTCTTAATAAATTGATTTGCCCCTAAAGACGTTTATCATTATAACTCTTAAATGGAGAATCGAGTGAGGTGTCACTTCATTCATGGGATAATCAAATGTCCTAAGTTCACTGAGCAAGAGTTAAAACTTAACTAAAAATTTCTGGATGATTGATTCATCTCTACAATAAAAGTTCATTTAGACTCGAAATAATCTCAGAAGTATTGAAAAGATGTTTAAGCTTCGTCCTAAGTACTTTCTCAATATGATGAGATACTTTAGAAGAACAATTGAACTTAATTGTTCTTTGATGAAGGAAATCATCCACAAAATATAAAGAACCTAGACGTCATAGGAATTGACTAGCGATAGGATTAGGACTTTGGTAGACAACTAGAACCTTCCCTTAGCTTTACCTAGGTATTTGTAATAAACATTTAAATGCTCTTCTTAACATGTGTTTTAAATGTAGTTTGGAATGACGAGAAGACCCTCCAGGTACACTTTTATTTTATTGCAAGTTACTTACATGTACTGCGCTTTACTTTTCTTGCATGACAAACAGGATTGTTGCATGAAAACTAAAACCTTTAGGATAGCCACAAAACTGAAACCTAAAACTAAATTAAAATTCACAACAAGATAAAATTCACCTCCACAACATTCAAAATATAAAACAAGTCAAAATTTAATCACAAACAGAACAACAAAACTACAATTGCAATTAAATTAAAACATCTCGTTGGATGATCGGGAATACCTCGGATGATGTAACCTACGTGTTGCTAACGAGATTTCCCACAGTCTAAATGAAAGTGTGGAACTCATTCAGTTGAGTTTAGAAAATTCATTTGGACTAAGTGAATCTGATAAAAAAACAGTGTCGGAATGATTGAACCGTAGGATCTTAACCGGTGTTTTTATAATCAACTTTAAGATTCCCTTAATAAAACATTAAAGACACATGGACTTTAAGACTTCTAAACCAAAACACTTCCCTCATCTCCTGATTTTCATTTTCTAAAACTAAACCTCTGTAACAACAAGGAGTTTGGAGCATAGTGGGCAACACGACCATCGTCATCAGCAAAACCTGAGTCTACCTCAGCAAAACCATTCTTAGAATTAAACAAACAAGCCATAGGTCTTCGAGGTAGTTTGCCTAGTGCAACATAAATCCTCAACCTTTTCGTTAGGCATTTGCATAATCATGTTATGCAAATTAAGCCCTAACCGGTCTTAGGACTCCGAGGTAGTTGTTTGGTACGACATAAACCCTCACATCTTCGAGGCTATTTGTGTGATTATATCATACAAATATAAGTCCTAATTAATTAAAATCGGTAGGATTATAATATTAAATAAACTCCCAAATTGAACCTAAACAAATAGGATAGTTGGGAAGTCACCGAGACTTGTCTCGAATCCGTGACATCCCCTACTTCTCCTCCATTGGATTCCTAAAATAACTGTTCCAAATTTGATCCATTCCCAATTGAAATTTCAAAAATCCAATTGTTTGAAAACCTTAAACTTTGAAATTCTTGAGAGCAAAAATGCTGATCATTATCGAGAGTTTTCTTAAATGATTCCCGTCATTTAAGATGTAATTAACTATAGGGGCTTGCCCTTATAGGGAACTTTAAGAACCCAGGTAATATAAACCACGCTTAATTCCTTTATATTAAGTAGGGAACTTATCGGCTTATAAAAATTGGTTCGCGGACCAAACGGATGTCACAAATCTTCTAGTTTATTTAATCGAGCCCCATCATCAAGCAGTGTGTCTATTCTTCGGGATAGATACACGGTTTGTGATGTGGTGCTCGTTTATATAGACTATTCGGGATGTGAGATCGGTTTGATTTCATATCTTAAAATTATTTTCAAAACCAAATGCTACTTTCAAGTTATATATAATTATAAATTAAACACACGAACCTAAAAAAAATACGCCGACATCCTTCTGGCAACTCCGTTGGGGACTAGTTCCTCTCTCCATTTTAATTAGATGGATTTGCTTTCATAAATCGGTAGTGTATCCATGTCCCTAGTGGAGCAAACTATCATTCTTTCTGTTAAAATACCACGTTCATTTCTATCTTGAACGGGTATAGCCAACTTCCCTCGGATTTAGGAGCCACTGTTTAGACACCCCTAAACAGAGAGGTTCCGAAATCCTTTTACCTCTTTTCTGAGGTGGGGTGGACCCCCAATAGGTGTTAGCTTAGGAGCGGTCCCTCTGGTTGAGAAGCTTTGCGAGACTTTCTCTTCCTTTCCAATTCTGAATCGGGTCCTTTACCTTTTCTATAACCTTCCTCCTTTAATTGTTTTGTTCCTAACAAACAAATCCTCTAACAAACGACTCTTTTAATAAATGAATTCTCTTAGAAATCGTAAATACAATAAGATAAACGAAAATGTGTTCGGACTCTTTCTTTTTTCGTCCTAAGTTTTACGACAAAGGGAAGCATAATTCGGGACTGACATTCAGAATCTGCCCTGCAGAAAATGACTGCCCCAAAGTTAATCTTCTCCTTCACCAACGGACTGGACTTGGCTGTCTACAAGGATGAGCTGCCTGACAATGGGATCATCCGTTTTGGACAAGGATTCGGTAATACAGATATCAAGTTCGCTGACGTCACTCTCTTCATACTAATGGACAAAGTGCCAGAAACTGAGAAACCCCTGATTGAGTTCAACCTGAAGTCGACTCAAGAATTCCCTCCCCTACAAAGGGTTCCAGCTGAAAGAAGTACTGCTATTCGTAGGAGGACTGTTGTCTCTACCCCCACCGGTCTAGTCATCTCTGCACCTACCCGGGTTTCTGCCAAACTGAAGGGGAAGGAAATTCAAGTTTGTGATGAGCCTGTCACCGTGGAGGGTACAGATTTTGCTACAATACCATCTGTTTTCGAGATTGGGTCCAGTTCAAGAGTTGCACCCCTAACTCGGACTCAAAGGAGAAATAGAAGTAGAAAGATAGCCAGGATTGAGAAAGCCAAGGCCGCTGAAGTTGCTTTCCTAGAAGAGATCCCTGAACTGTCTGAGTATATACCTCTGTTGGAAGGGAGTAGGTTTCACCCCCTCTCTGCTGCATCGGATGAAGAAGACGTCCGAAGGATTGCCGCTACACTACCCCGACCTGCATACTATAGTAACTACAAAAGAAAAAGGGTTAAGACTATGCCATTTGCTCGGCTACAAGCTGTGATAGAAAAATTGGCAAAGAAAGAAAGATGCCCCGTGTCAGAAATCCTAAGAAGAATGGGATGAGTGCCAGCTAGATCCCGCCTCGGACCGCGAGTAGAGCCTGTCACTGTCGTAGAGAAACCAAGGAAGAAAATGAGAGCTAGTTCACCTGTTGTTGTATCGGGCCATCATATTAGGGAGGACACCACCTACCAGCATATAGCCGACAGACCGTCCGGTCCTAGGCCTTCTGCTGCAAGAAGGATGGTGTGGCAACCTATTATTACCGAGCCGAGACCAACACAACGTCCTGAGAAGAAAAGCCTCGTCAAAGAGCCTGAATCAGAAGAAAGTGCTACTGCAATAAAAGAAACTCCTGAAAAAGAAGTTCAACAGCCATCACACGACAACTGCGAGACCGTCTGGAAGAGACCCCTCGAGGATGTTATAGGAAAGCTATGGACGAAAATCCGATGGTTGGCGAAAGAAAGAGGAGAAAAGTTGAAAAATGAAGTTGATTCATCAGAGTTCATGGATGAAGAGTATGCCGAGATTAATATGGTTAAAACACGAGCATGATCAGCTTCGCAAGGTACTTCGGCAGCTGCGGAAAGAGATGAACCAGAAGTGATGAGAGCACAGCTATGGGAAAAAGATGACACAATTTCTCAGATGGCAAAGATAATGGAAGACATGGCTACTGCTTTAGCCACTCTCCAGAGTTAGGTACAACCTCAGAAAGAAACACCCCCAGAGATCATCCATATTGCAGATGGAGGAAAAGAGATCACATCCGTCAACGGAGATGAGCCACCAAAGAAGGATTCTACACAAAATATGATTCCCGAAAAGGACATTAAAAACATGGTAGAACAGCAGGTGCGAGAAGCCTTAGCACAATATAAGAACGGAACATCTATTCATACAGGTAGACCTTACCCCGAATAGTTTGATGCAGTCCAATACCTGAAAGGCTTCGTACCACCTCTGTTTAAGAATTTTGATGAAACGGGAAACCCCCGGCAGCATGTCGCACATTTTCGTGCTAGTTGCTGCAATGCCGGTGGGAGTGACACTTTACTCTTCTGTCGGTTCGTCGCCAGCGGTTGTCAGGGATCACCTTCGACTGGTACGTAGAATTGCCAAATGGTTCAGTTAAGACCTTTGCAGAATTGGAAAACCTATTCGTTAAGCGGTTTGCCGGGGCTCGGCACCACATCACCATCGGTGATCTAGTGGTGGAGCACCAGAAATCGAACGAGACTTTAGTGGATTACATACTTCGATGGAGGAACTTAAGCATGAAGTGTGAACCACAGCTTCATGAACAGCATGCGGTCGGCATCTTGCTTAAGAGTATCCATGGCCCGATAGCACTTCTCCTTAAAGGATTTACAATCAAGACTTTCGAGAAGTTGCTTAGCAAGGCCGGGAGCTTGCAAGAGGAGGCAAAGCAGCTAAGTTTCGTGGACAAGACCGATAAGCAGAAGCCCGTGAAAGCATTCGAAAAGAAATCTGGAATCATCGCGGCAGTGGATAAGGGCAAGCAGCCAGTGCAGATACAGCCAGAACGGCCACAGCCTAGTTATCAACCACCGCAACGGACTTACCAACAACCACAACAGATTTATCAGCAACCTCAGCAGGGCTATCAACAGCCTCGACCAAGCTATCAGTCTCCTCAGCATCATGAACAACCGCCTCATCCACAGCGTACCCTAAAAGATTTTTTGAATAGGGAATATCGATTCAAAATTGAAGCAGTAGCGAAGATGTTCCGCAGTTAAATGAAGACACCAGATTTTCAGCTACAGGAGCTCAAGAGGCCGGAAGAAGTCAACAAGAAAGATCATCCGAACTATTGCCCTTACCACCGAATGCTCGGACATAAGATAGAGGATTGCATCACTTTCAAGAGTTGGCTTGACGACAATCTCCGAAAAGGGAACATAACGATCCCGAAGGAATACATGAAGGAACCCCAAAAAGGAGGTTCCGTCAATGTTATCTCGACGGATCCTATTATTCCGATAAACCCGTATACGGCCGATGATGGATGGAGTACCGTCTGGACAAAGTCTTCAAAGAAAATTTTGGATCACATCCAGACTGCTTCGGTACATGCTTCAACTCAAAGTTTAAAACTTGCCGAGCCGGCACTATCGCTTGCAATCGAAGAACCGCCTCAGAAGGAGGAGAAGATCGTAGAAGAGAAGAAAACCGAGGCTCCGAAGGGTAGACTAGGGGCTGCTTATCCTAGGATGGTTGTTTCTGATTCGGGGGAGAAATCCCTCGAACTTCTGACTCTGTATGATTATTTGCTCGCCCCGGTGGGATCTTATAATGATAAGAGTTATGGCGTTGGCTACGTTTTGACTGTTTTTAACAATTACGTAACTAGCGACAACCGACTTAATCTGGATCTCGATTCCAATATGATAAACGATTCTCAAATCATACTGAACTTCGATGACCACAACGAAGGAGAAGACGTTCACAAAGGAGGCTACGAAAGATCAACAAGCAACGAGTCCATTTGTGAATTTCGAGGAGCTCCAATCATGATAGAATTAGAGTTATCGGCCAGTCGTTCCAATTCAAGGGGAGACATCGGTAGATCCAGCATCAAATTCAGAACAAGTAACAGAAGTCAACCTAAGAAGCGAAAAAGTTTTACCTCTGAGAATGGGTCCAAAGGATAAAGGAAAGCAGGTGATTGCTCAGGAAAAGCCAACCCTAGCAGAGGAATTGCCCGTTCGGGAAGAAACCGAGGAACATAGTAATAAAGTGGACTATAACGTGCTAGCCCATCTTAGGAAGCTACCAGCCAAACTAAGCATATACGATGATCTGATCCTATCAAAGGAGATGAGAAAAGCTCTGATCAAGGCTCTACTTGATCCAGAGATTTGTTTAGCTCAAATGACCGGTAATTCCTTCGACGAGGTTTGCTCGTTAAAAGAACAACGAGGTGTTACCTTCACTGACAATGATCTATTGCGGGAACAGTGACTCGATCGACATACCAACCACTCTTGGAAAGTTTACGCTCTCCGAGTGTTGGTTGATCCGAGAGCATCAATCAACATAATGAATCTTCGGACGCTAGCATATTTGGAAATTGATGCTCGTGAGCTTGAAGCAGCAAGATGTTATTAAGAGGCTTCAATCAGAAAGGAGAGAGAGCTCTCGGATCGATTACACTATTAATGAAGACCGGTGAATTAGCAAAGACAACCGCAAAATTTTATATAATTGATTCTGAGACATTATTCAACGCTCTACTGGGTCGGCCATGGATCCATGAAAACTGGATGGTACCGTCGTCTCTGCACCAGTGCATAAAATATTATGAAGGAGGAGAACAGTGTATGAAAGGTGACTTGCAACCATTCTTCGTACACGAGATTGGAATTCATGAAGATGCAGCCTATTATGCGCCTCCGAAGAAAACAATCTTCTCCAGAAATGTCATACCAAATGAAGCAAAAGAAATGCAAGACGATGACGAGCCTAAAATTCTATTTCAACAGTTACTCACCACTCCCTTACGGCGAGATGGTGAAGGTTTCACCAGAACTCGCACCCGAGGTTGAGGCCGAGGACGAGGTCGTGGAAGAGACGTTGGAACAGTTGGACAGAAGAAACCACTCATCGACGTTGATTGCAAGAACAGTTCCGAAGAAGAAGAAATCAAGAAAGAAGCAGTAACAGTAAATCAAAAGAAACCCCAGTTCAAGATCTCTCTCGAAGATGAAAAGAACGAGGAATATAAATCAATGTACAAGAAGATTAACCATCATGTACATACTATGACCCTAACCCCTATCCATTCTAATAAGGTCGAGGGTTTGGTGGTCAAGTAAGTACATGGTGGCGGTACTAAACCGATCAAATTCTATCGTGGTGCTTCTTCTTCCAGAATTGAAAATGATGTACAATTTGAAGATGTTACTTCTTCCGAATTAATGGAACTGCCTTTTGAGTGGTACTCTCCATGTGTTCAAAATTTAATTCAACGTGGTGTCTTACCTCGACGATGGACAAAAGGTCAATCACAACACTTTGAAAAATTATGGAATAATACCAGTCGGCCTCCCAATTCAAAACATGGTCTCGGATTCGGCACGGTAGGATCAGTTGACGATACGGGATTTTTCTTGGTTGTCACTTGCGAGCACTAATGAAGACTACTTGGAAGCTTCAGAAGATCTCGAAGATCTACCAATCGGAGATGCTCCACCGAATTCGAAGAAGAAATTAAATCTACAATAGACGAGTTAATGGAAGTTAACTTAGGTACTAGCGAAGAGCCTAGGCCGACCTTTGTTAGCTACTTACTCAATAAAGAAGACTCTGAAAACATAATCAAGCTATTAATGGAGTTCAAAGACTGTTTTGCTTGGATTAGCTCCAGAGGTTGCAGTTCACAGTCTAGGAGTGGATCACACTGCTGTTCCAGTCAGACAAGCTCCGAGAAGAATGTGTCTAGAGATTGAACAACAAGTAATAGCTGAAGTTAAGAAGCTAATAGACGCTAAATTTGTCCATGAAGAGCAATACCCGACTTGGTTAGCCAATGTGGTACCGGTCAGAAAGAAGAATGGTCAGATCAGAGTCAGTGTGGATTTCAGAGATTTGAATAAAGCATGTCCAAAGGATGAATTCCCGCTACCTATTCCAGAATTGATGATCAACATCGCTTCAACACATGAAATCTTTTCTTTCATGGATGGATCTTCAGGATACAATCAAATAAAGATGGCACCGGAAGATGAAAAGCTCACAGCCTTCAGAACGCCAATCGGAATATACTGCTACACAGTGATGCCTTTCGGATTGAAGAACGCAGGAGCAACATACCAAAGAGCAATGACGAGAATTTTTGATGATCTCATTCACAACCATGTCGAGTGTTACGTGGATGATGTGGTCATCAAGAGAAAATTAAAGGAAGATCACTTGTATGATTTGAGAATTATTTTCGAGCTATTAAGACAATTTAACCTTAAGATGAATCCCCTGAAATGTGCCTTCGGCGTCACCTCTGGTAAATTCTTAGGATTTGTTGTCCGACATCATGGAATTGAAATCGATCCGGAGAAGATTAAAGCTATCTTAGAAAGGCCACCTCCTAAAACCTTAAAACAACTACGGTCCTTTCAAGGGAAATTGGCACATCTTCGACGCTTTATGTCGAATTTGTCAGGAAGGTGTCAGCCGTTTTCTGCTTTAGTTAAGAAGGATGCCAAGTTTACTTGGGACTCCAAATGTCAACATGCCTTCGATGACATCAAACAATACCTAATGACACCTCCTGTCTTAGCAGCCCCAGTCTCGGGTAGACCGCTGATACTTTATACCACAGCTTTAGACGAGTCCCTTGGAGCCCTGCTAGTCCAGGTCAATGATGAGGGAAAAGAAAACACGCTCTATTACCTAAGTCATCGTTAAATTCTGACAGAAGTAAAGTATCCTCCTATTGAGAAGCATTGTTTGGCCCTGATCTTCGCCGCTCAAAAGCTCAGGCATTACATGCTTTCTCATAAGGTCAACCTTATTTCGAAGTTTAATCCGTTGCAATATTTGATGACCCGTCCGACACTTTCCGGCAGACTTGCTAGGTGGTCGATGATACTATTGCAATTCGATATAACTTTTGTTCCTCTTCGTGCCGTAAAGGGACAAGTCCTGGCAGACTTCCTTGCAGCACACCCTTTACCGGCAGAATCGCCTCTGAACGATGACTTGCCGGACGAGCGAGATAATGAGCCTAGAAGACCCCGATGATCGGCGTTGGGAACTGTACTTCGACGGAGCATCTTCAGCACAGAAAGATAAAAAATCACAAACGATAGTGCCCGGTAAGGCAGAAATCAGACTAATATTTATAACACCGGAGCGGGGGATGTTAAGGTATTCCTATCACTTAACAGAACCGTGTACAAACAACGAGGCAGAATACGAAGCCCTCATAACAGGATTGGAATTAACCATTCAGATGGGAATAACAGATATCAATATCTACGGAGATTCACAGTTGATAATTCAACAGGTCGCAGGACAATATAGAATTCTGAAGCCAAGACTCGAGCAGTACTTTCAGTATGCCATGAAACTGTTGGAGCAAATTCCGAATGTAACGATCTACAAGATTCCCAGAAGAGAAAATGCTCTTGTAGATGCGTTAGCCCGCCTTGCAAAGGAATTTGCCTGCTTGCAGGATCAATCAGTTGAAGTGTCAGTTCAGGGACGACAGGTTCTCTCACAGCTCGACATGGATACAATACACAAATCAGAAAAAGCAGAAAAAACAATTGCGGCAGTAACAAAAAATACAAAAGATTGGCGGCAACCACTAATAAACTACTTGCAAACAGGAAACCTACCAGACGATAAGTCGATAGCCTATCAAATCAAGAAAAGAACTGTCTTACACATTAATAAACAACATGTTATACAGAAGGTCTTTTGATCAGATGTGGCTAAGATGCCTGAGCGGGTCCGAGGCTCGTGAAATTGTCAAAGAAGTACACTCAGGACTTTGTGGCGCTCATCAATCGGGTCCGAAGATGAAAATGAAGATTAAAAGACTAGGGTATTACTGGCCCTCGATGATGACCGATTGCGTGAAGGTCGCCAAGAGTTGTCACCAGTGCCAAGTGCATGGAGTGGTTCTACATCAACCTCTAGATGTGATACATCCGACAATTGCATCATGGCCATTTGAATGTTGGGGCATAGATATTGTGGGCCCGATAAAACCGCCATCTTCAAGAGGACATCACTTCATTCTTGCAGCTACAGATTACTTTTCTAAGTGGGCAGAAGCAGTACCGCCTAGAGAAGTGAAGGCACACCACGTGCTAAAATTCTTTAAGAATCAAATCATTTACCATTTCGGGGTACCGCGTAGGATTATCTCGGATAATGAGTCCGCGTTCAGAAGTATGAAGATCAACAATTTTGTCAGAAGACACGGGATCGACTGACGCTATTCAACGATCTACTACCCAAGAGCGAATGACTTGGCCGAAGCTTTCAATAAAAATCTCATCCAAATCCTAAAGAAAACTTTGGACGACAACAAGAGAAATTGGCACGAGAAGTTTTTAGAAGCCTTATGGGCATACAGGACGACTTTCAGAACTCCTACTCAGTCTACACCTTACGCCTTAATGTACGGGTCCGAGGCCGTTTTACCCTTAGAGGTTCAGCTTTCGTCACTCAGAATTGCAGTTGCGAACAAGATCACTACAGAAGAAAATGAAAATTATGACTAGAAGAATTGGAAAGCTTGGAATGAAAAAGACTTTCAGCACAGCAGAATTTGGAACTGTATCAAGCCAAGATGATCCAGGCCCATGATAAACTAGTCCGTCCAAGGACATTTAAAGTCGGTGACTTGGTTCTAGTTCTCAGAAGACCTATTCTTGCACACCGCAAGATAGAAGGTAAATTTGAGCCAACATAGGAAGGGCCATTCGTGGTCGAGACAGTCTACTCAGGAGGTTCCTACCAACTGGTGAATTGCCATGGAGAACGACCTATGCTTCCAATCAATGGACGATATTTGAAAAAGTATTACGCAACCTGATGTTTCAAAGGACGAACTTTAAAAATGAGGTCTCATTCCTAGAAGCACGGGTAGAGTAATCATTTGCGACTGGGTTCGAACCCAAAACATAAAAAAAAATGGATGATAAAAAAGAAAATCATTAAAAAAAAGAAAATGTGTTAAAAAAAACATGTGAAATCATAATAATAAAATGTCAATCTTTCCTTTTAAATCAATTCATTCCTGATCTTTCCCTCATCTCTTCCTACTTTCTTTAAAAATTAAAAGAGATAATAAGAATTTTTTTCATTAATAAATATTTTTTTTATTGTTCTTGTTCTTAGTACATTCCCTGATCCTTTCCTTGTTTTTTCACAGGGAAATGTCGAACGGGCGGTTGGTTCTGAACTTCAGAAATGACGTGAGTCTAGCACTTGATGAAAAGAGGGTGAGGGATGGAGCCGTAATCGAGATTGACTCTGACTTCACACCAGCCGGGCTATAACATGAAGAAAATGATTGGACCCCGGTTGATCGGGAAGAGTTCCATAGCCAGACAGTGATGAAAGTGGGTGGCCCAAGTCGGCAATCCGCCGAGCAAGAAGAGAAAAGCAAACGCCGCTCATGCAACGGGAGAAGATAAGAAAGTTAAGTCTGTTGTTGCTACAGGAGAGGGCAGGCTTGTCAGCGCCATGCCCACAGAAATCCAAGGGGAAAGGAGAGCTACTCTCACTACCACTCAGCGGAGGAACAAGAATCACCGCATTCACAAGATCTTAACCAAGTTAGTTACAGATCAACATGAAGAGACGGTTGCTACCGGCAATACAAATACTCCGAAGAAATTGGTTTGTCAGGAACCAGAAAGGAGGAGATCAACCCCAAGGAAAGCAGAACAGATAAAGGAAATTCCAAGAAGAGCAGAAATAGAATCAGCGCCTCGACGCCAAGTAGATGCACAAGTTCCTGAAGAGTCTTGTTGCAAAAGCAACCCTGGAGGATGTCCCGACAGAGACTATCCCCGAGGAGCCAAGACATGCAGGAGAGCATGTCGGGGTTGAACCATACATTCCCCAGTACGTTACTAGACCTCGCCGATTACAGATAATCCCAGAATATGAGTTGGAAAGAATGCAGAATGTTGAAAAGAAACTTTTGAATACTTTGAGAGAATTGAAGGCAAGAGGATCAATATCTTAGAAGGCCTCGAGCTGCATACAGATGTATTCTCAGATTACGAGCAGCAAAAAATTGTAGATTGTGTCGTTGAACTTCAGAAAATGGGCCGAGCCTGCCGCATGAGGGAAAAGACCTATTCAGAACCCCAAAGATGGATGCCAGGAAAAGGAAGAATTATAATCCAATGCGGATGTTGCTACAACTTCGCGGTAGACAGAAAAGGGAATCCATCAGGAATACTTCGTCGCAGTGAGGTGGATCCGATGTCGAGTGTTATTAAAAGAATCGTAAAGAGGATGATAACGTGGAGGGTATTGCCTGCAGATTGCATACCCAACAACTGCATCATTAACATCTACAAGGAGGGCGACTGCATACCTCCACACATAGACCATCATGACTTCGTCAGACCTTTCTGCACAGTGTCTTTTGTCAACCAATGTAACATCATGTTTGAATTTGACCTCCGGATTGTAGGCCCAGGTGAGTTCCGAGGGCCGGTGGAGATACCACTACCGGTAGGTTCCGTCCTGGTGTTGAAAGGAAACGGAGCAGACATCGCAAAACATTGCATTCCAGGAGTGCCTGTGGAACGAATCTCCGTCACTTTCAGGAGAATGGATGACAGAAAAATGCCTTTCCACTTTCAGCCAGATCCAGAGTTAGAGAGTCTTCGGCCCTACGAGCTGTGATTTACATGGGAAATATCACACCTCCAATGCACATCCATGCGACATTCCTGCCAAGGATGACTTGGAAGGTGATGTTATTGTCCATGTATCTCACTATTCAGACATGGATTTTGACAGCTGCTTTTAAAAGAAACTTGAAGAATCTTACACAATCCGTGTTGGATTTATATGGATTGTATGAGATATTGAATTCTCAAGGAAAATATCATATTTTGGAGCAAGATGTATGATGTATTTTTGACGAGATTGGAATGAAAACGACCATGTCATTTTTTGCCTTCATCTCTTTTTGCGCAAATTGACTGGAAAACGCCATTAAGTTAAATGAACTTCAAACAAAGAAAAAAGGGAAAATAAAAATAAAGAAGAATAAAGGAAAAATAAAAATAAAAGAGAACTCTTTTAAAATTCTGAATGTCAAAACAAACCCCAAATAAATGTGAACCCTAAATTGAAAATCAAGCTAAAATCAAATCACAACAAGCGACTAAGACAAATTCTCGAATCCGAAATCCCCGGCCTTCGGCTACTCTCAAATCTCTTTTTGACTCTCCATATTTCCTTCCCTCTTTTGAGAAGGTCGACTGAATCTACTGACACAGAACCACAAAAATTTTCGATTTGGTTCTGATGGCATGGATTCATATCCTTCGCCAAATAATCAGACTTTGATCGATCCTCGTGGGACGTGAAACACTTTCACATCTCATTCCAAATCTTCCGCTAAACTCAAATCTCCACAGCAAATTTCAACCCTTTAAACCTTCGAGACTGGAACCAGATTCCAGTTCTCTTTAAACCTTCGAGACTGGTACCAGATTCCAGTTCTGTTTAAATCTTCGAGACTGGAACCAGATTCCAGTTCTCTTTGAACCTTCGAGACTGGAACCAGATTCCAGTTCTCTTTGAACCTTCGAGACTGGAACCAGATTCCAGTTCTCTTTAAACCTTCGAGACTGGTAACAGATTCCAATTCTCTTTAAACCTTCGAGACTGGAACCAGATTCCAGTTCTCTTTAAACCTTCGAGACTGGTACCGGATTCCAGTTCTCTTTAAACCTTCGAGACTGGAACCAGATTCCAGTTCTCTTTAAACCTTCGAGACTGGTACCAAATTCCAGTTCTCTCCTTTCGAGGTCGATACCAAATTCAGATTCTCTTTCGGGGTTGATACCAAATTTCAACTTTTTAAACCTTCGAGACTGGTACCAAATTCCAGTTCTCTCCTTTCGAGGTTGGTACCAAATTCCGACTCTCCTCCTGAGATTAATACTAAATTTCAACTCTCTCCTTCCGAGACTGGTACCAAATTCCAGATCTTATTTCGAGATTAGTATCTAAATTCTGATTCTCATCCTTTTCAATCTATACTTGAACTCCGATTCTCACTCCGAGGCTGGTACCTAAATTCCAGTTCTCTTTGCAATCCCGAGGTTGGAACCTAGGTTCCAATTCTCATTTCAAATCCAGATTTCCTTGAATTGATTTTAAATTAAACCTCAATCGAAATTGGAACTCAGAACAAATCAAAATCTAAACTCACACATTAAAAATAAAACTCGGAATAGAAAATGAAATGAAATCTAAATCAAATTTCCCCAGATCTTATGATCTGGAATTCACCTCCTTTTCTTTTCCCCAGCGAGAGTTCAGGGATCTCTAGTCTTGGAGATATACTCGATACTCCCCAGTGGAAATTTGTTTCTACTATGTTCTAAGTGTGTCACTTAGACGTCTGTGCTGGTTTTGTTGATCTCTTCGGTCAACGCCAATATGCGCGGTGTGCTTGGTTAGCACACCACACCTATTGGGGGTCCATTAGTTGACCTTATTTTTGATGAGGTCTTTTCTCTTCTCTCTCCTTAGTACTTAGGATCTAGCCTTAGGCTTTCCCTTTGACTATCTTAGAGGACTAGAAATATAACCCACCGCTTAGAAAATCAAACACTTCTTGGCTCCCTTCAAACCCCACAATTTTGATTGTAAACCCCCAGGCCACTTGGAGGGTTGAGATCAAATGTGGAGGTTTAAAGGATGAGCTCCTATAGGACTCTTTGGCCTTAGGACTACCCTGGGTGGCCAGGTCTGGTGAGGGTTGACCTGCACACATTACACTTTCACACACATTCCAAATTCTAAAACCATTCATACCTAGCTTGACTTCTGACTCATGTAGGTAATTCATATGGATGGACCTTAACCTCTAGGCCCTTGGCTAAGAGGGTTAGGAACAACATAGTGAATGCCTCAAATGAGTCCTCTCATGGCTCTTATGGGCTTGATATGGCTTCATGGATCAACCAAAGTGATTCCATTCTACTCAAACTAGATCAATTTTTTTTTTTCAAAATTTCAATTTTTGACCCCCGGGACCCTACACACACCCACCAAACCTACCAAATACCCTTGAAGCTACCCAAAATTTGCAAAATCACCTTAATTACCCAAAATTCCTCAAAACCAATCCTAAACATTTCCCACCATTCAATTGATCATCCTTAGCCAAATATACTAAAATTTCCAAAAATACCACCCAATATCCTCCAAATACCCAAAATGCCCTTCTAACTAAAAAATCCAAAAATTTAGAAAATTTCCAAAAAATTCCAAAAAATCCCAAATATTCCCAATTTCATTTTGTTCAACTACATCATAAGCCAAATTTGTCAATTTAGCCCACTTTTACCAAAATCCCCAATTTGACCCATTTTTAACCCAAATGGACCCGATGTCGAACCAAATCAACCCAATTGATCCTAATTTTGATCCAATTCAGTCTTAAAATTCAATTCAATATCTCCAATATAAATCTAGATCAAATCCAAGTCCAATTTGATTGAAATTTTGATCCAATTTCAAATTGAAGCATAAGGCCCAATTTTGGCCCATGACCTAAACCTAGCACAAACCAACCCAATTCAACCCCAATTGGCCCCAAATCTTTTCTAAAACCTTCCTAACATCCCTAAAAACAAAAAACTAACTTGATTTGCCCCAAATTTGGACCCAAACTCCACCCAAACCTCACCCAAAACCAAAATCCCCTAAATTGGCCTAAACCCAAACCTAACCCAAATAGGCCCAAATCCATAAATCAAAGCCCAACCAAAGTTGAAACTCTTTTTAAAACTACCATAAACATTTCTCAACATTAATTTTACATAAAATCTAACATTAGCCCAACCTTAGCCCAAGTTAGCCCAATTTGACCCACTTTGGCCCCTTTACCAAAAAAGTCCCAAATCAAACTCAATTCAACTTCAAATCACCTCAAATTTGTTTCAAATCACTCATGACACATCCCTAAACTAAACCCAACATTTGTTTGGCCCAATCCTTCACAAAATTTCCATCCACCAATTTGTTTTCAAACCTAAAGGCCCACTTTCTTAAACCATTCTAAAAGCTCATTTTCACCAAATCCAAAATGCCCAAAGTCAATCCAAACCCTGCATGACACTTTCACCTCATCATCCCTTTGATTTAAATCACTCCCTAAGTTTCAAATTCATCATTAAACTTTTCTAAACCAAGTCACATGACAATTTCCCCTAAATTCATCAAAAATGCCAAAACCCTTTTTCATGAAACAAGCCAACCTTTTCCGAGCCAAATGTAAGCCAGATGTGAGCCATTTACAAGCCATATGAAGCCATGAGAGTTTTGACACCTCACCTAGTCATTTATGGCAAGAGGAGGGGAGCCTTTCCTAAGCCTTCATTAAACCCTTTTAACACCATTTATGCTACACTCTAAACCATGTTTAGCCACATCACCTTGGATGGGGACTTCACCACCCCTTCCTAGCTCACCCAAATGATTCTCCCTCAGCCCAAAGTCAAGCCTTGGGGAGGTGCAACTAGTCTAAACCATGCCTTGGACCAAATCAAGCCAAAATAAGCCTTCCCCCCTTTCCACTTAAATCAAATCCTTTACACATGTCCAAAGGAAATTGACTGCACCAAACCCCAGCCCTGACTCCCCTGAGTCAGATGGTGACTGACTCGGCCGGCTAGCCACCGATCGGCCGGAAAACACCATGGCCGAGGAGGTTGGAATGAGCCAAATTTCAAATTCTCACCTACTGAGCTGCCCCACTCCAATTGGCCATCACAGCTCTTCATCTCCTCTCCTAGGCAGCTGAGCCCAACCATCAATTGCCCCTGGGAAGCCCTGTCCATGGCTATTTAAACCGGCCACCCCCTCTCGGCCAAAAGGTTGGCTGAAATTAACCTTCACAGAATCCCTCCAAACTCCTCATAGAGCTTCCCCTAGCTAAGAGGAATCCATCCCCACTGTTCTCCTGCCCTAAATCCCATTGATTGAGCTCAATTTTGGAGTTCAATTCTCAGGCCAGAATAGGACATCTCTCAAACCTCCACCAAAATCAAATTAAACTCACCCACAACTGCACAGGACCAAGAGAAGGAGTTCCCCAGTGAAAGCCCCCTCTCCAGGCCACCCAATTGCTCTAGCCTCCAAAGTCTGAAATTGGGCCTGGTCACTTTCATACTTAGAACTTTTACCAGGGCCAGAGGCTTCATCCCTAGGCTCTTTCAGCTCCAACGAACGTGCCGAGCACATTCAGTTGAGGCCTCACCTCCTGAACCAAGGTATGGAGACTTCTCTTTAACCCGAGCTTCCAGCGATTCTCCATTTTGTTTGAGTTAATTTCATAGCATGTAAACCATATGGATGTGTTCGTCTCTTCAAGAAGAATCCATAGAGTATAAGAACACAAAAATCCATTGAGAAACGAGGGAGATATTAGGGTTTGAGTGTGGATGGTCACGGGTGCACACCAGTCGGAGACGACGACCAACCGCTGTTGGATCGAGCGTGAATCAACTGGACGGCTCAGATTGCGTCGGACCAGAGAACGGTACGTGAACCGCGGGCTCCTGGAGCACTGAGTCAGATGGCAGCGTAGAATAGGGAGGCGACGCGTGGGCTTTCGGAGCTGCCGAGGATGAGTCGGCGCCGTGTGGATAAGTAGATAAATAGGATTTTTTCTATTTATTTAAATACTTGAAACTTTAAAAAATCATATCTTTGTGTAGAAAAATCACAAAAATAAAATAAAAATACCCTCTTGCTCAGTAAATAGAGGAGAATAATGTGAAAAAAGAATTGAGTTAATTTGATGAGTATTTTATTTTTAATTAATTATTTACTAATTTCTGTATTTTAATTCTCCATTTTCATAGACAATTCGCCATGGCATGAGACCATAGGGCTTTTGAAGCCTCTAATCTTGGGAACATTCCCCAAATTTTTTAAGGCAGACACTATCTCTATGGCAAGTTATGTATTTTTCAAGTTTATGTCACTGTTTTTGGTATTTTAATTCCATTAATTAGCATATTGCTTAGAAAATTCTAGGAAACTTTGGGGAAGTTTCGTAGGACCAGAGGACCCTAGGATAATTATGTTTTGAGTTAATTCATTAAGAATAACCCTAATTGCCTAATTACTCAAAACTGAATTTTAATTAATTAGGGTTAAACACACATCAAAAGAACTTGAAAATAATTCTCCACTGATCTTTAGGACCAGAGGGAGCTCACATAAAAATTTGGAATCAATTGGAAATGTTTAACCCCACTAAATGGATTAATTAAGTCACATGAGTAAAATTAAACTTTGAAAATTCATAACTCCAAAAATACATTTTTAAAAATTCACCAAATTGGTTTTGGGACTTCTCTGGTAACAGAGGAGTCTTACAAAATTAAAATTGGAATTTTCTAAAAATCTTCATTTTTCACCATATTTTAATATTTTAATAATTAAAAAAAATCATAAAAATTACAAAAATATTAAAAATCATAAAAATGTCATATTTCACCTCCTAATCACTTAGGATCAAACCAAATATTTTTCTTAAGCCTCAAAGTAAATATATTGAATTTTAAAGCCCTAAAGTAATTTTTGAATTAAAAAATGATTTTTTCAACATTTTCACTAAATTAATTCTAATAAAGCAAAGAAAAATCAGAAAAATATAAAATTTGTTTTTGTAGACTCCTTGGGGTCAGAGAGACTTAAGAAAAATATAAAATCCATTTTTAAACTTTAATTTTATTTTATAATTGATTAATGCTCCAAAATTCAAAATAATTATAATAAATAAAATATAATTCAAAAAATCACCAAAATTGGTCCAAGTGGTCCTCTTGTCATTAGCAACATCCTATAATTTTGTTAAGGACAGAAACCTTACCTTGATTATGTTGTTGAATTTCCATTAAAAATCCCTTTTTTCATTAAACTAATTATATAAATTAAATTAAATTCAGAAAAATCACATTCTCTCCTCTAATGTCTTAATTGACATGTGACTGAAGTGACATAAAAATTTTAAGCTCATTTGATCTCAATTTGATGAATTATGATATAATTAAGCTTAAAAGGGCATATTAATAATTAAGAATTTTAACCCCTAATTAAAATTTTAAGTTTAATCAAAATGGGGGCGGTAAAATATTTGATCTTAATTATTTCTTAGATGATTGAAACATTGGAAAATAAAAGGGTAAGAACTCATTGATCACTTTTAATAAACAAAAAAAATGAAACCTTAATTAATTAAATAATTTGAATTTTGGAAGAATAATTAAAATTTTGGATTATTAAAATGGGGATATAATTTAAAGAGACTATAATCACTTAAACTAAAATCCCCAGATGAATCACTTTAATTATATTTAGCTCTTAATTAAACTTAAAATTATAATTGAAATTAATAAATTAATAATAAAGAAAAGGTAACCCTTAATTAAATTAAAATTTAAAACATTAAATAACTTGATAATTAAATTGAAATAAATTTAAAACATTAAAAAAATTATTAATTTCAAAAATCACTTGAAAGCAAATTTAAAACAAACTTGAAACATCAAAATCAATTTCACAAAAATAATTCTTAATTAAAAAAAAATCAAACCAATTAAAAAGTTAATCTAGAATATTGCACATAAATTAAAATTAAATCATTAAAGTCTAAATTGAATAATTTAAACTCCTCTTTCAATTCAAATAGTTTAAAACACTTAAGAATAAAACAACTTAAACACTATTCCAAACTTAAATTTATTAAAATTTTATAACTAAATTAAGTCACCTTAAAACATTAATTCTAATTTTAAATCATTGAAATTCTTAATAAATTGATTTGCCCCTAAAAACTTTTATCATTATAACTCTTAAATGGAGCATCGAGTGAGGTCTCACTTCATTCATAGGATAATCAAATGTCATAAGTTCACTGAGCAAGAGTTAAAACTTAACTAAAAAAATTCTGGATGATTGATTCATCTCTACAATAAAAGTTCATTTAGACTCGAAATAATCTCAGAAATATTGAAAAGATGTTTAAGATTCGTCCTAAGAACTTTCTCAATATGATGAGATACTTTAGAAGAACAATTGAACTTAATTGTTCTTTGATGAAGAAAATCATCCACAAAATATAAAGAACCTAGACGTCATAGGAATTGACTAGCGATAGGATTAGGACTTTGGTAGACAACTAGAACCTTCCCTTAGCTTTACGTAGGTATTTATAATAAACATTTAAATGCTCTTAACATGTGTTTTAAATGTAGCTTGGAATGACGGGAAGACCCTATAGGTACACTTTTATTTTATTGCAAGTTACTTACATGTACTGCGCTTTACTTTTCTTGCATGACAAACAGGATTGTTGCATGAAAACGGAAACCTTTAGGATAGCCACAAAACTGAAACCTAAAACTAAATTAAAATTCACAACAAGATAAAATTCACCATCACAACATTCAAAATATAAAACAACTCAAATTTTAATCACAAACTAAACAACAAAACTACAATTACAATTAAATTAAAACATCTCGTTGGATGATCGGGAATACCTCGGATGATGTAACCTACGTGTTGCTAACGGGATTTCCTAAAGTCTAAATGAAAGTGTGGAACTCATTCAGTTGAGTTTAGCAAATTCATTTGGACTAAGTGAATCCGATAAAAATAACGGTGCCAGAATGATTGAACCGTGGGATCTTAACCGGTGTTGTTATAATCAACTTTAAGATTCCCCTAATAAAAAATTAAAGACACATGGACTTTAAGACTTCTAAACCAAAACACTTCTCTCATCTCCTGATTTTCATTTTCTAAAACTAAACCTCTGTAACAACAAGGAGCTTGGAGCATAGTGGGCAGCACGGCCATCGTCATCAGTAAAACCCGAGTCTACTTCAGCAAAACCATTCTTAGAATTAAACAACCAAGCCATAGGTCTTCGAGGTAGTTTGCCTAGTGCAACATAAATCCTCAACCTTTTCGTTAGGCATTTGCATAATCATGTTATGCAAATTAAGCCCTAATCGGTCTTAGGACTCCGAGGTAGTTGTTTGGTACGACATAAACCCTCACATCTTCGAGGCTACTTGTGTGATTATATCATACGAATATAAGTCCTAATTAATTAAAATCGGTAGGATTATAATATTAAATAAACTCCTAAATTGAAGCCAAACAAATAGGATAGTTGGGAAGTCACTGAGACTTGTCTCGAATCCGTGACATCCCCTACTTCTCTTCCATTAGATTCCTAAAATAACTGTTCAAATTTGATCCATTCCCAATTGAAATTTCCAAAATCTAATTGTTTGAAAACCTTAAATTTGAAATTCTTGAGAGCAAAACCACTGATCATTATCGAGAGTTTTCATAAATGATTCCCATCATTTAAGATGTAATTAACTATAGGGGCTTGCCCTTATAGGGAACTTTAAGAACCTAGGTAATATAAACCCTGCTTAATTCCTTTATATTAAGCAGGGGAACTTGTCAGCTTATAAAAATTGGTTCGCAGACCAAACGGATGTCATGTCACAAATCTTCTGGTTTATTTAATCGAGTCCCATCATCAAGTAGTGTGTCTATTCTTCGGGATAGATACACGGTTTGTGATGTGGTGCTCATTTATATAGACTATTCTGGATGTGAGATCAGTTTGGTTTCATATCTTAAAATTTTTTAAACTTAAAATTATTTTCAAAACCAAATGCTACTTTCAAGTTATATATAATTATAAATTAAACACACAAACCTAAAAAAAATATGCCGACATATATATTTCTCCACCTAAGATTGATTTAGAAGAGCTACCACGTCCATTTTCTCAGAGACTTCGAGAACAAAAGTGGGATAAACAATTTTCAAAGTTCTTGGAAATATTTAAGAAGCTTACAATTAACATTACATTTGCTGAAACCTTAGAAAAAATGCCAAGCTATGTGAAAATTATGAAAGATAATCTCAACAGAAAAAAGAAGTTTGAAGATAATGAAACTGTTGCACTTAATGAAGAATGCAGTGCAATAATTCAAAAAAAGCTTCCTGAAAAGCTTAAAGATCTTGGTAGTTTCACGATCCCATGTGCAATCAGAGATAGATTTTATGAGAAAGCTTTATGTGATTTAGGTGCAAGCATTAACCTTATGCCATTATAAATATTCAAAAGACTAGGATTAGTTGAAATAACCCGACTATTATAACTTTGCAATTAGTGGATCGTTCGATCACATATCCTAAAGGAGTTATATAAGATGTTTTAGTAAATATGGATCAATTTATCTTTTCTGTTGATTTCATTGTGCTTGATATGGAGGAAGATAAAGAGATAACCATAATTTTAGGGAGACCTTTCCTAGCTACAGGAAGAGCAATGATAGATGTGCAAAAAAGGGAATTAACTATGTGAGTCAATGATCAAACTATTACATTCAATATTTCAAAATCAATGAAATATCCTTCAAGAGGTAAATATGATGAATTCTATAGGGTGGATATTATCAGATATCTATGTGAATGTCATTTCAAATCGACCTATGAAGAGAAAAAGGAAATTGAAAAAATGGAACACGAGCAAGAAGAGGAATTACAACATTGTGAAGATTATCATGAGGAAGATTTAAATTATGTTCATGAAAATTTTGAATTGTTGGACATGACTCAAAAAGATGAATCTTTTAGTCCACAAATTGAGAAACCTCTTGAACACGAATTAAATATGCTTCCTACTCATTTAAAATATGCTTTTTTAAGTGATTCATCAACTTTTCCAATTATAATTTCCTCTCAATTGACTGAAAAAGATGAAGAGAGTTTGCTTGAAATTTTAAAGAAATATAAGAAAGCTTTTAGATGGTCAATATCTGATATTAAAGGAATCAGACCTTCAATTTGTATGCATAGAATCCTTATGGAAGACAACTACAAACCTCAGGCTGATCCTCAAAAGAATTTAAATCCTATCATGAATGATGTTGTTAAGAAATAAATTTTAAAGTGATTGGATGCTGGAATTAGCTACTCTATTTCAGATAGTGCATGGGTTAGTCATATTCACAGTGTTCCTAAGAAAGGAGGAGTTACTATGACTCTTAATGAAAAGAATGAAATAATAACAACAAGACAAGTTACAGGGTGGAGAATATGCATTGACTGTAGAAAATTAAATCTTGCCACATGGAAAAACCATTTTCCACTGCCCTTTCTAGATCAGATGTTGGATAGACTGGATGAGCATAAATACTTTTGTTTTCTAGATGAATGTACTAGTTACCACCAAATACAAATTCCTCCTCAAGATCAAGAGAAAAAAATGTTTACCAGTCTTTATGTTACATTTTCTTTCAGAAGAATGCCCTTTGGTATATGTTATGCCCCTGTTACATTTCAGAGGTGTATGATGGAAATTTTCTGTGATTTAATTGAAAAAGCAATTGAAGTATTTATGGATGACTTTTCAGTGTTTGGAATTTCATTTGAAACATGTTTAGAACATCTATTTTAAGTTTTGAAATGTTGTGAAGAAACTAATTTTGTCCTTAACTGGGAAAAATTCCAATTTCTGGTTGCAGGAGGAATTGTATTGGGACATCGTATATCAGAAAATAATATGGAGGTAGATCCTGCATAAATTCAAGTTATCTCTAATTTACCTTACCCAACAAATGTAAGGGGAATTTGAAGTTTTTCGGGACATGCTGGCTTCTACAGGCGTTATATTAAAGATTTTCAAAAATTTTAAAGCCTTTATGCCATTTACTGGAAAAAGATGTGATTTTTTATTTTGATGAAGAATGCCTAAAAGCTTATGAAACATTAAAAGAAAAATTAATCACTGCACCTATTTTGTTTCACCAAACTGGGAAAAACCTTTGAATTAATGTGTCATGCCAGTGATTATGCTATTAGAGCTGTTTTAGGTCAGAAATATGATAAGATTTTCAAAGTGATCTATTATGCTAGTAGAACTCTTAATGAATTTCAAATTAATTATACCACAATTGAGAAAGAGTTATTAGCTATAGTGATAAGTTCAGATCATATTTAATTGAAACAAAATGTGTGGTGCATGCTGACCATTCTACTATTAAATATTTAATGAAAAAAGAAGGATACAAAATCGAGACTTATAAGATGGATTCTTCTTTTGGAAGAATTTGATTTTGAAATAGTAGATAAGAAGAGTGCTGATAATCAAATTGCTGATCATCTGTCTAGGCTTAAAAATGAAAATTTTCTCTTTTAAGATGAAGAAATCAATGAACATTTTTCTGATAAAAAATTGTTCACTCAATGAGTGGAGTGTTTCGTGGTATGTCGACATTGTAAACTTTATTGTTAGTGATATTTTACCCTATGGTTTGACATACCAAGAGAGGAAGAAATTTTTATCTGAAGCTAAGACTTATTTTTGGGTTGACCCATTTTTATATAAATAAGGAAATACTTTGATTATTCGAGGATGTATGCTTTAGAAGAAACTTATAAAATTATTCAAAAATGTCATAATTCTGATTATGGGGGACATTTTGGTGTTGATAAAACTACATATAAAATCTTACAATCTAGATTTTATTGGCCTACAATTTTTAAGGATGTAAATACTTATATTAAAAATTGTGATCAATGTGAACGTGTAGGTAATATTTCTAGAAGAAATGAGCTACCCCTCAATTATATGTTGGAAGTTGAAATATTTGACGTTTGGGGGTTAGATTTCATGGGACCGTTTATACCATCTTTCAGAAATATATACATTCTGATAGCATTAGACTATGTATCTAAATGGATAGAAGTTGTTGCTTTTCCTCGATGTGATGCTCAATTTATTGCAAAATTTTTAAGAAAAAATATATTTTGTAGGGTTGGAATACCAAGAGTGATCATAACTGATAGGAAAAGTCATTTTAGAAATGCAAATTAACCATCGCATTGCTACTGCTTATCATCCGCAGACAAGTGGTTTAGTTAAATTATCCAATCATGAAATTAAAAAAAATATTAGAAAAGACTGTTAATCCTAACAAAAGGACTGGTCAATCAAATTGGATTATGCTTTGTGGGCCTATAGGACTGCATACAGAACTCCTATAGGAATGTCTCAATATAGGCTAATTTTTGGGAAAGCTTGTCATTTACCAGTTGAACTTGAGCATAAAACATATTAGGCTATTAAAGAGTTCAATTATAATTTGAAAGATGTTGGTGAAAAGAGATTGTTGCAATTAAATGAGCTTGAAGAAATAATGAATGAATCTTATGAAAATACTAAGATTTATAAAGAAATGATGAAGTTGTGGCATAATCAAAAGATTCTTACTAAAACTCTTAAGGTAGGACAACAAGTTTTATTATATAATGCTAGATTCAAAATATTTGCTGGAAAACTTAAGTTCAGGTGGATGAGCCCATTTATTGTGATGAAAGTTTATCCCTATGGAGCTGTGGATATTAAAGATCCTAATAATGGAAAAATATTCAAAGTTAATGGTCATAGATTAAAACCTTATTTTTCAGTCGATCAATCAAAACATGATGAGAATCTAAAATTGGGTCACTCAGAATAAGCTCTGGGTATGTCAGGGTGAAGACATTAAACCAAGCGCTTTGTGGGAGGCAACCCATAGTTATCGGTGCGCTTTGCTTTAAGTTTGCTTTGTGTGCTTTTGTTTTGTTTGATTTGAGAAAATAAGGTAGTATTTTGAAGTTTTTATGTTATAGTGGTGTTTATTTGACTTTATTTGATGACTTAGAGGTGTCAGAATGAAGATTTGGACGTTTATCTTACCTGTGCTAAAATGAGCACTGGCGGCTATGCGTCGGGGTTATAAAAAATGTAAATAATGTGGTTTTAGAATTTTAAATCGTGGGTAAGTGGTTTTGGGAGTCATTTAGGAGTTTAAATATGTCTAGGGTCGATTTTTGAGACTTACCAAGTCTATAAAAGACCTAGAATTAAGAGACACTTGCCTTAGTTTCTATTTTCATTTCTGAGTCTTTAAGAAAAGTATTTTGAAAGCAAAAATGTCTTCTTGGGAGAGCGAAGTTAAGAAGAAAGAGGAAGCCAACAAGAAGAAGTTCATTAGTGAGAGTGCGCAAGAGTTATTCAATGGGTTTCCAGCTATTAGTATCCAAGGAATCATAGAAAGAATTGCAAAGATTGAGGCTGACATGTCTTCAATCGAAGCAAAGGTAAATGAAACTAACGCACATTTAGCGCACATTGGATGGCAACTCAAAATGCAATTCAGTCATACAAGTCATGTAGAAGAAGCAGATAAAGCACTATTTTTGAAGAACAAATGGATAGAAGAAGATTCATTGAGAGTTTTAAACCATCGTCTGCTTTATTAGATTTACATTCCAGATGGTTTAAATGAAACTAATGGTGGTTCTGGATGTATTCTTCCTTCTGGAGAATGGAATTAAATTTAAGTGTGATCTTTCGATTTAGTTATCTATGTTTAATGTTTAATGTTTGTGATTATTCTAACATTTGTGTTATGAGTTTGTTGCTTCTTAATTTGTATTTGTTACATCTTAATGATGTAGAATTGTGTTATTTATATGTGTTATGAACATGTGTTTTGGAAAATTTCATCCAAGGAGGTTGGATTGTAATTTTTAGTTGGTTTTAAGTGTTTTGTTTTTAATGAAAGTTATGTTTGTGTGAAATTTGTTTTGAAACGATTGATATTAAAGTGTGATTTTAGAGTATTAGAAGTGAGTAGGGGGTAGAAATAATTATTTAAAATTTTTAAGGGGGATTAACTAAGCGTTTTAGTGCGATTATCATAATTGACAAAATCTGTGCACTGGCGGCTAAGTGCCAAATCTTTGGTGGTTAAGCGCCAGAACTCACGGCTAATAAGAATTTAATTTTGTTCACTTTATAAATTCATATTAGCTTTGAAAAATTTTCATAAGGTTTCATTCTTTTCTTCTTACATGAAACTCTAAGATTCATAATACTTCAAAAAATACAACTTCCATTGCTTTTAGTAGAAAAAGCATAGTCTGATCCCTTCATACTAAATATTTTAACTCTAGAATTAACCTTCATAATTAAAATTTTTTAATTTAGTATATACTATATTTAGAAACAAAAATATAGTTATCTAAAGTTAGCCTCTAATACTAGAGGTCATGTTAAGTTAAATTTTAATATAAAAATATAGCTAATTAAGGACAAATAAATTTTAGTTTCTTTTTTTTTAAAGAAAATTTTTATCCCCCCAAACTTAAATTTTTAATAGGTAAAACATTTAGTATAAGAAATGTAGGTAAGAAGGAAAACTAATATAACATGCTTACATAAATTTCCATATCCAAGGACATAAATTAAAAAAAGGAGTACAAATAGTGAGATCAAACATTAACTTAATTTTAACATATATGAAATTTTGTTCTATGCAGTGGAAGATAACATATAAACAAACAAACACAAACTAACGATAATTCATAACCACAACATAAATAAAATATAAGGCAATAATTTGAAACTTTAAACATGAAATTCTTAAGTGAAAATTAGCAATATTTTAAACCTTCCTAATTTCTCTGGAATAAGTTCTACACAAATCAATATAATACAACTATACAACAATGTTTACACACTAATACCTCAAAATAAAACATAACCACTCACAACAACATAAACACACACTAGTGTCTCTCATGCTAACAACACATAAATAGTAGCAATTCAAATAACTACAACACACAATAGCATATAAAATAAACAAATCATTCCTACTCATCATCATCATCAATATCATCTTTCTAAAAACTTGTAGGCTCATAGTGAGGGTACTGTGGATATGAAAGAAATACCATACTCTGGTCACCCCTGATAAGATTTTCCAAAGATGTGTGATATTTTTCTTCATAATCACTATGTCTCTTCATATATGTATCAATTTGTCCTACAAATTTCTCTAAATTTAGTACCTTATCCTTAGTGTAGTTGATATTATCTAACATCCTCTGCATTAACTTTGACTGAGAATCAGAACTAGCAGACTGACCTTGTGATAAAGATGCTCATGAAGTAGAAGCACCTGAACTTCTAGAAAATCCTCCTCTTCAGCCAAATATAGAATGCTCTTAATAAGGTTTTACATTCATACTCGTAATAGGCTTTAATGGCTTCATAATATCTTCCCAACTATCAAATCTCACACCAGACTACTCACATAAAGAAAAGATTAAGGATGCGACTCCCGAACCTGCAGTAGTGGTAGCTCTGGCAGAACTAAAGACCGTTTGATAGATTAAAGATCCAATATCAATTGAACTTAACTCCTGAATGTAATAGTTGAGAGTGGCTCTCTCTCTTGTTACTTCACTCAGATGATTTATTGGGAGTAGATGAGCTGAAATAAAATAGTGTCACGCTTTTGTTGTGGCATCAATCTTTGACCATACTCCGGTCACCCCTGATAAGATTTTCTAAAGATGTCTGATATTTTTCTTCATAATCACTATGTCTCTTCATATATGTATCATTATTTCCTAAAAATTTCTCTAAATTTAGTACCTTATCTGCAGTGTAGTTGATGTTATGTAACATCCTCTGCATTAACTTTGACCGCGAATCAGGACTAGCAGACTGACCTTGTGATGAAGAAGCTCATGAAGTAGAAGCACGAGAAGTAGAAGCACCTGAACTTCTAGAGAATCCTCCTCTTCAACCAAATATAGAATGATCTTAATAAGATTTTACATTCACACTCGTAATAGGCTTTAATGGCTGCAAAATCTCTTCCCAACTATCAAATCTCACACCAGCCTACTCACATAAAGAAAAGATTAAGGATGCGAATCTCGAACCTGTAGTAGTGCTAGCTCTGACAGAACTAATGATCATCTAATAGATTATGGATCCAATATCAATTGAATTTAACTCCTGAATGTAATAGTTTAGAGTGGCTCTCCCTCTTGTTACTTCACTCAGATGATTTGTTGGGAGTAGATGAGCTGAAATATAATAGCATCACGCTTTTCCTGTGGCATCAAGCTTTGACACAGGAAAATTCACCCTCCTTTCATTTATTATTTTCAAGAATCCTCTTTCCAAAGTCAATGAAGAAATAATCTCATCTAACTCCTCTTGACTAAAAAAACATACAAGTTGGGGGCAGCTGGTAAAATGAATTGATTACCTCCGAGGAAAAAGATACTAATTTTTATCTCACCATAACCTGATATTCCTCTGCCTCAGAGAGATTAGCATAAAACTTCTGAACTACAGAAATGACCTCTATAGCAGAAAAATAATAAAAATGTTCACACTGTCGGCGAACTATCAACTCTTCCACAACTCCACCCGGATTTTTGAAACACTGCTCAGGAATCAGCTTTTTTGACTGCAACACTTGTGCATATTGATCCCGAGCTTTAGAACTGTCAAATATAGACTTCCCCTTGTTCCTTTTCATATTTTGTGCCATTTTCTAAAAATCACCTAAAAATCACAATAAATTCTAAACTCAAGTCTAAATCACTAAACTTTACTTCAAAAAGCTTAAACTATCATTTCCACGTATTTTCCATAAATTTTCTCAAAATTTCACCATGATTAGTTATTTTTGGATATTCCACAATGTGCTCAAACTATATGATGAAAATAAAAAATTTCTACATAGAAGTAAATCTTTCACCTTGAGAGGAAGATATCTAACGAATTTGACTCAATTCCACTAAGAAAACTTCAAGTTTGGAGGAGCCCTAAGTCCAAAATCGTGAAAAACTGAGAAAGAAGGTGATAATCGAACGAGAAATGCAGGTTTTTGAAGTTTACTTTTCACTTTAAATAGTTTGAAAACCGGTTTTCAT
This sequence comes from Papilionanthe hookeriana x Papilionanthe teres, assembly GCA_022702705.1. NCBI lineage: Eukaryota > Viridiplantae > Streptophyta > Magnoliopsida > Asparagales > Orchidaceae > Papilionanthe > Papilionanthe hookeriana x Papilionanthe teres. Next base: position 86,177,620 of record CM040428.1, on the reverse strand, counting down.
GAACCGCTGCTTAAGCACAACTGGTTCGGCACTTAGGCGCTACCTCACGGGTAACCTGCGCTTAAGCGCTGGGTTTTGACGATTAGGCGCCAGTGCATAAATTTTGATATTTTTTGTTTTTAAGTTAAAAGGACATCTTGCCTAAGTTATCCACCCCTAAATGATTTTATAAATCTTAATAACTATTTTCTTCCCCTTCCATCCTCCTCTTTCTCAAAATTCACAAAATTTCACAAATTGAATTTAACCTTAAATAACTAACAATTTTTCACACAAACAAACACTTACATTAATTTTTCAAAACAAATTCAAACATAATTCACTATATTTTCTCCAATCTAAAGTTCTAGGATGATTCAATTCAAATCAAACTTAACATCAAAACACATAAAACACATCAATTCAAATACAAAACATACTTAACATCAAACATATAAATCAAACAAAAACAAGTTAGACTCATGAAATTAATTCCATTCTCCTTCCGGTGGGACATATTTTGGGCCTTTCACCTGTTTCTCCTGGGGAATTTAAAATATAGATTTGATAGAACGGACGGTGGTGAAGAACTCTCATTGAGTCTTTATCAATATACTTGTTTTTCAATACATTGCCTTGTCTGCTTTTTCTATATATTTTGTATGGAAGAATTTAATTTTTAGTTTCCATCTAATATGCTCACACTTCACGTTAGTGTCATTCACTTTTTCTTTGATTGAGCCACTCCAGCCTTAATTTTTGTTATCTTCTCTGCTTTTCCTTCTATACTAACAGCTAAGAATCTGTTGTATAACTCTTGCGTACTTTGACTTACAAACTTGTTCTTAATGAATTCTTCTTTTCTCTTCATTTCAAACTCCCAAGAAGACATTTTTGCAAGTTCTCCCACTCCTTTTCTCTTGACTTAGACTTTAGGATGAAAATTTGAAGTGGGGAAAATATTCACTTCATTGCCGTACTATTTATAGGCTTTTTATGAAGCCTTGACCCACAATTCAAGTTCATAAACCGCTAAATCATGGTTAATGTAACTAAAACATCTTAAATCCTTCTAAAATATTAATTTTGAACTGCCACCCTTAAGCGCCATATGTTTACGCTTAAGCATCGTAGGTTGGAACTTAAGTGCGGTGCTTAATTTAGGACAGGTCAACTTAACGTCCAAATATGAATTATATCTCATCTAATTCATCAATTAAGGTCTTAGAATCATTGTTATATCATTATATATTCAAAATACTACCACATTTTTACTAATGGAACACAACAACATATCAATTAAAATAAATACACACTAATAACAACGGGTTTCCTCCCATAAAGTGTTTGATTTTACGTCGTTAGCCCAACGTAGTCAGCACTTATTCTGGTCAACCCAACAACATAAGATCATTTAATTTAAGTTTTTCCCCCAAAAAGTAGGGTTTCATTCTGTGACCGTTCACTTTGAATATTTTCTCAGTTTTAGGATCTTTGATATCCACTGCTCCATAGAGATAAACTTTTATCACAATAAATGGCCCCGTCCACATGGACTTATGTTTTCCTGGAAATAATCTTAATCTTGCATTATATAGCAAAACTTATTGCCATGGCTTAAAATTTTTAGTAAGAATCCTCTGATCATGCCACGTCTTCATCTTTTCTTTATAAATCGTAGCACTTTCATGAGATTTATTCCTTATCTCTTCGAGCTCATTTAATTGTAAAAGTCTATTCTCACCAGCATCCTTTATATTGTAATTTAATTCCTTATAGCCTAATATGTTTTATGCTTAAGTTCAACTGGTAAATGACAAGCATTCTCAAATATTGGCCTCTATGGGGACTTTCATATAAGAATTCTATATGCAGTCCTATAAGCCCACTAAAACACTTAAATTATATAGTATTTTAGACACAATTTTTATACCTATTTTTGATGATATTGCACTTTAATGGAAGGTAATTTTGTGTTATTCTTGCAGGTATGATTAAAATGAATGATTATAATGAATGGTGCAAAAAAGGATCAAATTAGAAGCAAAAATAAGAAGTGTTCAAAATTAGCCTCTAGCGGCTAAGCGCCGAGGGCTGGCGCATAGGCACCACAATTAAAAGTGGCAAATTAAATCAAATTTGGTGCTATTTTTAAGGGGTGTTTGAAGTAACTTTTGGTTTAAACTTCCTTAACTTCTTTTGGGTGGCAAATTTGAAAGAATGGATACATCTCGTGGTAAATGCATTGAATCTGGACATGATTTGAAGAGACACCAAAGCACCTTTTGAAGAATTATTAAAATGAAGACTTTCAGATCCGAAAAAGGAGGAGTTTTGAAATGAAGTATTGGCAGAAAAAGTTGGAGAAAAGCTTGAAGTGGTTGAAGGGAGAGAGGAAGAAAGAGAGTTTTCTTCTTGCCGTACTTTCTTTACTTTTCCACTTTACTTTATCATAGTTTGTATTAGAATGTTGGAGAGTGAATCCTTAGAGTTGGGCACCACCCTAAAGAGCTTATAAGGGAAAACAAAAGTTTTAAAGGAACTTCAAGAGTCTTGTGGAAAGGATTTTTAGATAAGTTTTTATCTTTGTTTTTACATCTAGTTTTAGAGAAAGGCTTGTTGTATTTTAATTATGATCTCTACTTTCAAATCAAATTGTGTTTGTGTTTTCTCCATGAGTTCTAAGTAGTTTTCTTTATATTTTATCCTTTTAAATGATGAAGTAATTAAATTATGGGTGGAAGTTATGTGAAGTATATGTGTTTAATGTTGGAAGAAGTTGTGATGATTCACTACCTTGCACTTCATTTACCTCTTGATTTGACCAATTGAGATGTTAAAATTTGTTGTGAGAACATGTAAGAACCAATGTGGTATTGTCTCAATCAACAATTGGAGAGAATCACATGAAATTATATGGGTGAGAATTAAAGTCCATATAGTTGAGTGCAAATAAATAGGGAGATATGCTTTTGATTGGGTGTAGAATTAGAGGACTTTAGAGTGACAGGCTAAAGCCCCTAATTTGGTTTGATGTTTTAAGTTTTGTTATGAGATGTTAGCCCCTAGGTGGAGGGAGAAGAGGGAACTCTAGTGTGAGAGCTAATATCTTTCCTGCCTAACCCATCTATAAGATCTCAAAACTTCATATTAACCTATGTTCTTTATAGAACCAAGTAAGGGTAAAGAATACAACTGCTCCTATTTGACACAACACATTTAGATACTTCCACAACAAAATTTCATAATTATTACTGATTCATTGAGGAGGAAAAAGATATTTTATTCTCATTTGCTTTCATATAATTTTATAGTCTTGATATTTTTAGTTGCTTGCTTTACTTTTTCTTAAAAAAATTATTTAAAAAAATTTAAATTTTCTCTTTATAAAACATACTTTACAAAATCATTTTAAAAAGTAAAAAGTTGTTTTTCTGCTTTCTTTAAATTTGTAGAGGTCTTTAGAGTGACAAGCTAAAACCCCTAATTTGGTTTGATATTTTAAGTTTTGTTATGAGATGTTAGCCCCCAGGTGGAGGGAGAAGAGGGAACTCTAGAGTGAGAATCAACAATGGGGGAACAACCAAGTAAACCCATTGAGGAACTGGAATAACCAAGGGAGTAATAATTATAGTCCGACCTATCCCCCAGGTTTTAATAATAATTCCCAATTTAAGGAGAAGAAGTTATCTATAGAAGAGGTGGTGTTACAAATGGGAAATCAACTGCAAAGTCAAGGAGCTACAATCAGAAATATTGTGAATCAATTGGGACAAATGGCCAATTCATTAAGTAATAGATCTCAAGAAACACTTCCTAGTAATACAGAAGTAAATCCAAGAGACAAGAATAAAGAGCAAGTAAAAACAGTTCAACTGAGAAGTGGAAGAGAGTTGGAAGGTAGAGTTTAAAAAGAGATTGAAGTAGAGAAAGAACAGATTGAAGAATCAAAAGAGAACGCTCCGAAAGGTTTAGAAAGACCTATTTCTTCACCTAAGATTGATTTAGAAAAGCCACCTCCTCCATTTCCTCAGAGACTTCGACAACAAAAGTTGGTAAGAAATTTTCAAATTTCTTGAAAATATTTAAGAAGCTTACAATTAACATTCCATTTACTGAAGCCTTAAAACAAATGCCAAGCTAAGTGAAATTTATGAAGGATATCTCAACAGAAAAAGGAAGTTTGAAGATAATGAAACTATTGCACTTAGTGAAGAATGCAGTGCAATAATTTCAAAAAAGCTTCCTGAAAAGCTTAAAGATCCTGGTAGTTTCACGATTCCATGTGCGATCAGAGACAAAATTTATGGGAAAGCTTTATGTGATTTAGGTGCAAGCATTAACCTTATGCCATAATCAATATTCAAAAGACTGAGATTAGGAGAAATAACCTCGACTACTATAACTCTACAATTAGCGGATTGTTCGATCACATATCCTAAAAGAGTTATAGAAGATGTTTTAGTGAAGGTGGATCAATTTATCTTTTTTGTTGATTTCATTGTGCTAGATATGGAGGAAGATAAAGAGATACCCATAATTTTAGGGAGACATTTCCTAGCTACAGGAAGAGTAATGATAGATGTGCAAAAAGAGTAATTAACTATGCGAGTCAATGATCAAACTGTTACATTCAATATTTCAAAATCAATAAAAAATCCTGCAAGAGGTAAAGATAATGAATGCTGTAGGATGTATGTTATGAGATATCTAAGTGGATGCTATTTCAAATTGACTTATGAAAAGAAACCAAAAATTGAAAACATTGGAAAGAATATGAATTACAGCATTCTTAAGATTTTCATGAGGAAGATTTAAATTATGTTCATGAAAATTTTGAATTATTGGACATGATTGAAAAAGATGAATCTTTTAGTTCAACAATTGAGAAACCTCCTGAACTTGAATTAAAGAAGCTTCTTACTCATTTAAAATATGCTTTTTAAAGTGATTCCTCAACCTTGTTAGTTATAATTTCCTCTCAATTGACTGAAAAAGAAGATGTGGGTTTGCTTGAAATTTTAAAGAAATATAAGAAAACATTTGGATGGACAATAAATAATATTAAAGGAATTAGTCATTCAACATGTATGCATATAATCCTTATGAAAGAGAACTGCAAACCTCAGGCTGGTCCTCAAAGGAGATTAAATCCTATCATGAAAAATGTTGTTAAGAAAGAAATTTTAAAGTGGTTGGATGCTAGAATTATCTACCCTATTACAGATAGTGCATAGGTTAGTCCTATTCACTGTGTTCCTAAGTAAGGATGAGTTACTGTGAATGTTAATAAAAAGAATGAAATAATACCAACAAGACAATTTACAGGGTGACAAATATGCATTGATTATAGAAAATTAAATCTTGCCACAAGGAAAGACCATTTTCCACTTGCAAAAATTCAAGTTATCTCTAATTTTCCTTGCCCAACAAATGTAAGGGGAATTAGAAGTTTTTAGGACATGCTGGATTCTACAGGCGTTATATTAATGACTTTTCAAAAATTACAAAGCCTTTATGCTATTTATAGGAAAAAGATGTGATTTTTGATTTGGATGAAGAATGACTAAAAGCTTTTGAAACACTAAAAGAAAAATTAATCTTTGCACCTGTTTTAGTTTCACCAAACAGGGAAAAACCTTTTAAATTAATGTGTGATGCCAGTGATTCTGCTGTTGGAGCTGTTTTAGGTCAGAAATATGAAAAGATGTTCAAAGTGATCTACTATGCTATTATAACTCTTAATGAAGCTCAAATTAACTATACCACAACTAAGAAAGAGTTATTAGCTATAGTATTTACTTTTGATAAATTCAGATCATATTTATCTTTGGAGAAGTTGTAGCAGCACCCACACTGAATGGTGACTCTGCCCTTTCCTCTCTTCCATTTTGTCGGCTCTATATATGTCCTCTCCTTCAGACGACCTGCTCTGCCCAAGCCCTGGAGAGCGAAAATGCAATCTAGAGTTTTTTCTTAATCATTCCTTGAAAACAAATTTGTGTGTAGCTTCAGGCCTTCCAGAATATTGACAAATCTTCCCTGAATTTCTTCATAGTGTTGGAATTATCTTTTTCTAACTCTTCCGATCTTTACCATTACGTAGTCCGGGACTCCTCGCTGCAGTGGTGGAAGAACAAACTGTGATACGTATGGCTCTACATCAGGATGCTCCCATCTCATGAGTAACATCGAGGTGATTGCGTATGCTTCAAATGTGCCATATTCTTCTAATTGTAGAATGTGACACTGTGGGCATTCTGAAAATGCCCCTGTCACTAATGGCTGTCTGGGTAAACCTGAGCTGCAAATTAGACACCCAATAAAAATTTCTTCTAACAGATCCCATGTCAACATGGAGACTTTAGCAGTCTCTATCTCAGTATCTATGTGTGGCACGCTGTCGTCAGTTTCTTTCATTTCTAGCTCATAAAATTCTTTTGGAATGGGTGATAACTCAATGAATAACTCCCGAGCTTGTCTCCTCTCCATCCTGTCCAAGAGGCGACACTTTCGTCGATTTGCATTTCTTCTTTTTGTGCGCGCCAACAGTGCATCTAGAACTCTCTCAGCTGTAGCGGCAACAAGACCACCCTCTGGAGTAGTGATCATGGACGGAATCTGACTATGTCTCCTGGCAAGGAGGTGTGAGTCAACAAAACCTCCAATGCCTCCATGTCCTAATGTCTGTCCGGTCTCTCTGCGACCATCTTTCATCATTGATTTCATATTTGCAGCCTTATTGTATGTGTTCTTTCTTTTCTGAGCACAAGGCCTAAGCCGTCTTTGAAAACAAACACCAACTTGCAACCCGACACTTCTAACGCAAGCAAACAAGGGGAAATGTCAGTGGTTGGTGTTTTGCACGAACAAGAATAATAACAAACTTATTATTATTTATTTAACAATTTTTATAATTTTTTTGATGTCATCATCTTATTTAATATGATTTTATACGATTTAGAATTATAAATTTAACAAGTGTATTTTTTTTTGTGAGACACTTTATTTTATTTTATTTAATCTTAGTTTATTACAAAATTTTGACCAAGTCTCAGACACTGGCCACATGACTATATCAGAATGAATATCATTCTTCATGTTTATCATGTCGCGTAGTATTTCTTTAGATATCATCAATTTATTAGCAACATAGGTCGATCCCCTTGAGAATCCACAAGCTGGTACAACCCTTATGAGAAAACTTGTTCTACCACGAATGGTCCGTTCTAGGCCACTTCAAAATTTTCACCTATCTTGGGGTGTGCAAGAATATGTCTTCTAAGAAAGAGCACGAGGTCACAATTTTTGAGCTACCTCGGGTGAACTAATTTATCATGGGCTTGAATCTTCTTTTCTTAATAAAGTTATAAGTTTTGCTGCACGAGCAACCTTTTCACTTCAAGGTCTTCCAATTCCACAAGTTGTAGCTTGGCGTTATCTTCTATTGTAATCTGGTTGGCGACGACGATCCGGAGTGATGATAGCTGAACTTCTAGCGGAAGAACTGCCTCGAACCCGTACATAAGTGTGTAAGGTGTAGACTGCATCGGCGTTCTAACTGTTGTCTTGTAGACCCACAAATCTTCCAGTAACTTCTCGTGCCATTCTCTTTTTTAATTGTCAAGCGTCTTCTTCAAGATCTACACAAGCATCTTGTTAAAGGCTTCTGCCAAGCCATTCACTATAGGGTAATAGATCGTCGAGTACCGCCAATCTACCCCGCGACGTCTGACAAAGTTATTAATTTTTGTGCTATTGAAAGCAAACCCATTATCTGAGATAATTCTGCGCGGCACACCAAAGCGGTAGACGATCTATTTTTGAAAAACTGCAGAACTTGCTGTGCTGTGACTTTCGATAGCGGGACTGCCTCTTCCCATTTAGAGAAGTAGTATGTAGCTACTAGAATGAACCAGTGCCCTTTCAAAGATGGAGGGTCTATTAGACCCGCTATATCCGCGCCCCAACACTCGAATGGCCATGAGGCAATCGTGGGGTGTAGAACTTTCGGAGGTTGGTGCAAGACCATCCATGCACTTGGTATTGATGAAATTTCTTTGTTATGTCTATGAAATCTTTCATCATTACCAGCCAGTAGTATCTGAGTCTTTTGATTTTATTTTTCATCTTTGGCCCTGACTGGTGAGCTCCACACAGCATGTACCTCTTTGACAATTGTCTGTGGTTCTGCTTTGCTGAGAAATCTGAGCCACTTCTAGTCGAAAGATCTTCTGTATAGAACATTATCGATTAAGGAAAACGACAAAGCCCTCTTCTAAGTTTGATGCACTTCTGACTTGCCCTCTGGTAGTCTTCCTATTTGCAAATATTCTGCTATCGGTTGACACCAGTATTCTGTGTCATCTGACACTATAGCTGCTATCTCTTCTTTTCCAAGCTTGTGCAAATTGTCGAGGTCAATCTGTGACAAAACTTGACTTCCATGCACCGTAATATTTATAGAATCTTCAGGTGGACAAGCCAACTCTTCAGCAAGCTTCACTAAAGCATGTACATGGGCATTGTCTACTCGAGGACTTCTATACTACAACACACTTGGAATCTGCTCTAGCAATTTCATCGTATATCGATGGTACTCTTTTAATCTCGACTTCAGAATCTTATATTGTCTGCCACTTACTGGATGACGAATTGCGAGTCGCCATAAATAACAATCTGTTATTTCCATTAGTATTGTTAATGCCAAACCGGTGATTAGAGCTCCATACTCTGCTTCGTTATTGGTGCATGGCTCTGTCAAGTGGTAAGAAAATCTTAGCATTGCCTGATCTGGTGTTACAAAGATCAGACCAACCCCTGCTTTATCAGGTATCACTATCTGCTGTCCTTTCTCTTTTGGCTGACGACACTCCATCGAAGTACATTTCCTAATGTCTGGCATGAGGTTGTTCCACTTGTAGTATCTGCTCGTCTTGTAGTTTGTCGTTGAGAGGGGACTCGACTGGCAGTGGATCCGCTACGAGAAAATCCACAAGAATATGCCCTTTAATAGCGCGAAGGGGCAAAAAGTTAGGTCGAATTGCAATAATATCATTGACCACCTCACCAAATGTCCGGAAAGTGTTGGTCGGGCCATCAAACATTGGAACGGATTAACTTTTGAGATCAGGGTTGACCTTATGAGACAACATGTAGTGTCTAAGCTTCTGAGCAGCAAAAACCAAAGTTATACAATATTTCTCAATATGATGATAATTTACCTCCATGGGTATTAGACGTCGACTTAGGTAGTAGAGTGCGTTCTCTTTACCCTTATCATTGACTTGAGTAAGTAACGCTTCGAGGGACTCATCTAAAGCCGCAATATAAAGTATCAACGGTCTAACCGGGATATCAGTTGCCAAAATAGGAAGTTTCATTAAGTATCACTTAATATCTTCAAAAGCTCATTGGCATGGCTCTCCCCAAATGATTTTAACATCCATTCGAAGTAATTTCAAGAAGGGTAGACTCCTTCCTGACATATTGGATATAAAGCGTCCCAAGTATGCTAACTTGTCTCAACCCAAATGGACAGCATAGCTGTTCTTCTCCTCCCCGAGCGGTGATCCCGACCTCCAGCTGCCCACAGGAAGCCCTCCAGGCCATGTCTATTTAAACACAACCACCTCTCGGCCAACTAAGGAGATGAACCGGACCTTAGGAAACTGCGCAAAATTGCTCCGGGACCTTCTCCTAACCCGGAGCAGTTGATCCCCGGTGTTCCTTTACCACTAATCCCCATTAACGGAGCTCGATTTACGAGTTGAAAATCCACCTAAAAAATAGGACACTTCACCGCGGCGAGCCAACCTCCAAATTGATTGGTCCTACACCTTCACCGGACCGAGAGGAGAAGTTCCCGGCGAAAGCCCCCTCACCAAGCCAGCCATTGCTTCTAGCCTCCAAGCTTTATGATCGGGCTTGGTCACTTTCACACCTAGACAATTCCCTAGAGCCAGAGACTTCATGCGGAGCTTGCTCGGACCCGATCGAAGGTGACACGACTCTCGGATCGAAGCTTCACTTCTGACCAAAGGTATGAACTCACTCTTCCTCCCGAGCTTCCAGCGATTCTCCATTTTGTTTAAGTTAATTTCATAGCCCATAAACCATATGGATGTGTTCGTCTCTTCAAGACGGATCCATAGAGCATAAGAACACAAAAATCTATTGAGAATCGAGTGAGATCTTAGGGTTTTAGTGTGGACGGTCACGGGTGCACACCAGTCATAGACGATGACCAGGAGCCGTTGGATCGCGCGTGTATCGAGCGGACCGTCGAGATCAAGTCGGACTGCGCGATGGTACATGAACCGCGGGATGCGTGGCTGCTGACTCAAGTGGCGGCGTCGAATGGGAATGTGCCGCGTGGGCTTTCGGAGCTGCCGATGTTGCGCTGGCGCCAAGTCGGATAAGTAGATAAATAGGGTATTTTTGAATTATTTAAATGCCTTGAATTTCCAAAATCCATATCTTTGCATAGAAAAATCACAAAAATAAAATAAAAAATACTCTCTTGCTCAGTGAATAGAGGAGAATAATGTGGAAAAGAAATCAAGTTAATTGGATGAGTATTTTATTTTTAATAATTTATTTACTGTTTTCAGTATTTTGATTCTTCATGTGCATAGATAATTCATCATGGCATGAGACCATAGGGCTTTTGAAGCCTCTGATCTTGGGAAAATTCCCTGAATTTTTCAAGGTCAGAGGCCATCTCTGTGAAAAGTTATTGAATTTTCAAGTTCATGTCACTATTTTAGGTATTTTAATTCTAATAATTAGCATGTTGTAAAATAAATTTTAGGAAAATTTGGTGATGTTTCTTAGTACCAGGGGACCCTATGAAAAATATCTTTTGAGTTGATTCATTCATAATAACCTTAATTGGCTTAAACCCCTAAAATTGAATTTGAATTAATTAGAGCTAACCACACACCAAATTAACTTAAAAACAATTCTTTACTGATCTTTAGGATCAGAGAGACCTCACATAAAAATTTGGAATCAATTGGAAATGTCTAACCCCACTAAATGGATTAATTAAGTCACATAACTAAAATTAAACTTTAAAAATTCATAACTCCAAAAATACTTTTCAAAAATTCACAAAAATGGTTTTGTAGCTTCTCTGATATTAGGAGAGTTCAGGAAAATTAAAGATGGAATTTTCTAAAAAAGTTGATTTTTCACAATATTTGAATATTTTAATAATTAAAAAAATAATAAAAATCACAAAAATATTAAAAATCATAAAAATGTCACATTTTGACTCCTAATCACTTAGGAACAAACCAAATATTTTTCCTAAGTTCCTAGGATAAGATATTGAATTTTAAAAGCTTAATGTAATTTTTAATATTAAAAAAAATGAGTTTTTAACCTTTTTCACTAAAATAATTCTAATAAATCAAGGAAAAATCAAAAAATTATAAAAATTTGTTTCTCTAGACTCCTTGAGATCAGAGAGATTTAATAAAAATATAAAATCTATTTTTAAACTTTTATTTTATTTTATAATTAATTAATACTCTAAAACTCAAAATAATTATAATAAATAATATATAATTCAAAAAATCATAAAAATTGGTCCAAGTGGTCCGCTGGTCATTAAAAACATCCCATAATTTTCTTAAAGAGATAAACCTTTTCTTGGTTATGTTGTTGAATTTTCTTTGAAAACCCCTATTTTCTACTAAAAAATAATTATATAAATAAATTAAATTCAGAAAAATCACATTTTCTCCTCTAATGTCTTAATTGACATGTGAGTGGGGTGACATAAAAATTTCAAATTCATTTGAGCTCAATTTAATGAGTTATGAAATAAATAAACTTAAAAGGGCATAAAGGTAATTAAAAAATTTTAACCCTTAATTAAAAAATTTAGGTTTAATCAAAATGGGGGGTAAATATTTGATTTTAATTTTCTCTTGGATGATTGAAACTTAGGGAAATTAAGGGGTAGAAACCCATTAAACACTTTGAAAATATCAATATGAAACTTTAATTAATTAAATAATCTAAATTTTGGAAAGAGTACATTTAAAATTTGGATTATTAAAATAGGGATATTATTAAGAGGATATTTATTCTTTAATTTAAAAATCCCTAAATAATTCAATTTAACAATATTTAAATCATAATTAAGAAATTAAAATAATAATTCAAATTAACAATTAAAACTAAATTAAAATTAAATTAAAATTAAAATTAAATTAAAATTAAAGTTAAACTAAAATTAAAATTAAATTAAAATTAAATTAAATTAAATTAAATTAAATTCAAATTGAATAAATATTAAAATTAAATTAAAAAAATTATAGTTAAGTTAAAATTAATATCATAATTAAAACTAAATTTAAATTAAATTAAAACTAAAATTAAATTAAATTAAATTTAAGTTAAATTAAAACTAAAATGAAATTAAAATTAAATTAAAATTAAATTAAATAATATTAAAATTAAATTAAATTAAATTAAATCAAATTAAATTAAATTAAATTAAATTAAAATCATTTAACAATTAAATTTAATTAAAATCATTTAACAACAAACTTAAATGAAATCATTAAGAATTAAATCTAAAATAATTTGAACAACTATTCCAAACTTAAAATTATTAATTAAAACCTTATAATTAAACTAAAACACTCTAAACCATTAACTCGAACTTTAAATCGAGAATGATTAAAGCTCTCAATAAACCAACTTGCCCTTAAAGGCTTTAATTATTATAACTCTTAAATAGAGTATTAAGTGAAATGTCACTTCATTCATCAGGTAATCAAATACCTAAGCTCACTGAGCAAGAGACAAAGTTTAACTAAAACTCCTGGATGATCAATTCACGAGTATAATGAAATTCATCTGGACTCAAAATAATCCCAGAAATATTGAAAAGATGTTTAGGATTCGTCTTAAGCACTTCCTCAATACGACGGGATGTTTTAGAAGAACAATTGAATTTAATTGTTCTTTGATGAAGAAAATCATCCTTAAACCAAACCAAGAACCTAGATGTCATAGGAGATGACTAGTTATAGGATTAGGAATTTGGTAGACAACCAAAACCCTTCCCTTAGCTTTACTTAGGTATATGTTGAAATGTTTAATTGCATTAACATGTGTTTTAAGTGCAGCTTGGGATGACAGGAAGACCCTCCAAGTACGCTTTTATTTTATGGCGATTTACTTTATCGCAATTTACTTACATGCACTGTACTTTACTTTTTCTTGCATGATAAACAAGACTGTTGCATGAAAACCAAAACCTTTAGGATAGTCCCTGAACTGAAACCAAAACTAAATTAAAAGTCATTGCAAGATAAAATTCACCGCCACAACATTCCAAAATATAAAATAACTCAAAATTTAATCACAAACAGAACAACAAAACTACAATTGCAACTAAATTAAAACGTCTCGTTGAATGATCGGGAATACCTCGGATGATGTAACCCACGTGTTGCTAACGGGATTTCCCACGGTCTAAATGAAAGTGTGGAACTCATTCAGTTGAGTTTAGCAAATTCATCTGGATTAAGTGAATTCGATGAAAATAATGGTGTCGGGATGACGGAACCGTGGGATCTTAATCGGTTCTGTTTAAACAACTTTAAGATTTGTTTTAATTAAAATACTAAAAACACATGGATTTTAAGATTTTCTCTAAACCAAAACACTTCTCTCATCTCCTGATTTATGACTTCTAAAACTAAACCTCTACAACAACAAGGAGCTCGAGCATGGTGGGCAGCACGGCCATCGTCGTCAGCAAAACTGGAATCTACTTCAACAAAGCCTTTCTTAGAATTAAATAACAAAGCCATAGGATTTCGAGGTAGTTTACCTAGTGCAACATAAATCCTCAACTCTTCGTTAGGAATTTGTATGATCATATCATGCAAATTAAGCCCTAACCGGTCTTAGGACTCCGAGGTAGTCGTTTGGTACGACATAAACCCTCACATCTTCGAGGCTATTTGTGTGATTATATCATACAAGCATAAGTCCTAATTAATTAAAATTTGCAGGATGGAAACATTGAATAATTCTCTCAAATTAAAGTCAAATAATAGGATAGTTTGGGAAGTTGCCAGGATTCTTCTTGGATCCTCAGCTTCTCCTACTTCTCTTCTATTGGATTCCCAAAATAAACTGTTCCGAATTTGAGCTAATCCCTATTGAAATTTCCAAAACTCAATCCTTTGAAAGCCTTAAACTTAGAAATTCTTGAAAGTAAAACCACTGATCATTATCGAGAGTTTTCTTAAATGATTCATGTCATTTAAGATGTAATTAACTATAGGGACTTGCCCTTATAGGGAACTTTAAGAACCCAGGTAATATAAACCCTGTTTAATTGCTTTATATTAAGCAGGGAAACTTGTTGGCTTATAAAATTGGTTCGCAGACCAAACGGATGTCACAAATCTTCTAGTTTATTTAACTGAGCCCCATCATCAAGCAGTGTGTCTATTCTTCGGAATAGATATACGGTTTGTGATGCGGTGCTCGTTTATATAAACTATTTGGGATGTGAGATCGGTTTGATTTCATATCTTAAAATTTTCAAACTTAAAATTATTTTCAAAATCAAATGATACTTTCAAATTATATATATATATATATATATATATATATATTTAAATTAAATTTAAAATCTAAAATTCACCGACAAACTCGTAGGCGACCTCTTTTCTAAAAAGTACAACACCGACCTAAAAATATGCCGACAATTTACGGCGATCCCGCTGAGGACTAGTTCCTCTCTCCATTTTGATCGGATGGTTTTGCTTTCATAAATCGGTGGTGAGTCCATATCTCTAGTGGACCAAAACTACCATTCTTCCGTTGGAATACCCCGTTCATTTCTGCCTTGAACGAGTATAACCAACTCCTCTCGGATTTAGGAGCCACTGTTTAGACACCCCTAAACGGAGAGGTTCTGAGATCTTTTTACCTCTTTTTTGAGGTGGGGTGGACCCCCAATAGGTGTTAGTTTAGGAGCGGTCCTTCGAGTTGAGAAGTCTTGCATAAGACTTTCTCTTCCTTTCCAATTCTAAATCGTGTCCTTTACCTTTTCTATAACCTTTTTCCTTCAATCGTTTTATTTCTAACAAACGAACCTCCTAATAAACAACCTCTTTTATAAATCACAAATACACTAAGATAAACGAAAATGTGTTCGGACTCTTTCTTTTTCATCCTAAACTTTCGACGGAAGGAAGTATAGTTCGGGACTGACATTTGGAATCTGCCCTGCAGAAAATGACTGCCCCAAAGTTAATCTTCTCCTTCACCAATGGAATGGACTTCACCGTTTACAAGGATGAGCTACCTGAAAATGGAATCATCCGTTTCGGACAAGGATTCGACAACACAGATATCAAGTTTGCTGATGTCACTCTCTTCACATTAATGGACAAAGTGTCAGAAACTGAAGAGCCCGTGATTGAGTTCAACTTGAAATCAACTCAAGCATTCCCTCCCCTGTAAGGGTTCCAGCTGAAAGAAGTACTACTGTTTGTAGGAGGACTGTTATCTCTACCCCCACCGGTCTAGTCATCTCTGCACCTACCCCGACTTCGCCAAGGCGAAGGGGAAGGAAATCCGAGTACGTGATGAGCTCGTCACCGTGGAGGGTACGGATTTTGCTACAATACCGGCTATTTTTGAGATTGGGTCCAGTTCAAGAGTTGCACCCCTAACTCGGACTCAAAGGAGAAATAGAAGCAGAAAGATCACCAAGATCGAGAAAGCCAGAGCTGCTGAAGTTGCTTTTCTAGAAGAAATTCCTGAGGAAAGAGAAGAACTTCCTAAGTATACACCTCTGTTGGAAGGGAGCAGGTTTCATCCTCTCTCTGCCGCATCAGATGAAGAGGATATTCGTAGGATCGCCACTGCATTATCCCGACCTGCGTACTACATCAATTACAAAAGGAAAAGGGATAAGACTACGCCATTGGCTCGGCTGCAAGCTGTTATAGAAAAATTGGCAAAGAAAGAAAGATGCCCTGTGTCAGAAATCTTAAGAAGAATAGGACGGGTGCCAGCTAAATCCCGCCTCGGACCGCGAATAGAACCTGTTGCTGCCATAGATAAACCAAAGAAGAAGATAAAATCTAGTTCATACGTTGTTGTATCAGGTCTACAAATTAAGGAGGATACCACCTTCCAGCATATAGCCGACAGATGATCTGGTCCTAGGCTTCTGGTTGCAAGAAGGATGGTATGGCGACCTACTACAGGCGAGCTAAGACCAAAATAATGTCCTGAGAAGAAAAGTCTCGTCAGGAGACTTGAATCAGAAGAAAGTGCTACTGCAATAAAGGGGACTCCCGGGAAGGAAGTTCAACAACCGTCACGAGACAACTGTGAGACCGCACGAAAAGGGCCACTAGAGGATGCCATGGACAAATTAAGGACCGATATCCGATGGTTAGCAAAAGAAAGAGAAGAAGAACTAGGAGATGAAGTTGACTCATCAGAGTTCATGGATGAGGAGTATGCCGAGATCGACATAGTTGAGATGAGCATCGTCAGCTTCGCAAGGTTCTCCAGCAGCTGCAGAAGGAGATGAACCGGAAGTGTTGAGAGCACAACTTCGGGAAAGAGATGATACAATTTCCCAAATGGCAAAGAGGATGGAAGAGATGGCTGCTGCCTTAGCCACTCTCCAGAGTCAGGTACAACCTCGAAAAGAAACACCCCCAGAAATTATCCATATTGCAGATGGGGGAAAGGAGATCACATCCATCAACGGAGACGAACCACCAAAGAAGGATTCTACACAAAGCATGATTCCAGAAAAGGACATTAAGAGCATGGTAGAACAGCAGGTGCGAGAAGCTTTAGCACAATCCAAGAATGGAGCATCTATTCAGACGGGTAGACCTTACCCCGAGGAGTTCGATGCAGTCCAGTACCCGAAAGGCTTCGTACCACCTCTGTTTAAGACTTTTGATGGAACAGGAAACCCTCGGCAGCATGTCGCACATTTTTGTGCTAGTTGCTGCAATGCCGGTGGGAGCGACGCTTTACTCTTCTGCCAGTTCATCAGCAGTTTGCCAGGGATTGCCTTCGACTGGTACGCAGAATTGCCGAACGGTTCAGTAAAGACCTTTTCAGAACTGGAGAATCTCTTCGTTAAGCGATTTGCCGGGGCTCAGCACCACATCACTATCAGTGATCTAGTGGTGGAGCACTAAAATCCGAACGAGACTTTAGTAGATTACATACTTCGATGGAGAAACTTAAGCATGAAGTGTGAACCACAGCTTCAAGAACAACATGCAGTCGGCATCCTACTTAAAAGTATCCATGGCCCGATAGCACTCCTCCTTAAAGGATTTACAATCAAGACTTTCGAGAAGTTGCTTAGCAAGGCCGGGAGCTTGCAAGAAGAGGCAAAGCAGTTAAGTTTCGCGGACAAGAACGATAAGCAGAAACCCGTGAAAAAATTCAAAAAGATATCCGGAATCGTCGCGGCAGTAGATAAGGGCAAGCAGCCAATGCAGATACCGCCAGAGCGACCGCAGCCTAGTTACCAACCACCGCAACGAACATACTAACAACCTTAGGAAGGCTATCAGCAACCTCAGCAGGGTTATCAGCAACCTCGTCTGAGGTATCAGTCGCCTCAGCATTATGAACAACTGCCTCGCTCGTCACGTACTTTAAGAGAACTTCTAAATAAAGAATATCCATTCAAAACTGAAGCAGTAGCAAAGATGTTCCGCAGCTTAATGAAGACACCGGATTTTCAGCTGATAGAGCCCAAGAAGCCAGAGGAAGTCAATAAGAAAGATCATCTGAACTATTGCCCTTACCACCAGATGCTTGGACACAAGATAGAGGATTGCATCACTTTCAAGAGTTGTCTTGATGACAATCTCCGAAAAGGGAACATAACAATCCCAAAGGAATACATGAAGGAACCCTAGAAAGGAGGTTCCGTCAATGTTATTTCAACGGATCCCATTGTTCCGATAAACTCGTACACGACTGATGATGGATGGAGTACTGTCTGGACAAGATCATCGAAGAAAATTTTGGATCACATCCAGACAACTTCGGTACGCGCTTCAACTCAGAGTTTGAAACCTGTCGAGCCGGCACTATCACTTGCGATTGAAGAACCGTCCCAGAAGGAGGAGAAGATCGTGGAAGAAAAGAGGATCGAGGCTCCGAAGGGTAGACTAGGGGCTGCTTATCCTAGGGTGGTTGTTTCCGATTCGGGGGAGAAATCCCTCGAACTCCTGACTTTATATGATTATTTGCTCGCCCCGGCGGGATCTTATAATGATAAGGGTTATGGCGTTGGCTACGTTTTGACTGTTTCTAACGATTACGTAACTAACGACAACCGGCTTAATCCGGATCTCGATTCCAATACAAATAACGATTCTCAAATCATACACAACCACAACGAAGAAGATGTTCACAAAGGAGGCCACGAAAGCTTGACAAGCAACGAGTCTATTTATGAATTCCGAGGAGCTCCGATCACGATATAATTAGAACCATCAGACACCGAAGCAACTTCAGAAGAGCCAGTTGTTCCAATTTAAGAGGATACACTGGCAGATTCAACACCAAATTCAGAAGAAATAATTGAAGTAAATTTAAGAAGTGGAAAAGTTCTACCCCCAAGAGTGGGTCCAAAGGATAAAGGAAAGCAGGTGGTTGTTCAGAAAGAGCCAACCCCGGCAGAGGAATTGCCCATTCGGGAAGAAACCAAGGAACATGGTAATAAAGTGGACTACAACGTGCTAGCCCATCGTAGGAAGCTACCAGCCAAACTAAGCATATACGACGCTCTGATCCTGTCAAAGGAGATGAGAGAAGCTCTGATCGAGGCTCTACTTGATCCAGAGATTTGTTTAGCTCAAATGGCCGGTAATTCCTTCGACGAGGTTTGCTCGTTAAAAGAACAGCGAGGTGTTACCTTCACGAACAATGATCTATTACTGGGAACAGCTGATCACAACCGACCGTTATACATTTCAGTCACTATTTGGAAAGTTTACGCTCTCCAGAGTGTTGGTTGATCCAGCAGCATCAATCAACATAATGAATCTTCGGACGCTAGCATATTTGGAAAGTGATGCTCGCGAGCTTGAAGTGGACAAGATGCTATTAAGAGACTTCAATCAATAAGGAGAAGGAGCTCTTGGATTGATAACACTACTAATGAAGACCGGTGATTTAGCAAAGACAACCGCAAAATTCCACATAATTGATTCTGAAACATCGTTCAACGCTTTACTGGGTCGGCCATGGATCCATGAACACCGGATGGTACCGTCATCTCTGCACCAGTGCATAAAGTATTACGAAGGAGGGGAACAGTGTATCAAAGGTGATTTGTAACCGTTCTCCGTGCATGAAATTGGAATTTATGAAGATGCGGCCTACTACGTGCCTCCAAAGAAAACAATCTTTTCCAGAAATACCATACCAAATGAAGCAAAAGAAATTCGAGACGATGAAGAACCTGAAGTTCTAGTCCAACAGTCACTCACCACTCCCTTACGGCGAGATGGTAAAGATTTCTCCAGGACTCGCACCCGAGGTCGAGGCCAGGGACGAGGACGTGGAAGAAATGTTGGAACAGTTGGACAGAAGAAACCGGTCATTGACGTTGATTGGGAGAACACTTCCGAAGAAGAAGAAGAAATCAAGAAGGAAGCCGCGACAATAAGTCAAAAGAAACCCCAGTTCAAGATCTCTCTCGAAGATGAAAAGAATGAAGAATATAAATCAATGTACGAGAAGGTTAACCATTATGTACATACTATGACCCTGACCCCGATCCGTTCTAATAAGATCGAGGGTATGGTGGTCAAGGAGGTGCATGGTGGTGGTGCTAAGCCGATTAAGTTTTACCGTGGTGCTTCTTCTTCCAATACTGAAAAAGATGTACAATTTGAATTACTTCTTCCAAATTAATGGAACTGCCTTTTGAGTGGTACTCTCCCTGTGTTCAAAATTTAATTCAACGTGGAGTCTTACCTCGACAATGGACAAAAGGCCGATCACAACACTTTGAAAAATTATGGAATAATGCCGGTCGGCCTCCCAATTCAAAACATGGTCTCGGATTCCGCACGGTAGGATCAGTTGATGATACGGGATTTTGCTTGGTTGTCACTTGCGAACCTAATAAAGACTGCTTAGAAGCTTCAAAAAATCTCGAAGATCTACATATCGGAGATGCTCCACCAGAATTCGAGGAAGAAATCAAATCTACAATAGACAAGTTAATGGAAGTTAACTTAGGTACTAGCGAAGAGCCTAGGCCTACCTTTGCTAGCTCCTTACTCAATAAAGAAGACTCCGAAGACATAATCAAGTTATTAATGGAATTCAAGGACTGTTTTTCTTGGAGTTACGACGAAATGCCAGGATTAGCTCCAGAAATCGCAGTTCACAAATTAGGAGTAGATCCTACTTCCGTTCCAGTCAGACAAGCTCCCAGAAGAATGCGTCTAGAAATTGAGCAACAAGTAATAGCCGAAGTTAAGAAGCTAATAGACGCTAAATTTGTCCGTGAAGAACAATACCCAACTTGGTTAGCCAACGTGGTACCAGGTCGAAAGAAGAATGGTCGGATCGGAATCGCGTGGATTTCGGAGATTTAAACAAAGCATGTCCAAAGGACGAATTCCCTCTACCAATTCCGAGGCGATGATCGACATTGCTTCAACACATGAAATATTTTCATTCATGGATGGATCATCAGGAGACAACCAGATAAAGATGGCACCAGAAGACGAAAAGCTCACGGCATTCAGAACGCCAATCTGAGTGTATTGTTACACAGTAATGTCATTCGGACTAAAGAATGCAGAAGCAACATACCAAAGAGCGATGGCGAAGATTTTTGATGATCTCATTCACAACCAAGTTGGGTGTTATGTGGATGATGTGGTCATCAAAAGTAAACTGAAAGAAGATCACCTATATGATTTGAGAATTGTTTTCGAGCGACTAAGACAATACAACCTTAAGATGAATCCCTTAAAATGTGCCTTCGGCGTCACCTCCGGGAAATTCTTAGGATTTGTTGTCCGACATCGCGGGATTGAAATCGATCCGGAAAAGATTAAAGCTATCTTAGAAATGCCTCCTCCCAAAACTTTGAAACAACTACGATCCTTTCAGGGGAAGTTGGCATATCTTCGACGCTTTATCTCGAACTTGTCAGGTAGGTGACAGCCCTTCTCGGCATTGGTTAAAAAGGACGCCAAATTCGTTTGGGATGAGAAATGCCAGCGGGCTTTCAGGGACGTTAAGCAATATTTAATGACACCTCCTATCTTAGCAGCCCTAGTCTCCAGTAGACCGTTGATACTTTATACCACGGCTTTAGACGACTCCCTCGGAGCCCTGCTAGCCCAGGTCAATGACGAGGGGAAAGAAAATGCTCTCTACTACGTAAGTCGTCGTCTAATTCCGACGGAAGTAAAGTATCCTCCTATTGAGAAGCATTGTTTGGCCCTGATCTTTGCCGCTCAAAAGCTCAGACATTACATGCTTTCTCATAAGGTCAACCTTATTTCGATATTTAATCCGTTGCAATACTTGATGACCCGACCAGAGCGCTTTACGGCGGACTTGCCGGGTGGTCGATGATACTATTGCAATTTGACATAACTTTCATTCCTCTTCGCGCCGTAAAGGGACAAGTCCTAGCGGACTTCCTTGCGGCACACCCTTTGCCGGCGGATTCGCCTCTCGACGACGATTTGCCTGACGAGCAGATAATGAGCCTAAAAGACCCTGATGATCAACGTTGGGAACTATACTTCGACAGTGCGTCCTCAGCACAGAAGAACAAAGAATCGCAAATGATAGTGCCCGGTAAGGCAGGAATCGGACTAATCTTTATAACACCGGGGCGGGGGATGTTAAAATACTCCTACCACTTAACAGAACCGTGTACAAACAACGAGTCAGAATACGAAGCCCTTATAATCAGATTAGAATTAACCATCCATATGGGAATAACAGACATCAACATTTACGGAGATTCTCAGTTGATCATTCAACAGGTCGCCGGACAGTACAAAATTTTAAAGCCAAGACTCGAGCAGTATTTTCAGTACGCCATGAAATTGTTGTAACAGATTCCAAACGTAACAATCTACAAGATTCCTAGAAGAGAAAATGCTCTCGCTGATGCGCTAGCCCGCCTTGTAAAAGAATTTGCCTGCTTGCAGGATGAGTCAGTTGAAGTGTCAGTTCAGGGACTTCAGGTTCTCTCACAGCTCGACATGGATACAATACATAAATCAGAAAGAAAAGCAGAAGAAACAATTGCAGCAGTGACAGAAAATACAGAAGATTGGGGGCAGCCATTAATAGACTACTTGCAGACAGGAAACCTGCCTGACGATAAGTCGTTAGTCCATTAAATCAAGAAAAGAATTCTGTCTTACACATTAATTAACAATATGTTATACAGAAGGTCTTTTGACCAGATATGACTAAGATGCCTGAGCGGGTCCGAGGCTCGTGAAATCGTTAAAGAAGTACATTCAGGACTTTGCGGCGCTCATCAGTCGGGTCCGAAAATGAAAATGAAGATTAAAAGACTAGGGTACTACGGCCCTCGATGATGACCAAGTGTATGAAAGTTGCCAAAGTCGTCACCGGTGCCGAGTGCACGGAGTGGTTCTACATCGACCTCCAAATGTGCTACATCCAGACAATTGCGTCATGGCCATTTGAGTGTTGGGGCACGAATATAGTGGGTCCGATAGAACCACCTTCTTCGAGAGGACATCGCTTCATTCTTGCGGCTACGGACTACTTTTCTAAGTGGGCGAAGTTATACCACTCGGAGAAGTGAATGCACACCACGTGCTACGGTTTTTAAGAACCAAGTTGTCTACCGTTTTGGAGTGCTAGCGCGAGGATCATTTCAGATAATGGGTCTGCATTCAAAAGTACAAAGATCAATAATTTTATCAGAAGACACGGGATTGATTAGCGATACTCAACGATCTACTACCCAAGAGCAAACGGATTGGCCGAGGCTTTTAATAAAACTCTCGTTCAAATTTTAAAGAAAACTTTGGACGACAACAAGAGAAATTGGCACGAGAAGTTGTTAGAAGCCTTATGGGCCTACAGGACGACTTTTAGAATGCCCACTCAGTCTACGCCTTACTCTTTAGTGTACGGTCCGAGGCTGTCTTACCCCTGGAAGTTCAGCTTCCGTCACTCCGAATTGCAGTCGCAGAAAAGATCACTACAGAAGAAAATGCCAGACTACGACTGGAAGAATTGGAAAGCTTGGAAGGGAAAAGACTTTCCGCACTGCAGAATTTGGAACTGTATCAAGCCAAGATGATCTAGGCCCATGATAAACTGGTCAGCACAAGAACATTCAAAGTCGGCGACTTAGTTCTTGTTCTCAGAAGACCAATTCTTGCACATCGCAAGATAGGTGGTAAATTTGAACCAACATGGGAAGGGTAGTTCGTGGTTGAGACAGTCTACTCAGGAGGTTCCTACCAACTGGAGAATTGCCATGGAGAACGACCCATGCTTCCAGTCAATGGACGGTATTTAAAGAAGTATTACGCAACCTGATGTTTCGAAGGGTGGCCTCTAAAATAAAATCTTGTCCCTAGAAACACGGGTGAAGTGATCACTTTGTGACTGGGTCCGAACCCAAAACAAAATAAAATGGATGATAAAAAAAAAAATCTCATCAACGAAAATGTTAAAAAGAAAACATGAGAAATCATAATAATAAAATGTCAAATCTTTCATTTTAAATCCATTCGTTCTTGATATTTTCTCCTCTCTTCCTACTACCTTTAAATTTAAAAGAAATGAATAAGAATTTTTAAGTGTTTTTCTTATTGTTCTTGTTCTTAGTACAGTCCCTGATCCTTTCCTTGTTTTTCGCAGGGAAATGTCGACCGGCGGTTGGTTCTAAACTTTAGAAATGGCGTGAGTCTAGCACTTGATGAAAAGAGGGTGAGGGATGGAGCAGTGATAGAGATTGACTCGGACTTCACACCAGTCTGGTTTACAATACGAAGAAAATGATTGGATCCCAGCTGATCGAGAAGAACTTCACAGCCAGACAGTGATGAAAATGAGTGGCCCAAGCCACCAATCCAGCAACAAGAAAAGAAAAGCAAACGCCGCACATGCAACCGGAGAAGATAAGAAAGTTAAGTCCATGGTTGCCACAGCAGAGGGTAGGCTTATCAGCGCCGCACCCGCAGAAATTCAAGGGGTAAGGAGAGCTACTCTTAATGCTACCCAATGAAGAAATAAGAATCGTCGCATTCACATGAACAGACAGTGGATACTGTCAGTGCAATGCTCCAAGGAGACCGGTTCGTCAGGAACCAGAAAGAAGAAAGTCAATTCCAAGAAGGTCGGAACAAATGAAGAAATACCAAGAAAAGCAGAAATAGAGTCGGTACCTCGACGCCGAGCATATGTACCAGATTCGAAGAGTCTTGTTGCGAAAGCAACCCGGAGGATGTCCCTACGGAGACTATCCCCGAGGAGCCGAGACATGCAGAAGAACGTGTTGGGGTTGAGCCATACATCCCGCAGTATGTTACAAGACATCGAGGACTTCAGATAATCCCGGAATACGAGCTGGAGAAAATGCAACTAGTTGAGAAGAAAACCTTTGAATACTTTGAAAGAATTGGAAACAAGAGGGACAACATCTTGGAAGGCCTCGAGCTGCATACAGATGTTTTCTCATATTATGAGCAACAACAAATTGTAGATTGCATCCTTGAATTGCAGAAAATGGGTCGAGCTGGCCGCCTGAGAGAAAAGACATATTCAGAACCCCGAAGATGGATGCCGGGAAAGGGAAGAGTTACAATCCGATGCGATGTTGCTATAATTTTGCCACGGACGGAAAAGGAAATCCACCGGGGATACTCCGTCACGGTGAGGTGGATCCAATGCCGAGAGTCATCAAGAGAATGGTGAAAAGGATGATAACATGGAGGGTGCTGCCGGCAGTTGCATACCCAACGGTTGCATTATCAACATCAACAAGGAAGGCGACCGCATACCGCCGCATATAGACCATCATGACTTTGTTAGACCATTGCATACGGTGTCATTCCTCGGCCGGTTGCAACATCATGTTCGGCTCGACCTCCGGATTACGAGGCCCGGTGAGTTCCGACGTCCGGTGGAGATACCACTACCGGTAGGTTCCGTCCTGGTGTTAAAAGGAAACGGAGCAGACGTTGCGAAGCATTGCATTCCAGGAGTGCTTGTAGAGCGGATCTCAGTTACTTTTAGAAGAATGGATGACAGAAAAGTGTCTTACCACTTTCAGCCAGATCCAGAATTGGAGAGTCTCCGGCCCTATGAGCTGTGAGTTACATGGAAAATAGCACACTTCCAATGCACATCCATGTGACATTCCTGCCAAGGATGGCTTGGAAGGTGATGTTATTACCCATGTTTCTTACTATTCAGACATGGATTTTTGACAGACGCTTTTGGATGGATCAACAAGAAGTTTACACAGTCCGTTTTGGATTTACATGGATTGTATGAGACATTAAATTTCTGAGGAAAATGTCATCATGACTAGATCAAGTTGTATGATGTACTTTCAGTAAGTTGGAATGAAAATGACTACGTCATATTTTGTCTTCACCTCTTTGTGTGCAAATTGACTGGGAAACGCCATTAGAGTTAAATGAACTTTGAACAAAGAACAGAAAATAAAAGAAAATAAATGAAAATTTTTCCTAAAAAAATTTGAATATTAAAATGAACTTCAAATTCACATGAACGCTAAATAAAAAACAAACATAAAAAAAATGGGATCGTTAAAGGACAAACAAAACGAATCTAAATCTCAAATTGAATTCCGATCTGAATCCTTCGATTCGAATCTTTCAGTTCTTCTCTAAATCGAAATCTGTTTGAAACACTTTTGAAATTTGAATATTTTCCTCGACTTATTGCTAAGTCAAGTCTTTTCAGCTTGGTACACTTACCAGCTCCTTTCAATTGTCTTTCTTCTGTGTCTTAGAGGATCAACTAGTTCTATTGACACGGAGCCACGAACTTTGTTCGATTTGGTTCTGATGGCATGAGATTGGGTCCCTCTTCATACAGATAAATCTTCAAGACTGGAGCCTAACTTCCAGTTCTCTTTGAGGCTAGAGTCTAACTTCTAGTCCTCTTTCAAACTTTCGAGACTAGTACCTAAATTCCAGTTCTCTCCTTTTGAGGTCGGTACCTAAATTCCGACACTCTTTTTTAGATTGATACCTAAATTTCAATTCTCATCTTTTTTGAGATCGATACCTAAATTTTGATTCTCTTTCGAATTGATACCTAAATTTAAATTCTAAATTTCTGAGACTGGTACCTAAATTTCAGTTTTCATTTCGAGGTCGGTACCTAAATTCTGACTCTCATTCGAGATCGATACTTAAATTTCGATTCTCTTTCGAATTGATACCTAAATTTCAATTCTAAATTTCCGAGACTGGTACCTAAATTCCAGTTCTCATTTCGAGGTCGGTACCTAAATTTCGACTCTCATTCGAGATCGATACTTAAATTTTGATTCTCTTTCGAATTGATACCTAAATTTCAATTCTAAATTCTGAGACTGGTACCTAAATTCCAGTTTTCTTCCTTCGAGGTCGGTACCTAAATTCCGACTCTCATTCGAGATCGATACCTAAATTTCGATTCTCTTTCGAATTGATACCTAAATTTCAATTCTAAATTCCGAGACTGGTACCTAAATTCCAATTCTCTTCCTTCGAGGTCGGTACCTAAATTCCGACTCCCATTCGAGATCGATACTTAAATTTCGATTCTCTTTCGAATTGATACCTAAATTTTAATTATAAATTCTGAGATTGGTACCTAAATTCCAATTCTCTTCCTTTGAGGTCGGTACCTAAATTCCGACTCTCATTCGAGATCGATACCTAAATTTCGATTCTCTTTCGAATTGATACCTAAATTTCAATTCTAAATTCCAAGACTGGTACCTAAATTCCAATTCTCTTCCTCCGAGGTCGGTACCTAAATTACGACTCTCATTCGAGATCGATACTTAAATTTCAATTCTCTTTTGAATTGATACCAAAATTTCAATTCTAAATTCTGAGACTAGTACCTAAATTCCAGTTCTCTTCCTTCGAGGTCGGTACCTAAATTCCGACTCTCATTCCGAGATCAGTACCTAAATTCTGATTCTCATCCTCTTTTTACGTCAATACTTAAACTCTGATTCTCACTCCGAGGCTGGTACCAAAATTCCAGTTCTCTTCGCAATCCCGAGATAGAAACCTAGGTTTCAATTCTCATTTCAAATCCAAATTTCAAATTCAAAATTTCCTTAAATTAATTTTAAATTAAACTTCAATCGAAATTGAAACTCATAACAAATCGAAATCCAAACTCACACATTGAAACTTGAAATTTAAAAGTAAACTGAAATCTAAATTGAATTCCCCATATCTTGTGATTTGGAGTTCACCTCCTTTCCCATTCCCCAGCGAGAGTTCAGGAATCTCAAGTCTTGGAAATATACCTGATACTCCCCAGCGGAATTTCTTCTACTTAGTCCTAAGTTTGTCACTTGGACATCTGTGTTGGTTTTGTTGATCTCTTCGGTCAACGCCAATACGCGCGGTGTGCTTGATTAGTACACCACACCTATTGGGGGTCCATTTGTTGACCTCATTTTTGATGAGGTCTTTTGCTTCTCTCTTTAGTACTTAGGATCTAGCCTTAGGCTTTTCCTTTGACTAATCTTAGAGGACTAGAAATGGAACCCACCACTTAGAAATTCAAACACCTCTTAACTCCCTGCAAACCCCACAAGCTTGATTGTAGACCCCTAATCACCTAGAGGGTTGAAATCGAATGTGGAGGTTTAAAGGATGAGTTCCCTATGGGACTCTTTGGCCTTAGGACTACCTGCAGGTGGCACAGTGCAGTGATGGTTGACCTGCACACACCACACTTTCACACACATTCCAAATCCTAAAACCACACTCTCACCCAACTTGACTTCCTGACTCATGTAGGTAATTCATATGGATGGTCCTTAACCCCTAAGCCCCTAACTAAGAGGGTTAGGAACAACATAGTGAATGTCTAAAATGAGTCTTCTCATGCCTTTTGTGAGCTTAATATGGCTTCATGGATCAACCATAATGATTTCATTTCACTCACACTTAATCAATCTTCATTTTCCCAAAATTTCAATTTTTGACCCCCAGAGTCCTACACCCATCAAACCTACCAAATACCCTTGAAATAACCCAAAATTTGCAAAATCACCTAAATTACCCAAAATTCCTCAAAATCATTCCTAAACACTTCCCACCACTCAAATTGACCATCTTTGGCCAAAAATACCAAAAATTCCAAAAGTACCCCCCAATACCCTCCAAATACCCAAAATGCCCTTCTTAGCCCAAAAAATCCAAAAATTCAGAAAATTCCCAAAAATTCCAGAAAATCCCAAATATTCCTAATTTCATTTTGTCCAACTACACTATAGGCCAATTATGCCAATTTACCCCACTTTTACCAAAACCCCCAATTTGGCCCATTTTAAACCCAAGTGAACCCAAAGTCAAACCAAACCACCCCAATTGACCCCATTTTTGGTCCAATGAAATTCTAAACTTCAATTCAACATCCCCAATATCAATTTAGACCAAATCTAATTCCAATTTGATTGACATTTGAGCCCAATTTCAATTTGAGGCCTTAGGCCTAATTTTGGTCCATGACCTAAACCTAGCTCAAACCCATCCATTTCAACCTCAATTGGCCCCAAATATTTTTCTAAAGCCTTCCTAACATCCCCATAGACAAAACACTAACTTGATTTGCCCAAAATTTGAACCTAAACTCCACCCAAACCTAACCTAAAACCAAAATCCCTTAAATTGACCTAAGCCCAAACCTAACCCAAATGGGCTCAAATCCCAAAATTAGAGCCCAACCAAAGTGGAAAACTCTTTGTGACACTCCCATGAACATTTCTTAACATTAATTTTACATCAAATCCAACTTTAGCCCAACCTTAACCCAAGTTAGCCCAATTTGGCCCCTTTAACTAAAAAGCCCAAATTCAACCCAACTCCAAATCACACCAAATTGATTCCAAACCATTCATGAAACATCCCTAAACCAATTGCAACATTTATTTGACATGGTCCTTCACAAAAATTTTCATCCAAAAGCCCATACTAAAATCCAAAAGCCCACTTACCTAAATCACTTTAAAAGCCCATCTAAAACCATTTCAAAGATCCCAAAATCTATCCTAAAGCCCATATGACATTTTCATTTACCATCCATTTAATCAAAGTCATTCCCTAAGTTCCAATTCCATCACCAAATGATTCCAAATCAAGCCTCATGCCAAATCACCCCTAAATGCCAAAAAATCCCAAAATCCCTTTCTCATGCAAGTAAGCCAAGCCATTCCCAAGCCATGAGCAAGCTTTGAAGCCATGCACAAGCCACATGATGCCATGGGAATCACTTTACACATCATCATACCATTAATTGCAAAAGGAGGAGCCTCTTTTAAACCCCCTTAAAAAGGTTTTAACCCTTTTAATGCTTCACCTTAATCCATGATTAATTCAAATATTCATGGATGGTGACTTCACTACCCTTTCCTAGCTGACTCATCTGACCTCCCTCAGCCCAAATTAGTCCCTTGGTGGGTGCACCAAACCCAAATACATGAGTTGACCAAAATCAAGCCAAAATGAACCTTACCCCTTGCCATTTTAATTAAACCTCCTTACACATGGCAATAGCCAATTGCTTGCACCAAACCCCAGCCACGACCTCACCTGGTCAAGATGGTGACCAATGCACGCCAGCCAGCCACCACAGTCGCCGGAAAACACCATGGCCGAGAGCTCCATGTGAGCCAAACTTTCCAATTCTCCTTTGCTGACTTGTCTCAACCTAAATGGACAGCATAGCTGTTCTTCTCCTTCCCTGAGCAACTGATCCCAGCCTCCAATTGCCCCTGGGAAGCCCTCCAGCCATGCCTATTTAAACACCACCACCTCTCGGCCAAATAAGGAGATGAACCAGACCTTAAGGAAACTCTACCAAAATTACTCCATGACCTTCTCCTAACCCAGAGCAGTTGATCCCCAGTGTTCCTTTGCCCTAATCCCCATTAACAGAGCTCAATTTCTGAGTTGAAAATCCACCTAAAAAACAGGACACTTCACCACAGTGAGCCAACCTCCAAATTGATTGGTCCTACACCTTCACCAGACCAAGAGGAGAAGTTCCCCAGCAAAAGCCCCCTCACCAGGCCAGCCATTGCTTCTAGCCTCCAAGCTTTGTGATCGGGCTTGGTCACTTTCACACCTAGACAATTCCCCAGAGCCAGAGACTTCATCTGGAGCTTTCCTGGACCCAATCGAAGGTGACACAACTCTCAGATCGAAGCTTCACTTCTCTGAGCAAAGGTATGTGCTCACTCTTCCTCCCGAGCTTCCAGTGATTCTCCATTTTGTTTAAGTTAATTTCATAGTCCATAAACTGTATGGATGTGTTCGTCTCTTCAAGACGAATCTATAGAGCATAAGAACACAAAAATCCATTGAGAATCGAGTGAGATCTTAGGGTTTTAGTGTGGACGGTCACGGGTGCACACCAGTCATAGACGATGACCAGGAGCCGTTGGATCGCGCGTGTATCGAGAGGACGGTTGAGATCAAGTCGGACTGCGCGATGGTACATGAACCGCGGGACGCGTGGCTGCTGACTCAAGTGGCGGCGTCGAATGGGAATGCGCCGCGTGGGCTTTCGGAGCTGCCGATGTTGCGCTGGCGCCGAGTCGGATAAGTAGATAAATAGGGTATTTTTGAATTATTTAAATGCCCTGAACTTCAAAAATCCATATCTTTGCATAGAAAAATCACAAAAATAAAATAAAAATACCCACTTGCTCAGTGAACAGAGGAGAATAATGTAGAAAAAAATCAAGTTAATTGGATGAGTATTTTATTTTTAATAATTTATTTACTATTTTCAGTATTTCGATTCTTCATGTGCATAGATAATTTACCATGGCATGAGACGATAGGGCTTTTGAAGCCTCTGATCTTGGGAACATTCCCTGAATTTTTCAAGGTAAGAGGCCATCTCTGTAAAAAGTTATTTAATTTTCAATTTCATGTCACTATTTTAGGTATTTTAATTCCAATAATTAGCATGTTGTAAAATAAATTCTAGGAAAATTTGGTGATGTTTCTTAAGACCAGGGAACCCTATCAAAAATATATTTTGAGTTGATTCATTCATAATAACCTTAATTGGCTTAAACCCCTAAAATTGAATTTGAATTAATTAGGGCTAACCACACACCAAATTAACTTAAAAACAATTCTCTACTAATCTTTAGGATTAGAGAGACCTCACATAAAAATTTGGAATCAATTGGAAATGTCTAACCCCACCAAATGGATTAATTAAGTCACATAACTAAAATTAAACTTTAAAAATTCATAACTCCAAAAATACTTTTCAAAAATTCACAAAAATGGTTTTGGAGCTTCTGTGATATTAGGAGAGTTCAGGAAAATTAAAATTTGGAATTTTCTAAAAAAGTTGGTTTTTCACAATATTTGAATATTTTAATTATTAAAAAAATAATAAAAATCACAAAAATATTAAAAATCATAAAAATGTCACATTTTGACTCCTAATCACTTAGGAACAAACAAAATATTTTTCCTAAGTTCCTAGGATAAGATATTGAATTTTAAAAGCTTAATGTAATTTTTAATATTAAAAAAATGAGTTTTTAACCTTTTTCACTAAAATAATTCTAATAAATCAAGGAAAAATCAGAAAATTATAAAAATTTGTTTCTCTAGACTCCTTGAGGTCAGAGAGATTTAATAAAAATATAAATTCTATTTTTAAACTTTTATTTTATTTTATAATTAATTAATACTCCAAAAATCAAAATAATTATAATAAATAAAATATAATTAAAAAAATCACAAATATTGGTCCAAGTGGTCCTCTGGTCATTAGGAACATCCCATAATTTTCTTAAAGACATAAAGCTTTCATTAGTCATGTTGTTTAATTTTCTTTGAAAACCCTATTTTCTACTAAAAAATAATTATATAAATAAATTAAATTCAGAAAAATCACATTTTCTCCTCTAATGTCTTAATTGACATGTGAGTGGGGTGGCATAAAAATTTCAAATTCATTTGAGCTCAATTTAATGAGTTATGAAATAAATAAGCTTAAAAGGGAATAAAGGTAGTTAAAAAATTTTAACCCTTAATTAAAAAATTTAGGTTTAATCAAAATGGGGGGTAAAATATTTGATTTTAATTTTCTCTTGGATGATTGAAACTTAGGAAAATTAAGAGGTAGAAACCCATTAAATACTTTGAAAATATCAAAATGAAACTTTAATTAATTAAATAATCTAAATTTTGGAAAGAGTACATTTAAAATTTGAATTATTAAAATAGGGATATTATTAAGAGGATATTTATTCTTTAATTTAAAAATCCCTAAATAAGTCACTTTAACAATATTTAAATCATAATTAATAAATTAAAATAATAATTCAAATTAACAATTAAAACTAAATTAAAATTAAATTAAAATTAAAATTAAATTTAAATCAAAGTTAAACTAAAATTAAAATTAAATTAAAATTAAATTAAATTAAATTAAATTAAATTCAAATTGAATAAAAATTAAAATTAAATTAAAAAAAATTAAAGTTAAGTTAAAATTAAAATCAAAATTAAAACTAAATTTAAATTAAATTAAAACTAAAATTAAATTAAAACTAAAATTAAATTAAATTAAATTTAAGTTAAATTAAAACTAAAATCAAATTAAAATTAAATTAAAATTGAATAAAATTAAATTAAAATTAAATTAAATAATATTAAAATTAAATTAAATTAAATCAAATTAAATCAAATTAAATTAAATTAAATTAAATTAAAATCATTTAATAACAAACTTAAATGAAATCATTAATAATTAAATATAAAATAATTTGAACACTATTCCAAACTTAAAATTATTAATTAAAACCTCATAATTAAACTAAAACACTCTAAACCATTAACTCAAACTTTAAATCAAGAATGATTAAAATTCTCAATAAACCAACTTGCCCTTAAAGGCTTTAATTATTATAACTCTTAAATAGAATATTAAGTGAAATGTCACTTCATTCATCGAGTAATCAAATACCTAAGCTCAGTCGAGCGAGAGACAAAGTTTAACTAAAACTCCTGGATGATCAATTCACCGAGTGCAATGAAATTCATCTGGACTCAAAATAATCCCAGAAATATTGAAAAGATGTTTAGGAT
The DNA here is from genome assembly GCA_022702705.1 of Papilionanthe hookeriana x Papilionanthe teres. Lineage (NCBI taxonomy): Eukaryota > Viridiplantae > Streptophyta > Magnoliopsida > Asparagales > Orchidaceae > Papilionanthe > Papilionanthe hookeriana x Papilionanthe teres. The sequence goes on along the minus strand of CM040428.1, from coordinate 86,144,234 downwards.
TCGTCTTAAGCACTTCCTCAATACAACGGGATGTTTTAGAAGAACAATTGAATTTAATTGTTCTTTGATGAAGAAAATCATCCTTAAACCAAACCAAAAACCTAGACGTCATAGAAGATGACTAGTTATAGGATTAGGAATTTGGTAGACAACCAAAACCCTTCCCTTAGCTTTACCTAGGTATATGTTGAAATGTTTAAATGCATTAACATGTGTTTTAAGTGCAGCTTGGGATGATGAAAAGACCCTCCGGGTATGCTTTTATTTTATGGCGATTTACTTTATCGCAATTTACTTACATGCACTGTACTTTACTTTTTCTTGCATGATAAACAAGACTGTTGCATGAAAACCAAAACCTTTAGGATAGTCCCTGAACTGAAACCAAAACTAAATTAAAAGTCATTGCAAGATAAAATTCACCGCCACAACATTCCAAAATATAAAACAACTCAAAATTTAATCACAAACAGAACAATAAAACTACAATTGCAACTAAATTAAAACGTCTCGTTGAATGATCGGGAATACCTCGGATGATGTAGCCCACGTGTTGCTAACAGGATTTCCCACGGTCTAAATGAAAGTGTGGAACTCATTCAGTTGAGTTTAGCAAATTCATCCGGACTAAGTGAATTCAATGAAAATAACGGTGCGGGATGACGGAACCAGTGGGATCTTAATCGGTTTTGTTTAAACAACTTTAAGATTTGTTTTAATTAAAATATTAAAAACACTTGGATTTTAAGATTTTCTTTAAACCAAAACACTTCTCTCATCTCCTGATTTATGACTTCTAAAACTAAACCTCTGCAACAACAAGGAGCTCGGAGCATGGTGGGCAGCACGGCCATCTTCGTCAGCAAAACTGGAATCTACTTCAACAAAGCCTTTCTTAGAATTAAATAACAAAGCCATAGGATTTCGTGGTAGTTTGCCTAGTGCAACATAAATCCTCAACTCTTCGTTAGGCATTTGTATGATCATGTCATGCAAATTAAACCCTAACCGGTCTTAGGACTCGGAGGTAGTCGTTTGGTACGACATAAACCCTCACATCTTCGAGGCTATTTGTGTGATTATATCATACAAGCATAAGTCCTAATTAATTAAAATTGGCAGGATGGAAACATTGAATAATTCTCTCAAATTGAAGCCAAACAATAGGATAGTTTGGGAAGTTGCCAAGATTCTTCTTGGATCCTCAGCTTCTCCTACTTCTCTTCTATTGGATTCCCAAAATAAACTGTTCCGAATTTGAGCTAATCCCTATTGAAATTTCCAAAACTCAATCCTTTGAAAGCCTTAAACTTAGAAATTCTTGAAAGCAAAACCACTGATTATTATCGAGAGTTTTCTTAAATGATTCCCATCATTTAAGATGTAATTAACTATAGGGCCTTGCCATTATAGGGAACTTTAAGAACCCAGGTAATATAAACCCTGTTTAATTCTTTTATATTAAGCAGGGGAACTTGTCAGCTTATAAAATTGGCTCGTAGACCAAACGGATGTCACAAATCTTCTAGTTTATTTAACCGAGCCCCATCATCAAGCAGTGTGTCTATTCTTCGGAATAGATATACGGTTTGTGATGCGGTGCTCGTTTATATAAACTATTCGAGATGTGAGATCGGTTTGATTTCATATCTTAAAATTTTCAAACTTAAAATTATTTTCAAAATCAAATGCTACTTTCAAATTATATATATATATATTAAAATTACATTTAAAATCTAAAATTCGCCGACAACCTCTGTTGGCGACCTCTTTTCTAAAAAGTACAACACCGACCTAAAAATATGCCGACAGAGATGCTTAAAGTATTGCAAAGTTCTTAAAAATGAATATATTTTATAAATTTAGAATGTAAAGAGTTATAATAACTAATGCGGGAAGTTAAAAATTATTGAATAAATATCGTATCAATCATCAAATTTCTACTGCTTATCATTCTCAAACAAGTAATTTGGCTGATTAATATAATTGAGAAATCAAAAGAATTTTGGAAAAATTGATAAATCCAACAAAAACGGATTGGTCAGTCAAACTTTATTTAGCTTTGTGGGCTTATAATACTACATATAGAACTCCTATAGAAAGTCACAATTCAGGTTAGTTTTAGGGAAAGCTTGTCATTTATTAGTGGAACCTGAGCATAAAGCTTGTTGGGCTATAAAGAAATTTAATTAATTTGAAGAATGCTGGTAAGAAGAGATTATTGTAATTAAATGAGCTGGAAGAGATAAGAAATGAATCTTATGAGAATGTTAAGATTTATAAAGATAAGAAGAATAAGTAGCATGATCGGAAGATTCCTATTTAAAATTTTGAGCCAGGGAAACAAGTTTTGCTTTATAATGTAAGATTGAGGTTATTTTCAGGCAAACTTAATTCAGGCAAACTTATGTTCAGGTGGATGGGCCCATTTATTGTGATAAAAGTTTATTCCTATAAAGTTGTGGATATTAAAGATCCTAAAACCTTAAAAATTTTCAAAGTGAATGGACATAAGATGAATCCCTATTTCTTAGGGCATTAGACTAAAGTGAATGATGTTTTAATGTTGGGTCACTGAGAATAAGCACTCGGTACGTCGGGCTGACAATGTAAAACTAAGCGCTCTATGGGAGGCAACTCATAGTTATTTGTGTGCTTTTATTTTAATTGTTTTGATGTTGAGATTGTTTTAGAAATTAGTGATAGTATTTTAAAATTTTGGTGATAATTTTAAGACTTTCCATGATGTCTAAGACGTGTTAAAATGAGTATTTTGGAGTTAAGCTAACATGTGCTAAAATGAGCACTGGCACTAAGCGCCCTAACTTGGCGCTTAAGCGCCAGAGTTATAAAAACATGCCTAAATGATATTCTAGAAGAATTAAACATGAGAAAGTCTCCTTGAACTTTATTTGGTGGTTATTTGACGTAGGAAGTAGGTATAGGCTCTACTAAAGTCTATAAATAGTATGGAAATGAAGAGAGTATTTGCCCCGTTCAAAATTTTCATTTTCAAGTCTAACGGAAGAGAGATTTGAGTTGTAAGAGGTGATAAGTGATAATATGTCTTCATGGGAGAATGAATTGAAGAAAAAGGAGGAAGCCATCAAGAAGAAGTTTACAAGTCAAAGTGAGCAAGAGTTATATGAGGGATTCCTAGCTGTTAGTATCAAAGGTATAGCGGAGAAGATCGCGAAAATTGAGAATGGTGTGGCTTCAATTGAGGCAAAGATAAATAAAACTAACACACTTTTAGCTTATATTGGTTGGCAACTCAAAATGCAATCCAGTTATTTAAGTTGTATTGAAGAAGCAGACAAGATAATGTAACTGAGAACAAGTGGATTAAAGGGGATTCTATCAGAGTTCTTCATCATCATCTGTTTTATCAAATCTATGTACCAAATGGTTCAGAAGGAACAAATGAAGGCCAGAGATATGTTCCATCTAATGGAGAATGGAATTAAGTTCTTTGTTTAGTTAGTTTGTTTGTTTTTTTGTGTGTTTGTTTTCAGTGTTTATGTAAGTTTAAATTTTATTGTGATGAATTTTTTAGATGAGATTATTTCTTCATTAACTGCTGGAAGAGGTATATGGAAGATTACCAGTGGTAGAAGAGTTAACTTTGTTATGTCGAAGATGGATGCCACAACGAAAGCATGACAGTATTTTATTTCTTCTCGTCTACTCCCCACAAATAATGTTAGAGCAATGACCAGAGAAAGTGCTACACTGAACTACTGCATTCAACAGTATAAGCCGATCAATATTGGGTCTCTCATTTATCAGGTTATCACCAGTTTTGATAGAGCTGCCACTACTGCAGGTTTGAGATTTGCTTCCTTAATCTTTTTATTATATGAGAAAGCTGGTGTTAGATTTGATAGTTGGGAGGAGATTCTTCAACCTCTGAAGCCCATTACTAGTGTGAATGTGAACAGTTATTCCGAGCATTCTATTTTTGGCTGGAGAGGGGGATTTTCTAGAAGTTCTGGTGCTTCTACGTTGCGTGCTTCTACATCTTGTGCATCCACATCTCGTGGCTGATCCAGTCCTGATTCTCAAACTCAAATGTTACAAAGGATGATGGAATACATTGATTATGCTACAGATAAGGTATCAAATCCTGAAAGCTATGTTGATCATATTGATTCTTGTTTACATAAACATAGTAATTATGAAGAGAAATACAACACATCTTTGGAGAAACTCATTAGAGGTGATCAGAGTGTGGTATTTCCTCCATATCCACGGTGCCCTAATTTTGATTCTGTTATTTTTTGTGATGATGATGATGAAAAGGATGAGTAGAGATTAGGTTATATTGTGATTGTTTGAACTTCTATTTGTGTAGATGTATGGATTATTATGTGTTTTATTATTTGTGGTTGTGGTGAACATTGTTGTTGTTTTTTGTTGTTATGTATATTTATGTGATCTTTATGTGGTAGTAAGTATGTGAACTCTTTTATTTTAAATGTACATTGTTGGTTTTGTTGAACTTATTCCTTATGCTTTAAGAAGTTTAGAATAGAACTAACCTTTACTTAAAATTTTATGTTTAAATTTCAATTTACTACCATAAATTTTCTTTCAGTTATGGTTGCAATACTGTGTTAGTTTGTGTGATTTGCTTTTATGTTAGCCTCCACTGCATAGAAGTCTTTTGAATCTCATATATGCTACAAATCAAAATGAACTTTGATTATATTTGCGCCTGTTTTTAATTTTTTTGTACATGTATACTTAGGATATTAAAATTCCTACAAGCATAATGTTTTAATTTTTCATTCTTGTCTTTATAAATGATATGCTAAAATGTTTAATCTTGTTAAAATTTAAGTTGGGTGGGGGGGGATGAAAAATCAATTTTCAAAACATGAAATTTATTTATTCTCAAATATACTACAAATAAATTTGATTTTTTATTTGAAAAATGATTATGTGTTTGAATTTATATTAGGGTAATAAAATTTTGAATATAGAAATGTGTAAGAGAATTTGGTTAAAACTTTATAGTGATGAAGAAAAATTTCAAGTTAAATATTTTCCTAGTGAAGAGATGTTAAATATAGTGTAACTATCTTTACTAAGGAATATTGTATTTTTGAAAAATATAGAAGAATTAGACTTTTATTTTCAATACTTAGATTTATTTAATTAAAAGTAGTTTACAAAACTCTGACTATATTTTTAAGTAAAGGATATATATCAGACCTTTGCTGTAGGAAAGGATGAGTGGAATTCAAAATCATTAAAGGATAACTAGATATAGTAATCATTTCTAAAGAAAAGGAGAATATATATATATATATATGGGAGGAGAAGCTTGAGGATTAGTGCCTAATCAAGAATTGGTTCCACAACTGATCTTTTTAAATGCATAAGATTTGAGGAACACCTAAGCTTAAGGATATAAATAGTAAGTATAATTATTTTTAATAAATAATTATAAGTAAAGAAGATAGAATGCCTAAACTCTATATTTGGAAAATCTACAAATATTTCTGAATTAGACAGGAGCTCATATTTTCATACTTTTTCACTTTAGAAACTTTCTAAGCTTTAAATTAGTCTCATTCACTAAAGTTTATTCTAAAATGGAATACTAAATTTCTAGAACAAAATGTTAGAATCTCCTAAAGAAAGTCATTCACATAATTGTTGACCTCATTTTTATGAGGTCTTTTCTCTTCTCTCTCCTTAGTACTTAGGATCTAGCCTTAGGCTTTCCCTTTGACTATCTTAGAGGACTAGAAATGGAACCCACCACTTAGAAATTAAAACACCTCTTAACTCCCTACAAACCCCATAAGTTTGATTGTAAACCCCTGTTGACCTCATTTTTGATGAGGTCTTTTGCTTCTCTCTTTAGTACTTAAAATCTAGCCTTAGGCTTTTCCTTTGACTAATCTTAGAGGACTAGAACCCACCCTTTAGAAATTCAAACTACTTCTTAACTCCCTGCAAACCCCACAAGCTTGATTGTAGACCCCTAATCACCTAGAGGGTTGAAATCAAATGTGGAGGTTTAAAGGATGAGTTCCCTATAAGACTTTTGGCCTTAGGAATACCCTGGGTGGCCTGGTCTGGTGAGGGTTGACTTGCACATGCACTACACTATCACACACATTCCAAGTCCTAAAACCACACTCTCACCCAACTTGACTTCCTGACTCATGTAGGTAATTCATATGGATGGTCCTTAACCCCTAAGCCCCTGGCTAAGAGGGTTAGGAACAACATAGTGAATGCCTCAAATGAGTCCTCTCATGGCTCATATGGGCTTAATATGGCTTCATGGCTCAACCAAAGTGATCTCATTTCATTCAAATCTGATCAATCTTCCTTTTTTCAAAATTTTAATTTTTGACCCCGGGGCCCCTGACCCACCAAACCTACCAAATACCCTTGAAATGACCCAAAATTTACAAAATTGTCTAAATTACCCAAGGTCCCTCAAAATCAATCCTAAACACTTCCCACCATTCAAATTGACCATCTTTGGCCAAAAATACCAAAATTTCCAAAAATACCCCTAAACCCCCCAAAATTACCAAAATACCCTTTTACCCCAAAAAATCCAAAAATTCAGAAAATTCCCAAAAAATTCCAAAAAATCCCAAATATTTCCAATTTCATTTTATTCAACTACAGCATGGGCTAATTTTACCAATTTACCCCAAATTACTAAAACCCCCAATTTGACCCTTTTTTAACCCAAGTGAACCCAATGTCAAACCAAACCACCCCAATTGACCTCAATTTTGGTCCAATTCAATTCTAAACTTCAATTAAATATCCTCAACATCAATTTAGACCAAATCCAAGTCTAATTTGATTGACATTTGAGCCCAATTTCAATTTGAAGCCTAAGGCCCAATTTTGGCCCATGACCTAAACCTTGCTCAAACCAACCCAATTCAACTCCAATTGGCCCCAAATCTTTTCTAAAGCCTTCCTAACACCCCCATAAACAAAAAATTAACTTGATTTGCCCAAAATTTGAACCTAAACTCCACCCAAATCTAACCTAAAACTAAAATCCCTTAAATTGACCTAAGCCCAAACCTAACCCAATTAGGCCCAAATCCTAAAAATCAAAGCCCAACCAAAGTTGAAAACTCTTTGTGACACTCCCATAAACATTTCTCAACATTAAATTTACATCAAATCCAACTTTAGCGTAACCTTAGCCCAAGTTAGCCCAATTTGGCCCACCTTGGCCCCTTTACCAAAAAAGCCCAAATTCAACCCAATTCTACTCCAAATCACACCAAATTGATTCCAAACCATTCATGAAACATTCCTAAACTAAACCCAACATTTATTTGGCTTGGTCCTTCACAAAACTTTCATCCAAAAGCCCATTTTAAAATCTAAATAACCCACTTCCATAAAGCCTTTAAAAGCCCATTTTCACCAAAATTCAAAAAGCCCAAAATCCATTCCAAAGCCCACATGAGATTTCCTCTCATCATCCATTTGATACAATCACCCCCTAAGTTTTGTTTCATCATTTAAACAAACCAAATGTGGCCGCATGGAAATTTTCCATCAAAATGTCTAAAAATTCAAAATCCTTTTTCATGTAAATGAGCCAAGCCATCCCTAAGCCACATGGAGCCATGAAGCCATGCATAAGCCATATGCAAGCCTTGGAAGCCACTTTCCACATCACCAAACCATTTATGCCAAATGGAGGGGCCCATTTCTTAAGCCTTCCTTAAGCCTTTTTAACCTCATCCATGATACACACTAAACCAAGTTAGCCACCTAATCCTTGATGGAGACTATACCATTTCATCTTGGCTGACCCAAATGAACCTTTTCAGCCTAAATCCAGGCCTTGGGTGGTGCACCTAGCCCAAAACCATGGGTTGACCCATTTGAACCCAAAATGACCTTCTCCCCATGCTATTTCAATCCAACTCCTTTACACAAGTCCAAAGCCAATTGTTGGCACCAAACTCAAGCACTGACCTCCCTGACGCTGAGGGTGACCCATGCCTGGCCGGCAAGCCACCACAGCTGCCGGAAAACACCAGGCTGAGAGGCTTAATTTGAATCAAAAATTCAATTTAAACTTGTTGAGCTGTCCCATGCCCAATAGCCATTGCAGCTGTTCTTCCCTTGCCCTGAGCAGTGGATCCAAGCCATTAAACCCCCCTAGAGGCCCTCTAGCCACCTCTATTTAAACACCACCACCTCTCGGCCAAACAAGGTGTTGAACCAAACCTTGCCAAAACTCTGCCAAAATCACTCGAGATCCCTCTCCAGACATAGAAAACTTGATCCCTACTGAAATCCAGCCCTAAAACCCTCTCTGTGAGCTCAATTTCTGAGTTGAAAATCCACCCAAAAAAGGACACTTCACCACGGTGAGCCAATCTTCAAATTGATTGACCCTACACCTTCACCAGACCAAGAGGAGAAGTTCCCCAGCAAAAGCCCCCTCACCAGGCCAGCCATTGCTTCCAGCCTCCAAGCTTTATGATCGGCCTTGGTCACTTTCATACCTAGACAATTCCCCAGACCTAGAGACTTTATCTGGAGCTTGCTTGGACTCAATCGAAGGTGACACAACTCTCATATCGAAGCTTCACTTCTCTGAGCAAAGGTATGAACTCATTCTTCCTCTTGAGCTTCCAGCAATTATCCATTTTGTTTGGGTTGATTTCATAGCCTATAAACCATATGGATGTGTTCGTCTCTTCAAGACGAATCGATAGAGTATAAGAACTCAAAAATCCATTGAGAATCGAGAGAGATATTACGGTTTGAGTGTGGACGGTCACGAGTGCACACCAATCTTAGACGATGACTAGGAACCATTGGATCGTGCGTGTATCGAGCGGACGGTCGAGATCAAGCCGGACAGCGCAATGGTAAGTGAACCGCGGGCCCCTGGAGAGCTGAGTCAGATGGCAGAGCCGAATCACAGCGCGACGCATGGGCTTTCGAAGCTGTCGAGGTTGACGCGGCGCCGCGTGGATAAGTAGGAAATTAGGGAATTTTTTGAATTATTTTAATGCCCTGAACTTCAAAAATTCATATCTTTGCTTAGAAAAATCACAAAAATAAAATAAAAATACCCTCTTGCTCAGTGAACAGAGGAGAATAATGTGGAAAAGAAATCAAGTAATTGGATGAGTATTTTATTTTTAATAATTTATTTACTGTTTCCAATATTTTGATTCTCCATTTGCATAGACAATTCACCATGGCATGAGACCATAGGGCTTTTGAAGCCTCTGATCTTGGGAACATTCTCTGAATCTTTCAAGGTCAGAGGCCATCTCTGTGAAAATTTATTGATTTTTCAAGTTCATGTCACTGTTTTAGGTATTTTAATTCCAATAATTAGCATTTTGTAAAATAAATTCTAGGAAAATTTGGTGATATTTCTTAGGACCAGGGGACCCTATGAAAAATATATTTTGAGTTAACTCATTCATAAAAACCTTAACTGGCCTAAACCCCTAAAATTGAGTTTGAATTAATTAGGGTTAACCACACATCAAATTAACTTGAAAACAATTCTCCATTACTCTTTATGGTCAGAGGAACCTTACATAAAATTTTGGAATCAATTAGACTTGATTAACCCAACCAAATGGATTGATTAAGCCTTAGAAGCAAAATTGAACTTTAAAAATTCATAACTCCAAAAATACTTTTCAAAAATTCACAAAAATAGTTTTGGAGCTTCTCTGATATCAGGGGAGTTCAGAAAAATTAAAATTGGAATTTTCTAAAAAAGTTGATTTTTCACAATATTCTAATATTTTAATAATTAAAAAATAATAAAAATCCTAAAAATATTAAAAATAATAAAAATGTCACATTTTGACTCATAATCATTTAGGAACAAACCAAATATTTTTCCTAAGTCCCTAGGGTAAGATATTGAATTTTAAAGGCTTAATGTAATTTTTAATATTAAAAAATGAATTTTCAACCTTTTTCACTAAAATAATTCTAATAAATCAAAGAAAAATCAGAAAATTATAACATTTATTTCTTTAGACTCCTTGAGGTTAGATAAATTTAGGAAAAATATAAAATCTATTTTTCAACTTTTATTATATTTTAAAATTAATTAACACTCTCAAACTCAAAATAATTATAATAAATAAAATATAATTTAAAAAATCACAAAATTTAGTCCAAGTGGTCCTCTAGTCATTAGGAATATCACATAATTTTCTTAAGGATAGAAACCTTTCGTTGGTCATGTTGTTGAATTTTCTACTAAAAATAATTATATAAATAAATTAAATTCAGAAAAATCACATTTTCTCCTCTAATATCTTAATTGACATGTGAATGAGGTGACATAAAAATTTCAAATTCATTTGAGCTCAATTTAGTGAGTTATGAAATAAATAAGCTTAAAAGGGCATAAAGGTAATTAAAAATTTTAACCCTTAATTAAAACTTTAGGTTTAATCAAAATGGGGGTAAAATATTTGATTTTAACTTTCTCTTGGATGATTGAAACTTAGGGAAATTAAGAGGTAGAAACACATTAAACACTTTGAAAATATCAAAATGAAACTTTAATTAATTAAATGATTTAAATTTTGGAAAGGATATATTTAAAATTTGGATAACTAAAATAGGGATATTATTAAGAGGATACTTATTCTTTAATTAAAAAAATCCATAAATAAGTCATTTTAACAATATTTAGTTCTTAATTAAAAATTAAAATAATAATCCAAATTAACAATTAAAACTAAAATTAAATTAAATCAAATTAAAATTAAAGTTAAACTAAAATTAAAATTAAATTAAAATTAAATTTAATTAAATATAAATTTAATTAAATTTAAATTAAAATTAAATTAAAATTAAAATAAATTAAATTAAATTAAAATTAAAATTAAAATTAAATTAAATTAAAATTATATTAAAATCAAGTTGAATTAAATTAAATTAAAATCATTTAACAACAAACCTAAATGAAATAATTAAGAGTTAAATCAAAATATACCAATAATTTCAACACCTCTTTTTATCTAAGTAAATTTAAAACATGAACATCAACTTGAAATACCAAGATAATTGAAAATATAAAGATTTAAATTAAATCTAAAATAATTTGAACACTATTCCAAACTTAAAATTGTTAATTAAAACCTCATAATTAAATTAAAACACTTTAAATCATTAACTCAAACTTTTAATTAAGGATGATTAAAATTCTCGATAAACAAACTTGCCCTTAAAGGCTTTAATTATTTTAACTCTTAAATAGAGTATTAAGTGAAATGTCACTTCATTTATCAGGTAATCAAATACCCAAGTCGATTGAGCAAAAGACAAAGTTTAACTAAACTCCTGGATGATTAATTCATATGTGCAACTAAATTTACTTGGACTCAAAATAATCCCAGAAGTATTGAAAAGATGTTTATGACTCGTTCTAAACACTTCCTCAATATGACGGGATGTTTTAGAAGAACAACTGAATTTAATTGTTCTTTGATGAAGAAAATCATCCTTAAAACAAACCAAGAACCTAGATGTCATAAGAGATGACTAGTTATAGGATTAGGAATTTGGTAGACAACCAAAACCCTTTCCTTTAGCTTTACCTAGGTATTCCTTGCAAAATATATTTAAATGCCTTAACATGTGTTTTAAGTGCAGCTTGGGATGACGGGAAGACCCTCCAAGTACGCTTTTATTTTATTGCAATTTACTTTGTTGCAATTTACTTACATGCACTGTACTTTACTTTTCTTGCATGTTAAATAAGACTGTTGCATGAAAACCAAAACATTTAGGATAGTCCCTGAACCGAAATCAAAACTAAATTAAAAGTCATTACAAGATAAAATTCACCGCCACAACATTCTAAAATATAAAACAACTCAAAATTTAATCACAAACAGACAACAAAACTACAATTGCAACTAAATTAAAACGTCTCGTTGAATGATCGGGAATACCTCGGATGATGTAACCCACGTGTTGCTAACGGGATTTCCCACGGTCTAAATGGAAGTGTGGAACTCATTCAGTTGAGTTTAGCAAATTCATCTGGACTAGGTGAATTCAATGAAATTAACGGTGCTGGGATGACGGAACCGTGAGATCTTAATCGGTTCTGTTTAAACAACTTTAAGATTTGTTTTAATTAAAATATTAAAAACACTTGGATTTTAAGATTTTCTCTAAACCAAAACACTTCTCTCATCTCCCAATTTATGACTTCTAAAACTAAACCTCTACAACAACAAGGAGCTTGGAGCACAGCGGGCACCACGGCCATCGTCATCAGCTAAACTCGGAGCTACTTCAGCAAAACCATTCTTAGAATTAAATAACCAAGCCATAGGATTTCGAGGTAGTTTTCCTAGTGCAGTATAAATCCTCAACTTCTCGTTAGGCATTTACATAATCTTGTTATGCAAATTAAGCCCTAACTGGTCTTAGGACTCCGAGGTAGTCGTTTGGTATGACATAAACCCTCACATCTTCGAGACTATTTGTATGATCATATCATACAAATATAAGTCCTAATTAATTAAAATTGGCAGGATTGCAACATTAAATAAATTCCCAAATTGAAGCCAAACAGTAGGATAGTTTGGGAAGTTGCCAAGATTCTACTTGAATCCTCAACTTCTCCTACTTTTCTTCCTTTGGACTCCTGACATTAACTGTTCCAAACTTGATCCATTCCCTATTGAAATTTCCAAAACTCATTCCTTTGAAAACCTTAAACTTTGAAATTATTGAGAGCAAAACCACTAATCATTATCGAGAGTTTTCTTAAATGATTCCCGTCATTTACGATGTAATTAACTATAGGGGCTTGCCCTTATAGGGAACTTTAAGAACCTAGGTAATATAAACCCTGCTTAATTCATTTATATTAAGCAGGGGAACTTGTCGGCTTATAAAATTGGTTCGCAGACCAAACGGATGTCACAAATCTTCTAGTTCATTTAATCAAGCCCCATCGTCAAGCAGTGTGTCTATTCTTCTGGATAGATACACGGTTTGTGATGCGGTGCTCGTTTATATAAACTATTTGGGATGTGAGATCGGTTTGATTTTTCATATCTTAAAATTTCCAAACTTAAAATTATTTTCAAAAAATCAAATACTACTTTTCAAATTATTTATTTAAATTAAATTAAAAATTCGCCGACAACTTCTGTAGGCGACCCCTTTTCAAAATACAACACACAACCTAAAAATATGTCGACAACTTCTGGCGACTCCGCTGGGGATTAGTTCCTCTCTCCATTTTGATTAGATGTTTTTTTTTTTTTTGCTTTCATAAATTGGTAGTGAGTTCATGACCCTAGTGGACCAAAACTACCATTCTTCCGTTGGGATACCCCTTTAATTTCTGTCTTGAACGAGTATAGTCAACTCCTCTAGGATTTAGGAGCCACTGTTTAGACACCCCTAAACGGAGAGGTTCCGAGATCCTTTTACCACTTTTCTGAGGTGGGGTGGACCCCAATAGGTGTTAGTTTAGGAGCCGTCCTTCGAGTCGAGAAGTCTTGCATAAGACTTTCTCTTCCTTTCCAATTCTAAATCGGGCCCTTTACCTTTTCTACAACCTTTTTCCTTCAATCGTTTTGTTTCTAACGAACGAACCTCCTAATAAACAATCTCTTTTAAAAATCACAAATACACTAAGATAAACGAAAATGTGTTCGGACTCTTTCTTTTTCGTCCTAAACTTTACGATGAAAAGAAGAATAATTCGGGACTAACATTCGGAATCTGCCCTGCAGAAAATGACCGCCCCAAAGTTAATCTTCTCCTTCACCAATGGAATGGACTTCGCCATTTACAAGGATGAGCTTCCCGACAATGGGATCATCCGTTTCGGACAAGGATTCGGTAACACAGATGTCAAGTTCGCTGATGTCACTCTCTTCACACTAATGGACAAAGTGTCAGAAACCGAAGAGCCCGTGATTGAATTCAACTCGAAATCGACTCAAGAATTCCGTCCCCGCAAAGGGTTCCAATGAAAGGAGTACTAGTGTTCGTAGGAGGACTGTTGTCTCAACCCCCACCGGTCTAGTCATCTCTCGCACCTACCCCAACTTCTGCCAAACTAAAGGGAAGGAAATCCAAGTTCGTGATGAGCCTATCACCGTGGAGGGTACAGATTTTGCTACAATACCATCTGTTTTTGAGATTGGGTCCAGTTCAAGAGTTGCACCCCTAACTCGGACTCAAAGAAGAAATAGAAGCAGAAAGATCGCCAAGATCGAGAAAGCCAGAGCTGCTGAAGTTGCTTTTCTAGAAGAAATCCATGAGGAAAGAGAAGAATTGCCTGAGTATATACCTCTGTTGGAAGGAAGCAGGTTTCACCCTCTCTCTGCCGTATCAGATGAAGAGGATGTCCGTAGGATCGCCGCTGCATTACCCCGACCAGCATACTATACTAACTACAAAAGAAAAAGGGTTAAGACTACGCCATTTGCTCGACTGCAAGCTGTGATGGAAAGATTGGCAAAGAAAGAAAGATGCCCTGTGTCAGAAATCTTAAGAAGGATAGGACGGGTGCTAGCTAAATCCCGCCTCGGACCGTGAATAGAGCCTGTTGCTGCCACAAAGAAACCAAAGAAGAAGATAAAAGCCAATTCACCCATTGTTGTATCGGGTCTACAAATTAGGGAGGATACCACCTTCCAGCATATAGCCGACAGATCATCCGGTCCTAGGCTTCCGGCTGCGAGAAGGATGGTGTGGCGACCTACTACTGGCGAGCTAAGACCAAAACAATGTCCTGAGAAGAAAAGTCTCATCAGGAGACTTGAATCAGAAGAAAGTGCTACTGCAATAAAGGGGACTCCCAAAAAGGAAGTTCAACAACCGTCACGAGACAACTGCGAGACCGTGCGGAAAAGGCCACTAGAGGATGCCATGGACGAGTTAAGGACCGACATCCTACGGTTAGCAAAAGAAAGAGAAGAAAAACTAGAGGATGAAGTTGACTCATCAGAGTTCATGGGTGAGGAGTATGCCGAGGTCAACATGGTTGAGACACGAGCATCGTCAGCTTCGCAAGGTGCTCCGACAGCTGCAGAAAGAGATGAACCGGAAGTAATGAGGGCACAGCTTCGGGAAAGAGATGACACAATTTCCCAGATGGCGAAGAGGATGGAAGAGATGGGCCGCCGCCTTAGCCACTCTCCGCAGTCGGTACAACCTCGAAAGAGACACCCCCGGAAATTATCCATATTGCAGATGGAGGAAAAGAGATCACATCCGTCAACGGAGACGAACAACCAAAGAAAGATCCTGCACAAAGCATGATTCCAGAAAATGACATTAAGAGCATGGTAGAACAGCAGAAGCGAGAAGCCCAGCACAATCCAAGAGTGGAACATCTAGTCAGACGGGTAGACCTTACCCCGAAGAGTTCGATGCAGTCCAATACCCGAAAGGCTTCGTACCACCTTTGTTTAAGACTTTTGATGAGACGGGAAACCCTCGGCAGAATGTCGCACATTTTCATGCTAGTTGCTGCAATGCCGGTGGAAGCGACGCTCTACTCTTCCGCCAGTTCGTCAGTAGTTTATCAGGGATTGCCTTCGACTGGTACGCAGAATTGCCGAATGGTTCAGTAAAGACCTTTTCAGAACTAGAGAATCTCTTCGTTAAGCGATTTGTCGGGGCTCAGCACCCCATCACTATCGGTGATCTAGTGGTGGAGCAACAAAAGCCGAATGAGACTTTAGTGGATTACATACTTCGATGGAGAAACTTAAGCATGAAGTGTGAACCACAGCTTCAAGAACAACATGCGATCGGCATCCTACTTAAAAGTTTCCATGGCCCGATAAGCACTTCTCCTTAAAGGATTTACAATCAAGACTTTCGAGAAGTTGCTTAGCAAGGCCGAGGAGCTTACAAGAAGAGGCAAAGCGAGTTAAGTTTCGTGGACAAGAACGATAAGCGAAGCCCGTGAAAACATTCGAAAAGAAATGCTGGAATCATCGCGGCGAGTAGATAAGGGCAAGCGACCGGTTCGAATACGATCGGAGCGGCCACAGCCTAGTTATCACCCACCGCAACGGACTTATCAGCAACCTCAGCAGGGCTATCAGCAACCTCGTCCGAGCTATTAGTCGCCTCAGCATTATGAACAACAGCCTTGTTCATCGCGTACCTTAAGAGAACTTTTAAATAGAGAAATCCATTCAAAACAGAAGCAGTAGCGAAGATGTTCCGCAGCTTAATGAAGACACCGGATTTTCAGCTGCCAGAGCCCAAGAATCCGGAGGAAGTCAATAAGAAAGATCATCCGAACTATTTCCCTTACCACCAGATGCTCGGACACAAGATAGAGGATTACATCACTTTCAAGAGTTGGCGTGATGACAATCTCCGGAGAGGGAACATAACGATCCCAAAGGAATACATGAAGGAACCCCAGAAAGGAGGTTCCGTCAATGTTATTTCAACGGATCCCATTGTTCCGATAGACCCGTACACGACTGATAATGGATGGAGTACTGTCTGGACAAGATCATCGAAGAAAATTTTGGATCACATCCAGACTGCTTCGGTACGCGCGTCAACTCAGAGTTTGAAACTTGTCAGCCGGCACTATCACCTGCGATTGAAGAACCGCCCCAGAAGGAGGTGAAGATCGTGGAAGAAAAGAAGACCGAGGCTCCGAAGGGTAGACTAGGGGCTGCTTATCCTAGGATGGTTGTTTCCTATTCGGGGGAGAATTCCCTCGAACTCCTGACTCTGTATGATTATCTGCTCGCTCCGGCGAGATCTTATAATGATAAGGGTTATGGCGTTGGCTACGTTTTGACTGTTTCTAACGATTACGTAACTACCGACAACCGGCTTAATACTGATCTCGATTCCAATACAAATAACGATTCTCAAATCATACACAATCTCGATGACCACGACAAAGAAGATGTTCACAAAGGAGGCTACGAAAGCTCGACAAGCAACGAGTCCATTTGTGAATTCCGAGGAGCTCCGATCACGATAGAATTAGAACCATCAGACACCGAAGCAATTTCAAAAGAGCCAGTTGTTCCGATTCAAAAGGAGACACCGACAGATCCAGCACCAGATTCAGAAGAGATTACTGAAGTTAATCTAAGAAGCGGAAAAGTTCTAACCCCGAGAATGGGTCCAAAGGATAAAGGAAAGTAGGTGGTTGCTCAGAAAGAGCCAACCCCAGCAGAGGAACTGCCCATTCGGGAAGAAACCGAGGAACATTGTAATAAAGTAGACTACAACGTGCTAGCCCATCTTAGGAAGCTACCAGCCAAACTAAGCATATACGATGCTCTGATCCTGTCAAAGGAGATGAGGGAGGCTCTGATCAAGGCTTTACTTGATCCAGAGATTTGTTTAGCCCAAATGGTCGGTGATTCCTTCGACGAGGTTTGCTTGTTAAGAGAACAGCGAGGTGTTACCTTCACGGACAATGATCTATTACTGGGAACAGTCGATCACAATCGACCATTATACATTTCAGTCACTATTGGAAGGTTTACGCTCTCCAGAGTGTTAGTTGATCCGGGAGCATCAATCAACATAATGAATCTTCGGATGCTAGCATATTTGGAAATTGATGCTCGCGAGCTTGAAGCAGACAAGATGCTATTAAGAGGCTTCAATCAAAAAGGAGAAAGAGCTCTTGGATCGATAACACTACTAATGAAGACCGGTGATTTAGCAAAGACAACCGCAAAAATCCACATAATTGATTCTGAAACATCGTTCAACGCTCTACTGGGTCGACCGTGGATCCATGAAAACCGGATGGTACCGTCGTCTCTGCACTAGTGCATAAAGTATTACGAAGGAGGGGAACAGTGTATCAAAGGTGATTTGCAACTGTTCTCTGTGCACGAAATTGGAATTCATGAAAATGCGGCCTACTACGCGCCTCCGAAGAAAACAATCTTTTCCAGAAATACTATACCAAATGAAGCAAAAGAAATTCGAGACGATGAAGAACCTGAAGTTCTAGTCCAACGAGTTACTCACCACTCCCTTACGGCGAGATGGTGAAGATTTCTCCAGAACTCGCACCCGAGGTCGAGGCCGGGGACGAGGACGTGGAAGAAATGTTGGAACAGTTAGACAGAAGAAACCGGTCATCGATGTTGATTGGGAGAACAGCTCCGAAGAAGAAGAAGAAATTGGGAAAGAAGCAGCGACAATAAGTCAAAAGTAACCCCAGTTCAAGATCTCTCTCAAAGATGAAAGGAATGAAGAATACAAATCAATGTACGAGAAGATTAACCATTATGTACATACTATGACCCTGACCCCGATCCATTCTAATAAGATCGAGGGTATGGTGGTCAAGGAAGTGCATGGTGGTGGTACTAAACCAATCAAGTTTTACCGTGGTGCTTCTTCTTCCAATACCGAAAAAGATGTACAATTTAAAGATGTTACTTCATCTGAATTAATGGAATTACCTTTTGAGTGGTACTCTCCCTGTGTTCAAAATTTAATTCAACGTGGTGTTTTACCTAAACGGTGGACAAAAGGTCAATCACAACACTTTGAAAAATTATGGAATAATGCCGGTCGGCCTCCCAATTCAAAACATGGTCTCGGATTCGGCACAGTAGGATCAGTTGATGATACGGGATTTTGCTTGGTTGTCACTTGCGAACCTAATAAAGAGTTCTTGGAAGCTTCAGAAGATCTTGAGGATCTACCAATCGGCGACGCTCCACCAGAATTCGAGGTAGAAATCAAATCTACAATAGACGAGTTAACGAAAGTTAACTTAGGTACTAGCAAAGAGCCTAGGCCTACCTTTGTTAGCTCCTTACTCAATAAAGAAGACTCCAAAGACATAATCAAGCTACTAATAGAATTCAAGGACTGTTTTGCTTAGAGTTACGATGAAATACCAGGATTAGCTCCAGAAGTCGCAGTTCACAGGCTAGGAGTAGATCCCACTGTTGTTCCAGTCAGACAAGCCCCCAGAAGAATGCGTCTATAAATTGAGCAACAAGTAATAGCCGAAGTTAAGAAGCTAATAGACGCTAAATTTGTCCGTGAAGAACAATACCCTACTTGGCTAGCCAACGTGATACCATTCAGAAAGAAGAATGGTCAGATCAGAATCTGCGTAGACTTAAGAGATTTAAATAAAGCATGTCCAAAGGATGAATTTCCACTACCAATCCCGGAACTGATGATCGACATTGATTCAACACATGAAATCTTCTCTTTCATGGATGGATCGTCGGGATACAACTAGATAAAGATGGCACCAGAAGACGAAAAGCTCACGACATTCAGAACGCCGATCGGAGTGTATTGCTACACAGTAATGCCATTCGGACTAAAGAATGCAGGAGCAACATACAAAAGAGTGATGACGAAGATTTTTGATGATCTCATTCACAACCAAGTTGAGTGCTACGTGGATGATGTGGTCATTAAAAGCAAACTGAAGGAAGATCACCTGTATGATTTGAGAATTGTTTTTGAGCGACTAAGACAATACAACCTTAAGATGAATCCCTTGAAATGCACTTTCGGCGTCACCTCAGGGAAATTCTTAGGATTTGTTGTCCGACATCGTGGGATTGAAATCGATCCAGAAAAGATTAAAGCTATCTTAGAAATGCCACCTCCCAAAACTTTGAAACAACTACGATCCTTTCAAGGGAAGTTGGCATATCTTCGACGCTTTATCTCGAACTTGTCAGGTAGGTGTCAGCCCTTCTCGGCATTGGTTAAAAAGAACGCCAAATTCGTTTGGGATGAGAAATGCCAGCGGGCTTTCAAGGACGTTAAGCAATATTTAATGACACCTCCTGTCTTAGCAGCCCCAGTCTCGGGTAGACCGTTGATACTTTATACCGCGGCTTTAGACGATTCTCTTGGAGCCCTGCTAGCCCAGGTCAATGATGAGGGGAAAGAAAATGCTCTCTACTACTTAAGCCGTCATCTAATTTTGATGGAAGTAAAGTATCCTCCTATTGAGAAGCACTGCTTGGCCCTGATCTTCGCCGCACAGAAGCTCAGGCATTACATACTTTCTCATAAGGTCAACCTTATTTCGAGAGTTAATTTGTTGCAATACTTGATGACCAGACCGACGCTTTCTGGCAGACTTACCATGTGGTCGATGATACTATTGCAATTTGACATAACTTTCGTTCCTCTTCGCGTCGTAAAGGGACAAGTCCTAGCAGACTTCCTCGCAGCACACCCTTTACCGGCGGATTCGCCTCTCGACGACGATTTGCACGACGAGCGAGATAATGAGCACGGAAGACCACGATGATCGACGTTGGGAACTATACTTCGACGGTGCGTCCTCAGCACAGAAGAACAAAGAATTGCAAATGATAGTGCCCGGTAAGGCAGGAATCGGACTAATCTTTATAACACCGAAGCGGGGGATGTTAAGATACTCCTACCACTTAACAGAATCATGTACAAACAACGAGGCAGAATATGAAGCCCTCATAACAGGACTGGAATTAACCATTCAGATGGGAATAACGGACATCAACATCTACGGAGATTCTCGGTTGATCATTCAACAGGTTGCCGGACAATACATAATTTTAAAGCCAAGACTCGAGCAGTACTTTCAGTATGCCATGAAATTGTTGGAACAAATTCCAAACGTAACAATCTACAAGATTCCCAGAAAAGAAAATGCTCTCGCCGATGCGCTAGCCCGCCTTGCAAAAGAATTTGCACGCTCGCGGGATGAGTCGATTGAAGTGTCGGTTACGGGACGACAGGCCATATCACAGCTCGACATGGATACAATACACAAATCAGAAAAAGTAGAAGAAACAATTGCAGCAGTGACAGAAAATATAGAAGATTGGCGGTAGCCATTAATAGACTACTTACAAACAGGAAACATACCGGACGATAAGTCGTTAGCCCATCAAATCAAGAAAAGAACTATGTCTTATGCATTAATAAACAATACATTATACAGAAGGTCTTTTGATCAGATGTGGCTAAGATGCCTGAGCGGGTCCGAGGGTCGTGAAATCGTTAAAGAAGTACATTCAAAACTTTGTGGCGCTCATCAGTCGGGTCCGAAAATGAAAATGAAGATTAAAAGTCTAGGGTACTATTGGCCCTCAATGATGACCGACTGTATGAAAGTTGTCAAAAGCTGTCACCAGTGCCAAGTGCACGGAGTGGTTCTACACCAACCCCCAAATGTGCTACATCAGACAATCGCGTCATGGCCATTTGAGTATTGGGGCACAGATATAGTGGGTCCCATAGAACCGCCTTCTTCAAGAGGACATCGCTTCATTCTTGTAGCTGCAGACTACTTTTCTAAATGGGCAGAAGCTATACCACTCAGAGAAGTGAAGGCACACCACGTGCTATAGTTTTTTAAGAACCAAGTCGTCTACCATTTCGGGGTACCGCGCAGGATCATTTTAGATAATGGGTCTGCATTCAAAAGTATAAAGATCAACAATTTTGTCAGAAGACATGGGATCGATTGGTGATACTCAACGATCAACTACCCAAGAGCAAACGGCTTGGCCGATGCTTTTAATAAAACTCTCGTTCAAATTTTAAAGAAAACTTTGGACGATAACAAGAGAAATTGGCACGAGAAGTTGTTAGAAGCCTTATGGGCCTACAGGACGACTTTTAGGACTCCTACTCAGTCTACGCCTTACACTTTAGTGTACGGGTCCGAGTCCGTCTTGCACCTGAAAGTTCAGCTCCCGTCACTCCGAATTGTAGTTGCAGAAAAGATCACTACAGAAGAAAATGCCAGACTACAACTGGAAGAATTGGAAAGCTTGGAAGGGAAAAGACTTTCCACACAGCAGAATTTGGAACTGTATCAAGCCAAGATGATCCAGGCCCATGATAAACTGGTCCGCCCAAGAACTTTCAAAGTCGGTGACTTGGTTTTGGTTCTCAGAAGACCTATTCTTGCACATCGCAAGATACGTGGTAATTTGAACCAACATGGGAAGGGTCGTTCGTGGTCGAGACAGTCTACTCAGGAGGTTCCTACCAGCTTGTGAATTGCCGTGGAGAATGACCCATGCTTCCAATCAATGGACGGTATTTAAAGAAGTATTACGCAACCTGATGTTTTGAAGGGTGGCCTCTAAAGTAGAATCTTATCCCTAGAAACACGGGTGAAGTAATCACTTTGCGACTGGGTCCGAACCCAAAACAAAATAAAATGGATGAATAATAAAAAAATCTCTTCAACGAAAATGTTAAAAAGGAAACATGGGAAATCATAATAATAAAATGTCAATCTTTCCTTTTAAATCCATTCATTCCTGATATTTCTCATCTCTTCCTACTTCCTTTAAATTTAAAAAAAAAGTGAATAAGAATTTTTAAGTGTTTTTCTTATTTTTCTTGTTCTTAGAACAGCCCCTGATCCTTTCCTTGTTCTTTCGCAGGGAAAAGTCGAACGGGCGGTTGGTTCTAAACTTTAGAAATGGCGTGAGTCTAGTACTTGATGAAAAGAGGGTGAGGGATGGAGCAGTGATAGAGATTGACTCAGACTTCACACCAGCCGGCTTACAATACGAAGAAAATGATTGGATCCCAGTTGATCGAGAAGAACTTCAGTGCCAGACAGTGATGAAATTGGGTGGCCCGAGCCACCAATCTAGCAACAAGAAAAGAAAAGCAAACGCCGCGCATGCAACCGGAGAAGATAGGAAAATTAAGTCCGTGGTTGCCACAGCAGAGGGTAGGCTTGTCAGCGCCGCGCCCGCAGAAATTCAAGGGGTAAGAGAGCTACTCTCACTGCTACCAAGCGAAGAAATAAGAATCGTCGCTTTCACAAAATGTTGACCAAGTTAGCAGAAGATCAACATAAACAAACAGTGGATACCGTTAGTGCAAATGCTCCAAGAAGACCGGTTCGTCAGGAACCAGGAAGAAGAAACTCAACTCCAAGAAGGTCGGAATAGATAAAAGAAATACCAAGAAAAGAAGAAATAGAGTCGGTACCTCGACGTCGAGCATATGTACCGGATTCGAAGAGTCTAGTTACGAAAGCAACCCCGAAGGATGTCCCTACGGAGACTATCCCCGAGGAGCTGAGACATGCAGAAGAATGTGCTGGGGTTGAGCCATACATCCTGTAGTATGTTACTAGACACCGAGGACTTCAGATAATCCCGGAATACAAGCTGGAGAAAATGCAACTAGTTGAGAAGAAAACCTTTGAATACTTTGAAAGAATTGGAAACAAGAGGGTCAACATCTTGGAAGGCATCGAGCTACATACAGATGTTTTCTCAGACTATGAGCAACAACAAATTGTAGATTACATCCTTAAATTGCAGAAAATGGGTCGAGTTGGCCGCCTGAGAGAAAAAACATACTCAGAACCCCGAAGATGGATGCCAGGAAAGGGAAGAGTTACAATCCAATGCGGATGTTGCTACAATTTTGCCACAGACAGAAAAGGAAATCCACCAGGGATACTCCGTCGCAGTGAGGTGGATCTGATGCCAAGAATCATCAAGAGAATGGTGAAAATGATGATAACATGGAGGGTATTGCCTGCAGATTGCATACCCAACAGCTGCATTATTAACATCTACAAGGAAGGCGACTGCATACCGCCGCATATAGACCATCATGACTTTGTTAGACCCTTCTGCACAGTGTCATTCTTCAACCAGTGCAACATCATGTTCGGATATAACCTCCGGATTGCAGACCCCGGTGAGTTCGGAGGGCCGGTGGAGATACCACTACCGGTAGGTTCCGTCCTGGTGTTAAAAGGAAACGGAGCAGACGTTACGAAGCATTGCATTCCAGGAGTGCCTGTGGAGCGGATCTCAGTTACTTTTAGAAGAATGGACGACAGAAAAATGCCTTACCACTTTCGACCGGATCCGGAATTGGAGAGTCTCCGGCCCTACGAGCTGTGAGTTACATGGGAAATAGCACACCTCTAATGCACATCCATGAGGCATTCCTGCCAAGGATGGCTTGGAAGGTGATGTTATTGCCCATGTTTCTTACTATTCAGACATGGATTTTTGACAGACGCTTTTGGATGGATCAACAAGAATCTTACACAATCCTTTTTGGATTTACATGAATTGTATGAAACATAAAATTTCCGAGGAAAATGTCATCATGACTAGATCAAGTTTTATGATGTAAGTTCGGCAAGTTGGAATGAAAATGACTACGTCATATTTTGCCTTCACCTCTTTTTGTGCAAATTGACTGGGAAACGCCATTAGAGTTAAATGAACTTTGAACGAAGAACAGAAAAGAAAATAAAATAAATGAGAATTTTTCCTAAAAATCAGAATATTAAAATGAACTTCAAATTCACATGAACACTAAATAAATAACAAAAAAATAAAAAATGGGATTGTTAAAGGACAAACAATGAATCTAAATCTTAAATTGAATTCCGATCTGAATCCTTAGATTCGAACCTTTCAGCCCTTTTCTCAGTTGAAATCTGTTTGAAACTCTTTTGAAATTTGAATATTTTCCTCGACTTATCGTTAAGTCAAGTCTTTTCAGCTTGGTACACTTACCAGCTCCTTTCAATTCTCTTTCTTCTGTGTCTTAGAGGATCGACTAGTTCTGTTGACACGGAGCCACGAACTTTGTTCGATTTGGTTCTGATGGCATGGGATTGGGTCCCTCTTCATACAGATAAATCTTCGAGATTGGAACCAGTTTCCATTTCTCATTAAATTCCGAGACTGGTACCTAAATTCCAGTTCTCTTCCTTCGAGGTCGGTACCTAAATTCCGACTCTCATTCGAGATCGATACCTAAATTTCGATTCTCTTTCGAATTGATACCTAAATTTCAATTCTAAATTTTCGAGACTGGTACCTAAATTTCAGTTCTCTCCTTCCGAGATCGATACTTAAATTTCGATTCTCTTTTAAATTGATACCTAAATTTCAATTCTAAATTCCCGAGACTGGTACCTAAATTCCAGTTCTCTTCCTTCGAGGTCGGTACCTAAATTCCGACTCTCATTCGAGATTGATACTTAAATTTTGATTCTTTTTCGAATTGATACCTAAATTTCAATTCTAAAATCCGGAGACTGGTACCTAAATTCTAGTTCTCTTCCTTCGAGATCGGTACCTAAATTCTGACTCTCATTCGAGATCGATACCTAAATTTCGATTCTCTTTCGAATTGATACCTAAATTTAAATTCTAAATTTCTGAGACTGGTACCTAAATTCTAGTTCTCTTCCTTCGAGGTCGGTACCTAAATTCTGACTCTCATTCGAGATCGATACTTAAATTTCGATTCTCTTTCGAATTGATACCTAAATTTCAATTCTAAATTTCGAGATCGGTACCTAAATTCCAGTTCTCTTTCTTCGAGGTCGGTACCTAAATTCTGACTCTCATTCGAGATCGATACCTAAATTTCAATTCTCTTTCAGGTTTGATACTTAAATTTCAAATCTCTCTCTCTCGAGATCAGTACCTAAATTCTGATTCTCATTCTTTTTCCGTCGATACTTAAACTCTGATCTCACTCCGAGGCTGGTACCTAAATTCTAGTTCTCTTCGCAATCCTGAGGTTGAAACTCAGGTTTCAATTCTCATTTCAAATCCAAATTTCAAATTCAAAATTTCCTTAAATCGATTTCAAATTAAACTTCAATCGAAATTGAGACTCAGAACAAATCGAAATCCAAACTCACACATTGAAACTTGAAATTCAAAAGTAAACTGAAATCAAAATTGAATTCCCCAGATCTTGTGATTTGGAGTTCACCTCCTTTTCCATTCCCCAGCGAGAGTTCAGGAATCTCCAGTCTTGGAAATATACCTGATACTCCCGAGCGGAAATTCTTCTACTTCGTTCTAAGTTTGTCACTTGGACATATGTGTTGGTTTTGTTGATCTCTTCGGTCAACGCCAATACGCGCGGTGTGCTTGGTTAGCACACCACACCTATTGGGGGTTCATTTGTTGACCTCATTTTTTATGAGGTCTTTTACTTCTCTCTTTAGTACTTAGGATCTAGCCTTAGGCTTTTCCTTTGACTAATCTTAGAGGACTAGAAATGGAACCCACCCTTTAGAAATTCAAACTACTTCTTAACTCCCTGCAAACCCCACAAGCTTGATTGTAGACCCCTAATCACCTAGAGGGTTGAAATCAAATGTGAAGGTTTAAAGGATGAGTTCCCTATGGGACTTTTTGGCCTTAGGAATACCACCAGGTGGCTCGGTGCAGTGAGGGTTGACTTGCACATGCACTACACTATCACACACATTCCAAGTCCTAAAACCACACTCTCACCCAACTTGACTTCCTGACTTATGTAGGTAATTCATATGGATAGTCCTTAACCCCTAAGCCCCTAGCTAAGAGGATTAGGAACAACATAGTGAATGCCTCAAATGAGTCCTCTCATGGCTCATATGGGCTTAATATGGCTTCATGGCTCAACCAAAGTGATCCCATTTCATTCACATTTGATCAATCTTCCTTTTTACAAAATTTCAATTTTTGACCCCCGGGGCCCCGGACCCACCAAACCTACCAAATACTCTTGAAATGACCCAAAATTTGCAAAATTGCCTAAATTACCCAAGGTCCCTCAAAATCAATCCTAAACACTTCCCACCATTCCAATTGACCATCTTTGCCCAAAAATACCAAAATTTCTAAAAATACCCCTAAACCCCCCCCCCAAAATTACCAAAATACCCTTTTACCCCAAAAAATCCAAAAATTCAGAAAATTCCTAAAAAATTTCAGAAAATCCCAAATATTCCTAATTTCATTTTGTTCAACTACACCATGGGCTAATTTTTCCAATTTACCCCACCTTTACCAAAACCCCCAATTTGACCCTTTTTTAACCCAAGTGAACCCAATGTCAAACCAAACCGCCCCAATTGACCTCAATTTTGGTCCAATTCAATTCTAAACTTCAATTCAATATCCTAAACATCAATTTAGACCAAATCCAAGTCCAATTTGATTAACATTTGAGCCCAATTTCAATTTGAAGCCTAAGGCCCAATTTTGGCCAATGACCTAAACCTTGCTCAAACCAACCCAATTCAACTCCAATTGGCCCCAAATCTTTTCTAAAGCCTTCCTAAAACCACCATAAACAAAAAAATAACTTGATTTGCCCAAAATTTGAACCTAAACTCCACACAAACCTAACCCAAAACCAAAATCCCTTAAATTGACCTAAGCCCAAACCTAACCCAAATGGGCCCAAATCCCAAAATCAAAGCCCAACCAAAGTTGAAAACTCTTTGTGACACTCCCATAAACATTTCTAAACATTAATTTTACATCAAAACCAACTTTAGCCTAACCTTAGCCCAAGTTAGCCCAATTTGGCCCACCTTGGCCCCTTTACCAAAAAAGCCAAATTCAACCCAATTCTACTACAAATCACACCAAATTGATTCCAAACCATTCATGAAACATCCCTAAACTAAACCCAACATTTATTTGGCATGGTCCTTCACAAAAATTTCATCCAAAAGCCCATTTTAAAATCTAAAAAACCCACTTCCATAAAGCTTTTAAAAGCCCATTTTCACCAAAATTCAAAAAGCCCAAAATCCATTCCAAAGCCCACATGAGATTTCCTCTCATCATCAATTTGATACAATCACCCCCTAAGTTTTGTTTCATCATTTAAACAAACCAAATGTGGTCCCATGGAAATTTTCCAACAAAATGTCTAAAAATTCAAAACCCTTTTTCATGTAAATGAGCCGAAGCCATCCACTAAGCCACATGGAGCCATGAAGCCATGTATAAGCCATATGCGAAGCCTTGGAAGCCACTTTCCACATCACCAAACCATTTATGGCAAATGGAGGGGCCCCTTTCTTAAGCCTTCCTTAAGCCTTTTTAACCTCATCCATGATACACACTAAACCAAGTTAGCAACCTAATCCTTGATGGAGACTATACCATTTCATCTTGGGCGACCCAAATGAACCTTTTCGGCCTAAATCCGGGCTTTGGGTGGTGCACCTAGCCCAAAACCATGGGTTGACCCATTTGAACCCAAAATGACCTTCTCCCCATGCTATTTCAATCCAACTCCTTTACACATGTCCAAAGCCGATTGTTGGCACCAAACGTAAGCAACGACCTCCACGACCACGAGGGTGACCCATGCACTGGCCGGCCGGCCACCACGGCCGCCGGAAAACACCGAGCCGAGAGGCTTAATTTGAATAAAAAATTCAATTTGAACTTGCTGAGTCATCCCATGCCCAATGGCCATTGCGAGTAGTTCTTCCCTTACCCTGAGCAGTGGATCCAAGCCATTAAACCCCCCTGTGAGGCCCTCCAGCCACCTCTATTTAAACACCACCACCTCTCGGCCAAACAAGGTGTTGAACTAAACCTTGCCAAAACTCTGCCAAAATCACTCCAGATCCCTCTCCAGACATAGAGAACTTGATCCCCACTGAAATCCAGCCCCAAAACCCTCTCTGTGAGCTCGATTTCGAGTTGAAAATCCATCCAAAAAATAGGACACTTCACCACGGTGAGCCGATCTTCAAATTGATTGACCCTACACCTTTGCCGGACAAGAGGAGAAGTTCCCCAGCAAAAGCCCCCTCACCGGGCCGGCCATTGCTTCCGGCCTCCGAGCTTTGTGATCGGCTTTGGTCACTTTCATACCTGAGACAATTCCCGCGAGCCGGAGACTTCATGTGGAGCTTGCTTGGACTCGATCGAAGGTGACACAACTCTCGGATCGAAGATTCACTTCTACGAGCAAAGGTATGAACTCATTCTTCCTCCCGAGCTTCCAGCAATTCTCTATTTTCTTTGGGTTGATTTCATAGCCTATAAACCGTATGGATGTGTTCGTCTCTTCAAGACGAATCGATAGAGTATAAGAACTCGAAAATCCAATGAGAATCGAGAGAGACATTAGGGTTTGAGTGTGGATGGTCACGGGTGCACACCAGTCGTAGACGATGACCAGGAGCTGTTGGATCGCGCGTGTATCGAGCGGACGGTCAAGATCAAGCCGGACAGCGCAATAGTATGTGAACTGCGGGCCCCTGGAGAGCTAAGTCAGATGGTGGCACCGAATCACAGCGTGACGCATGGGCTTTCGAAGCTGCCGAAGTTGACGCGGCGCCGCGTGCATAAGTAGGAAATTAGGGTATTTTTTGAATTATTTAAATGCCCTGAACTTCAAAAATTCATATCTTTGCATAGTAAAATCACAAAAATAAAATAAAAATATCCTCTTGCTCATTGAACAGAGGAGAATAATGTGGAAAAGAAATCAAGTTAATTGGATGAGTATTTTATTTTTAATATTTTATTTACTATTTCCAATATTTTAATTCTCCATTTGCATAGACAATTCACCATGATATGAGACCATAGGGCTTTTGAAGCCTCTGATCTTGGGAACATTCGCTGAATTTTTCAAGGTCAGAGGCCATCTTTGTGAAAAGTTATTGATTTTTCAAGTTCATGTCACTATTTTAGATTTTTTAATTCCAATAATTAGCATGTTGTAAAATAAATTCTAGGAAAATTTGGTGATATTTCTTAGGACCAGGGGACCCTATGAAAAATATATTTTGAGTTAACTCATTTATAATAACCTTAATTGGCCTAAAACCCTAAAATTGAATTTGAATTAATTAGGGTTAACCACACATCAAATTGACTTGAAAACAATTCTCCATTACTCTTTAGGGTCAGAGGAACCTTACATAAAATTTTGAAATCAATTGGAATTGATTAACCCAACCAAATAGATTGATTAAGCCTCATAAGCAAAATGGAACTTTAAAAATTCATAACTCCAAAAATACTTTTAAAAAATTCACAAAAATGGTTTTGGAGCT
This sequence comes from Papilionanthe hookeriana x Papilionanthe teres, assembly GCA_022702705.1. Classification (NCBI taxonomy): domain Eukaryota; kingdom Viridiplantae; phylum Streptophyta; class Magnoliopsida; order Asparagales; family Orchidaceae; genus Papilionanthe; species Papilionanthe hookeriana x Papilionanthe teres. The sequence continues at coordinate 86,114,386 of CM040428.1, read as the reverse complement.
TCTCGATATTAGGGGAGTTCGGGAAAATTAAAATTGGAATTTTCTAAAAAACTTGATTTTTCACAATATTCTAATATTTTAATAATTAAAAAATAATAAAAATCATAAAAATATCAAAAATAATAAAAATGTCACATTTTGACTTCTAATCATTTAGGAACAAACCAAATATTTTTCCTAAGTCCCTAGGGTAAGATATTGAATTTTAAAGGCTTAATGTAATTTTTAATATTAAAAAATGAATTTTCAACCTTTTTCACTAAAATAATTCTAATAAATCAAAGAAAAATCAGAAAATTATAAAATTTGTTTCTCTGGACTCCTTGAGGTTAGAGAAATTTAAGAAGAATATAAAATATATTTTTCAACTTTTATTTTATTTTAAAATAATTAACACTCTAAAACTCAAAATAATTATAATAAATAAAATATAATTCAAAAAATCACAGGTCCAAGTGGTCTACTAGTCATTAGGAACGTCTCATAATTTTCTTAAGGACAGAAACCTTTCTTTGGTCATGTTGCTGAATTTTCTTTGAAAACCCCTATTTTCTATTAAAAATAATTATATAAATAAATTAAATTCAGAAAAATCACATTTTCTCCTCTAATGTCTTAATTGACATGTAAATGAGGTGACATAAAAATTTCAAATTCATTTGAGCTCGATTTAGTGAGTTATGAAATAAATAAACTTAAAAGGGCATAAAGGTAATTAAAAATTTTAACCCTTAATTAAAACTTTAGGTTTAATCAAAATGAGGGGTAAAATATTTGATTTTAACTTTCTCTTAGATGATTGAAATTTAGGGAAATTAAGGGGTAGAAACACATTAAACACTTTGAAAATATCAAAACGAAACTTTAATTAATTAAATGATTTAAATTTTGGAAAGAATATATTTAAAATTTGGATTATTAAAATAGGGATATTATTAAGAGGATATTTATTCTTTAATTTAAAAATCCCTAAATAAGTCATTTTAACAATATTTAGTTCTTAATTAAAAATTAAAATAATAATCCAAATTAACAATTAAAACTAAAATTAAATTAAATTAAATTAAAATTTATGTTAAACTAAAATTAAAATTAAATTTAAATTAAATTAAATTAAATTAAATTAAATTTAAATTTAATTAAATTAAAATTAAAATTAAATTAAAATTAAATTAAATTAAAATTAAAATAAATTAAATTAAATTAAATTTAAATTAAATTAAAATCAAATTGAACTAAATTAAATTAAAATCATTTAACAACAAACCTAAATGAAATCATTAAGAGTTAAATCAAAATATACCAATAATTTCAACACATCTTTCTATCTAAGTAAATTTAAAACATGAACATCAACTTGAAATACCAAGATAATTGAAAATGTAAAGATTAAAATTAAATCTAAAATAATTTGAACACTATTCCAAACTTAAAATTATTAATTAAAATCTCATAATTAAATTAAAACACTTTAAATCATTAACTCAAACTTTTAATTAAGGATGATTAAAATTATCGATAAACCAACTTGCCCTTAAAGGCTTTAATTATTTTAACACTTAAATAGAGTATTAAGTGAAATGTCACTTCATTTATCAGGTAATCAAATACACAAGTCGAATGAGCAAAAGACAAAGTTTAACTAAACTCCTGGATGATTAATTCATATGTGCAACTAAATTTACTTGGACTCAAAATAATCCCAGAAGTATTGAAAAGATGTTTAGGACTCGTCCTAAACACTTCCTCAATATGAGATGTCACAAGTCTAAATTAATTTCATGGTTATTTAATCATAATTTCATTTTTAATTAATTATGTAATTAATTAAAAATATTGGAAATCATAATATTAATCAATAAATTGATTAAAATATTTTTTGAAATTAATTATTTAATCAATTTTATCAATTTTGGTTCAAAATGAGGTATTTTGACCAAATTTGGCTAATGTTGACTAGGGTTGACCAATGTTGACCCGAGTTGACCAATCCTAGTCTAAGGATGACCAATGTAACATTTCCAACTTTTTCATGGTTGGGTTAGTCATAGGATTCATGGGTTTTATCATTATGGGTTTGATTTGGTCATGTTGACTAATTTTAGGGTTTAGGTTAACCCAATGGTCAATATGGTGACTTTTGGGTTCAACATTGGTCATATTGACCAATGTTGTCATAATTAGGTCAATGTTTGACAATAAGTTTAATATGGTGGTCATGGGGTCATATGTTGATCATTTTTGATAAAATTTGACCTATTTAGGTCAAGGGTTGACTGATTGGGTCAATAAGGTGGTTATTGGGTCAAAGGTTGACTAGTTTGGTCAATGTGGTGGTAATTGGGTCAAAGATTAACCAGTTTGACCAAAGTTGACTTTTAGGTCAAAGGCTAACCAGTTTGGTCAATGTGGTGGTCATTTAGTCAAGAATTGACCAGTTTAACCTAAGTTGATGTTTTGGGTCAAAGGTTGATTAGTTTGGTCAATGTGGTGGTCATCAGGTCAAAAATTAACTAGTTTGACCTAAGTTGTCTTTTTGGGTCAAGGTTGACCAGTTTGGTCAATGTGGTGGTCATTGGGTCAAGAATTGACCAGTTTGACCAAAGTTGACTTTTTGGGTCAAAGGTTGACCAGTTTGGTCGATGTGGTGGTCATTGAGTCAAGAATTGACCATTGTGACGTAAGTTGACTTTTTAAGTCAAAGGTTGACCAATTTGGTCAATGTGGTGGTCATTGGGTCAAGAATTGACCAGTTTGACCTAAGTTGACTTTTTGGGTCAAAGGTTGATCAGTTTGGTTAATGTTGATCAGATCGGGGTTTGTCATTACTAATTTGATCATTTTAGGATGTCATTAAGATTTGGGTTAAAAATGATTTATAGGGCCTTACCCTAGATATTAGGGTTTAGTGTCCATCAATGAGATTTAGGAAGTCAATATTGATATATTTCTTGTCTTAAACTGTTTTTTAAATAATCCCCACAAAATGAAGAAGCCTTTATTGAAACATTTTTTAAACTAATACTTACATTTTTAAATAGTGAGGGAAAGTTTTGAGTTTTGGATTTTATAAAGAGGATGGTGAAATTCAAAATTATAAAAATTCTATCCAAAGATAGTAATCCTCACATAAAAAGGATAAAGAGAAAAAAGGAGATTAAAAATGATCCAGAAAGAAAGAAAAGGAAAAAAAAAAAAAAGAAAAAGAAGAGTGAAAAGAAAATATGTGAGGATAAGTCTAATAAAAAATTAGTTTCACTTAAATCTTTTTAATGAAAAACATAAAAACAATCCTAAGCTTATTCTTATTTCAAAAGGTATTGGTCAAATTGGTATAGATAAGGTGCTTAAATTCTATTTTTATACTTTCTATGAATCTTTAGTTTAACAATTTTTAATAACTTTTGAAGTAAATAGAAAATAAGAATTCCTAAGTTGAATATGAGATATTCTTACACTCTAATCCTAGGTTGATATGCTAGAATTTCTCCTACGTTACACTATAGTATTTCTAAGATAAAATTATAGGAAACTCTATTGAAAGCCACAGTTACAAGTCAACATATTTTATTTTTAAAGTTATAGTGTTACTTTAGGACAAGTAACAGTTATGTTTGGGGGAGTTTACATGACTAAAAAATGATAGATTTTTCATATATATTTTATTCTTAATTTTAATGATATTTCACTTTAAAAGAATGTATGTTGCATATTTTTGGTTTTAGGTACAAAAAATGGACTTTTAGTGAAAAAGAAGCAAAAATGGTACAATTTGGAGGAAAAACGAGCAAGAAAGAAAATTGTGGCCTTACATATTTTGATATGTTTTTCTATGCTCAATCAATTTTACACTTCTTTCATATTTTTGAATGATATTATACTTTAAAGAAATGTTGTTTTTATGCTTCCTATGTAGGTGAAGATGTTAGGAAGGAAACGCAACTGAAACGGAGCGAAATAGAGCCAATTGGAGCAAAATAGTAGAGCTGCGTAGAATGTGCGCTAACGGAGCCTGATAGGGCGTCGATGGCGCCAGAATCCCAAGAGCTACATTTTTTATCGCCGACAACGCCCAAAAATAGCGTCGACGGCGCCAGGGACAATTATTGGACATATACATTGAATCTGGATGCTTTTTTGAAGATTTCTTAGAGCATCTCTTGGGAAATTCATCCCTACACTATATTAGAATGATTTTATGTCAGAAAAGGTGGTGTGTGTGAGTGAGAAAATTTGGAGGATGCTTAGAGATTTTAGAATAGGAGTAGAAATATAGATTTCTACCTTTTTGGAGAGATTGGTGAGAGGATTTTGAGAGAATTTGTAAGGGAAAGTTCTAGCATGCATGGATCAGCGGGAGACTTTGTGGGAGATATTTTAATCTTTATTTTAAGGGGAAAAAGCTAACTATTGTGTTTTTTATTATCTTATGATTTTGTAAACACTTATATAATGGATTTGCTTTGATGTAATGAAGTTTTCCGTTGTGTTTTCTTCGTGCTTTGTAGTGTGTTTCTCTTACTCTTTCTTCTTATTTAGAAATAGTGGCATAGGAAGATTATGCCATTATTTTCCTTTTAATTTTATTTTACATTGAGTAGGATTCATGTTTAGGATATTGGGATGCATGTTAGAAGAAGTTTTAATTATAAATGTGATGGTTTTTACTTGCACTTCATTTACATTACAATAAAGGCTCATTGTAGTGTTAAAATTTTTTGTAATTGCATTAAGTTCTGAGAGGGTGGTGTAATTCTCAACATGGAACCACATTCAATGTCCATGAATGAATGATGTAGTTCATGGGGTTGGGAGCAAATAAATAGGGAAATATACTTTGATGGGCATAGAATTGGAGATTTTAGGGTGACAGACTAAAATCTCCAATTTGATCCTACTGTTTGGAAACTAAAGAGAGAGTTAGCCTTCAGGTGAAAGGAAGTGGGAGCTCTGGAGTGAGAGACAGTATCCTCCTAGCCTAACCACATATTTTGAGACTAAACCTAGGATTAGTCGATATTCTTTATATCACTCAGAAGAGGGTAAAGAATATGATTGCTTATATTTGGCACAAACAATAATTATTGCATCTCATTCCTAAAATTTATCCAAATCAGTACATAGGAATAGTAGTTTTTAACATCTCAAAATTCTCTAAACCAATTCATCTAGAAAGGGTTATCTTTAGAATTAATATTTTCCTTTAGAAGTAGTTATTAGTTATTATAAACTTAAGACTTGTATTAAGGAGTATTTGTTAGAAAAACCACTTATATCGACCTTCCAAACTAAAGTCTAATAGTACTAGACTAGAATTTGACTAAGGACCTCTTACCTCGCTTCCCTGTGAGATCGAAAAACAGGACTCCACTAGATCCCTGTATTATTTGAACGATACGTATACTTGCGTAGAACCTCTAGTTTGTGCTCGTACATATGAGCATAAAACAAGCAGAAAAATAGCACTTGTTGGACGCGCATCAGTTGGCTCCTCCAAGAGATTCTCGATCATCCAAAGAGGGTGTGTTAATTTAGTTACAATTTTTGTTTTATTTTTCTTGTTTTTAATTCTTGACTTGTTTAACATGCAAGGTTACTTTGTTTTGTTTGTGTTTTAGCAGTGATCGCAAGTATGACATGCAAGAAAAAGTAGAGCATATAATAAATAAAGCAGTGTAGGGATACTTCAGATCCCGTCATATGCAGCTTTATATAGATAAAGAAGATAGAAAACTGAATTTTTTGCGGTTTAAAGAACTTATTTGAACTGTGGCACTATAGCACCAAACCAATATTTTCAATTCTCAATATTTTTTCTTCCACTCTTCAAATTTTTTAATATAATAATTCTTTATGCCAATAAAATTGTATAAGATTCATAATCACCATATAGAACTCATCACAACAGCAATTGAAATCTATATCACACTGATAACTATGGGTTGCCTCCCACAAAGCACTTAATTTAACGTATTGAGCTCAAAATAACCAATGTTTTAATCAGGTTTGACCCAATATTATGATTTCTTAAAATGAAAGACCCTCTCCACTTATGTAAGCTTTTAATTTGTGTTCATTTACCTTAATCACTCTCCCGGTTTTTGGATCTTCAATATCAACAGCTCAATATGGATATGCTCATACCATAATAAATGGTACTGCCACCTAGATTTAAGTTTTCCTGAAAATAATTTCAATCACAAATTATAAAGCAATGCTTCTTTCCTGGGCTCAAAATGCTTTTTCAGGATTTTTTTATCATGCCTAAACTTTGCTTTCTCTTTATAAATTTTGGAATTTCATAAGCTTCATTTCTCAATTCATCAAGCTCATTTAATTGCATTAATCACTTCTCGCTAGCATCTTCCAAATTGTAATTAAACTCTTTAATTACCCAACAAGCTTCATGTTCCAACTCAATTGGCAAATGACATGTTTTTGCATATGTGAGCCTATATGGTGTCATTCCTTTAGATGTTTTATAAGAAGACCTATAGACCCATAAAGCATTATCAAGTCTAGCAGACCAATCAATCCTTTTAAGATTTACCATTTTTTCTAATATTCTTTTAATTACTTGATTGGATACTTCTGTTCAATTTCAAGGGTAAAATTTAGGGGCATTTCATCTCTTCTAGAAATATTTTCTACTCTCTAACATCGATTACATATTTTTATTTAATTATTAACATTCCTAAATAAAGTAGGCTAATAAAATCCAGATTGTAAAATCTTAAATGTAGTTTTATCCACTCCAAAATTTTATTTAAAATATGATTTATGAAATTTTGAATAATTTTTTGAGTTTATTCTAATGGTACACATCTTTGAGTAATTAAGTCCTTATATTGTTTATATAAATAAGGTTCATCCCAAAAGTAAAATTTTGAATCATAAATGAACTTTTTAATTTGATGGCTATCTAGTTAGTAAGGTAAAATATTACTAACCAAGTAGTTCATTGTATCAGCATACCACGGATATTTCCATTCATTAATCCCATATAATTCTCAGGAAAGTTCTCATTAATTTTATTATTTATATCATTTTATTTTCTTATTCAAGCCTTGAAAGGTGATTGTCTATTTGATTATCAGTACCCTTCCTATCCACAACTTGAAATCAAATTCTTGCAATAGAAGGACCCATCTAATTAATCGTGGTTTTGCATCCCTCTTCATCATTAAATACTTTACAGGAGAATGATCAGTATGCACAAAAAATTTGGTTCCAATAAGATAAGATATGAATTTTTCAAAAGAAAACACTATAGATAATAATTCTTTTTCAGTGGTAATGTAATTAATTTGAGCCTCATTAAGGGTTTTACTAGCATAGTATATCACTTTGAACGTTTTGTCATATCTTTGTCCTAAAACAGCCCCTATAGCATAATCACTAGCTTCACACATTAATTCAAAAGGTTTCTTCTAATCAGGTGAAATAATAATAGGTGCAGTGATTAATTTCTCTTTTAACAAGTTGAATGCATAAAAGTTATTTTCTCTTGATCCTCAAGAGCAATAGGTATTTGGTGGTATACAGAATAAGCATCCAAAAAACAAAAATAACGGTGCCCTGCTAGTCTATCCAACATTTGATCTAGAAAAGGTAAAGGAAAATGATATTTTCTAGTGGCGGCATTTAATTTTCTATAATCAATACAGATTCATCATTAAGTAACTTACCTTGTTGGAATTAATTCATTCATTTTATTTTCAACAACAATCACTCCTCCTTTCTTAAAAACACAATGAATAGAACTAACCCAAAAACTATCTGAAATTGGATAAATAATCATGGCATCCAACCACTTTAAAATCTCTTTTTTAACTACTTTCATTATGGGATTCAATCTCCCTTGAGGATCGGCCCTAAGTTTATGGTTATCTTCCATCAGAATTCAATGCACACAGATTGAAGGACTAACTCCTTTAATATCAACTAATGTCCATCCAAAGACTTTTTTGATTTTTTAATATTTGCAATAATTTTTCTTCTTGTTCTATAGTTAAATCTGAGGATATAATAAATGGTAATATATATGAGTTTCCTAGATATGCATGCTTAAGATAAGTAGGTAAAACATTCATCTCAATTTCAGCAGGTTTTTCAATAGATTGAATTAGAGGTTTACTATTTTCAGTAGTATCTAAAATTTTATAATTTTCTTGAATATAATTTGAATCCTCGGTAGTTATCTCATTTGATTCATCTTCAAAATCTCTTTCAGTTTCAGCTTCTTGTTCTTTCTCTTCTGAAATGATTTCATCATTTTGATCCAAGATGACTTCACATCTGTTTTGAAAATGATTAACAATCATATCATCAATGATATCCACTCTAAAATTTTTCATCAGGATACTTCATTGTTTTGAGCACATTAAATGTAGCTTCATGAACATCCACTCTCATGGTTAATTTCCCTTTTTGAACATCTATCATTGCTCATCCGATACCAAGGAAATATCTCCCCAAAATAGTAGGACTTTTTTTATCTTCTTTCATATCTAATACAATAAAATCAACAGGGAAGATAAATTTATTCACTTTAACCAACACATCTTCTATAAGCCCTTTAAGTTAAGTGATAGACCGATCTGCTAATTGTAGGGTTACAGTAGTGGGAGAAATATCTACTAACCTAACCTTTTGAATATAGATAGTGTCATAAGGTTAATGCTCGCTCCCAAATCACATAAAGCTTTTCCACAAAATATTTCTCCAATTACACAAGGTATGGTAAAGTTACCAGGATCTTTGAGTTTTCGAGGAAGATTTTTCTGAATTATTGCACTACATTCTTCACTAAGTGCATTAGTCTCATAATCTACAAAATTCTTCTTTTTAATTAAAACTTATTTCATAAATTTGGCATAACTTGGCTTTTATTCCAAAGCCTCGGTAAAAGGGATATTAATTGCAAGCTTCTTGAATATTTTAAAAAAATTTTGAAAATTGTTGATCCAATTTTTGTTGTTTAATCCTTTGAGGAAAAGGTGGTGGGGCCTTTCTAAATTAATCTTAGTTAGAGAGTTAGGTGTTTATACTTTATTAGGAATAATTTCTTCAACCTCTCTCTCAACCTCAATCTCATTTTGAACTCCAACATTTAATTCCTTTCTACTCCTTAGTTGGAGCACTTTAACATGCTCTAACACTTTACTTTTGTCTTTAGGATTAATCTCAACATTACTAGAAAGTCTTCCCTGAGGCCTATTTCTAAGTGTGTTAGCAATTAGTCCCAGTTGATTCTCTATATTTTTTATAACAACACATTGACTTTGTAAATGATTACTCATCTGCAACACCACTTCTATCGACAACTTCTTCTCCTTAACTTGTTAATTAAATCCACGAGGATAAGTAGGTCTAAAGTTAGCACTACGCTGTTTGTTCCAATTTACTAATGGGTTTACATGAGCATTCTCTTATTGTTGACTTCCACCACTAGGATTGTTGTTCCAGTTAAAGTTATATTAAGTTTTCCAACCTGGGTTGTAATAATTGGAATATGGTTAGTTGATTTGTTGATAGCATTTATAGTTTCCAATGAAGTATGAGAATCAATCATTTGTCCTAATGAATTTTCTTCAACCATTTGGGTTGTTGAAGAATAATTCATTCCAATTTAGTCTATCTTCTTAGACAATGTAGCAACTTGACATGCAATCATTGAAATAACATTGTTATCATGAATACTGGCCACTTTCCTAGGAATTACCCTATCAGAAGGCCTTTGAAAATTATTTGTAGCCATTATATCAATTAATGAATAAGCTTAATCAAAGGGTTTGGAAATTAATTAACCTCCAGTAGCAACATCTATAATAGATCTAAGGGATCCTACTAACCTATTATAAGAAGTTTGAATGATTAACCAGTCTGGTAAAGCATGATGTGGACACTTTATAAGGAGCTCCTTAAATATTTCCCAAGCTTCATATATAGACTCTCCTTCATACTGAGTGGTAATATCATTTCTAAGCTTCGCATTTTTTGAAAGTGGAAAATACTTAACCAAAAATCTTTATGTTAAATCTCTTCAAGTCTAATAGATCCAGGTGCTGACAAATTTAAGCACATCTTAGCTTTATATTTTAATGAAAAAAGAAAAACTCTAAGTCTAATGATCATTTGATACGCCATCATATTTAAATGTATCATACAGTTCTAAAAATTTTGCTAAATTTAAATTGGGATGCTCAGATGGTGTTCCTCCAAACTGTTTATTTTGTATCATTTATACAATTGAATATTTAAGTTAAAATGAGTTAGCCTCTACAGCAAGAGTTTGAATGCTTAAATGAATTTCATCTATTGTAGGGTTTGCATAATCTCTTAAAGGTTTTTGTAAATTCTGATTTTCATTTTCAGCAGTTTGAATTTCAATATTATTTTGCAATGTGTTAGCCATTTCTTGAGAATTATGAAGTCCTCCTTGTTTTCAAAATTTTCTAATAGTCTGTTCCAATTCAGAATCGTAAGACACTAAATTTTTATATTCATAACTAAGCATAGAAAATATAAAAATTGCAGAAAATAAAATAGCACGCCAAAAATGAAAATATATATTTTTGAAATTTAATTTTACTTTTTTCAGTTTTTTTTCAAAATATTTTTTTTGGTTTTTCAATTTTTTAAATTTACAATTCAAATAAAATTGTAAGTCAAAAAGTTCGCCAAAACTTGACCAAACCCACAATTACGTGTATTTTTAATCTCCAAAATTTTGTTCAAATTATATCTAGGGTTAATGTAAGCAAATGTAATGATTTATGATTTATATAATAAATTTTCACACAATGGTGTTACACAAGTATATGTATCATTTCAAGTAATATAAGATTTTCCTTAAAAACCCCATTATCGATCCCACGGGGAAAGCAATAACTCTTAAAATCAACTTAACAAAATTTCTATTTAAATTGTAATTTAAACAGATAAGAGGTCTAAAATGATATGCTTACTAAAAATTACTACTAAAGAGTTAAAAAGAAAACAATAACTAAATATAATAGATTAATAAAATATAACAGCGAGTTTGGATATTATGGAAAACCTTTCTCCTTGGAAAGAGATTTTAACCTATGTACGGTTCAAGTGATTTAAGACAAAATTGATGTATTATGACAAATAGAAGCATACCTTATTTTACCCCCTTCTGGTGCTAGCAAAGAACATTGACTAACTTAAGGTCGATTCTTTAACATTTTGATTTCGCATCAGAACTATCTAGCCTCTCATCTCATGATACCTCTAAGCCTATGCCATATGATAGTCGAATCCTAGCATAAGGGTACTAAACCTTAAGCCAAATTGATAAGAATCTAGCTGTCACTCTAGAACTAACCAATTCTACGCCCATCAAAACTTATATCCCTATTTATTTGCACTCACCCTTAGGTGATCGCCATGGCTCTTTCTAGAATGAAGTGTGGTATCCACTAATTGGGTGAAATTATAGCCCTCCCAGGTCATTATGTTTCTCAACGGATTATAACCTCAAAAGTGCCCAGTTTGTAAAGTAAATGAAGATTCGATGAAAGTACCATCACAATTTTAAGAGTAAAAAGAAGACTTTAAATCATTCTCATCCCAAAAGATTAATTCCCATATGCAAGAACAAAAAAGGGAACTACTTAGAATTCATGGAGACTAAGCAAAAACAAAACATTTGCATTGAAATCCAAGTCTTATAACAAAAACATAAACACAAATACAAAGTACCATATGCCTTCTCCCCAAGTAAACATCTGGAGTTTCCTTAAAGCAACTACAAACCTTTACACACTAAAACACACTCACACTTACACTTAAACACAAAATAAGAAAACCATAATTTACTATTACCGCCCAATTGAAGTTTTTAGGCTCCAAAAGGTCTCTAAATTCAACCAAATCCTTCTCATTTAATAGAAAATAGAAAGTAACCAAGGGTAGCTTCAAAAACCCCTCCAAAATTTGGCCAAATTCAATGGATCTTCAAGAAAGGTAGTTTATGGTGTCATAGCATCAATCTGGGGAGCTATAGCGCCCATCTGGCTGGAGACTGGCGCCATTAGCGCCACCAATATTTGCCCATTTTTGTCCATGTTTCCCTCATTTTCCCTAATTGTCCATTCTGACTACCTGAAACTAAAAAAAATGCAAAATACCTTCCTTTAAAGTATCATATCATCAAAAATGTACATAAAAGACTTATAAAATATGCACCAAGAATAGGTCATTTTAAGGTGGATCAATGGCATTAGGATGTTGACAAGTGATGTGTTAAGTGGTGTGTATTCTTTTTCTGATCATAGCTCATGATTCCTTTGTGGTCCAAATTTTATTCACTGTGATTTGATCGGTATCCCCAGTATCATTCTTGTGCTTGCCCCCCCCCTCCCAAATTGCTCAAATTGTTTTTGGTGTGTAATGATAGCCTCGTCTACAAAGATTTGAGCTTCAACATGATGAATGAGATCATCATAAGTGCACACCTTCTCCCACTTTAGTGATGATTAGAAAGGTCCTTGGGGGAGCTCTCCAAGAAAGATTTCACTCAGTAACTCTAGATCCACTCTAGGAGTCGGACGGGCTTTAGTGGAGAACCTGCAAAAGTATTCCTTGAGGGATTCCCCCTCATTCTTGTGAACTCCCAATAATTGACATTAATCTTTGATGATTCTTCTATTTTCCATTAACTGCTCTACGAATAATTTGACAAGCTCATTGAAGGTGTTGACGGTGCCCTCAGGAAGAGAGTAGAACCATGTTCGAGCTTGAACCTTGAGAGCCGCCGGAACACTTGTCAGAGAAGAGCATCAAAAGTATAGTGAATGTCGATGTGCTCGTATGGGTTAGTTACCCCTTCATAGGCATCGGTCTTAGGGAGTTTGAAACCTGCTAGGATAGGGTCTCAGAGGACCGCATCGGCCAAAGGAGAGGATTCTTGGAAGTTGTAGCAAGTTTGGAAGTGACAATAAGGTGGGGTGGTGCCAAGATAAGGAAATCAATCATTGTGTCCAAAGAGAACTCTTCCCGAACAAGACACCATATGTCATCTCGGATGATATATGTAGAAGCGACAGTAAGGTGGGGTGGTGTCAAGTGAGTGGCATGAGATAGATAAGTGGAACTTGTAATGTCAAGAAGATCGGTGTCTTGTCTCGGCAGAGAAATGGTTTTATCATTAGGAGTGAGTGGGATGTTTCATGTTGAATGCTGAAATAGTGGTAAGTAAGTTCCATAAAATTTCAGTTATTTCTCTCCACGTAGGAGATGAAAGATCTCATGTTGAGCCTCCTCCCATCTTACGTACTTGATCTTCCAGAAAATGATCCAAGGCACCTTCTTCAACAGGGTAATGCATTCTGAAGTAGGAGGATGCAGAGGCTTGATAACCTTAGCTCTGTGACTGTCTTATGGAATGATGTGTGTTGGAGCAAGATGCTCTGTTAGTGCAAGTGTTGTGTCTAGTAGCCATGCAATAATTCTTATAAGTATTTTTCCAATGGGAATGCTCTAGTTCCCACAAACAGTGTTAAACGGATGTGTGCTAGAAAATTCACAGCTGTAGAGTAATGGATTATTGCATAGCATTGCATAAGATTTCAACATATACTCAGATAAAAGAAAATAACCAATCGTGGCACCGTAAGCTTTTACGGGGAAAACCTGTAAAGAAAAAAAAATTACAAGACCTGACCCTGGTGTAAAAATCTACTATAAGTTGATAATTGCAGAGACCCATTGTTCCACGGGTGGGAATGGGTTACAAACTCTTCCAAATTACAAAGTCGATGTGCGAATGAACTTATTGTAAGACGTTTGACGGTGGCAGAAGTGTGCTGAACTACAGCTCATTCTCAAAGCTTCAAGTTCTTTCTCAAGACTCAAGCTCTCCTCACTCTCATGAGATGGGTATGGCTCTATTTATAGTGTTATAGGAGCAGTTTATGCTGAAATATGAACCACTTTTATCAGACGGTCCGGAGAACTTCTTTCAATTAGACAACGTTTGATGGACATTTGAGTGCCTTAATGATCTTGGAATTGAGCAATCTAGGGCTCGCTAGATTTATTTTGTCAAGATGCTTTATTCGACTATAAAATCATTGTATTCGTCATCCATTTGACCTTCCAATTGTGTTTGAAAAACTTTCAAACATGGCTTAATGTCTTGATTGAGGCTTGATTTAACACGGATTGAACAAATTTAGTATAATTGGGTATTTCTCATCGAGGCGATCAATTTAAGTGTAATTTTGTTGAAATCGGAGCTAGATGACTCTTAATCGAAGCATGAATGTTTCTTGCTTAAAAGTTCGTCTCAAGTTCCATTTCATGCTTCGATATTTGTGTCAAATATTGAAAATTTATTACTGACGTATTAATGTTATTAGTGGTGGTCTCTACGTGTGTGTGTGTGTGTGTGTGTGTGTGTGTGCAGCAAGCCATGGCCTGTTGGTTGGCAGGGTTCACTGTCAGTCCCCTCAGGTCACAGGTTTGATCTCCCTTGGCGTATGGTTCTCGAATATTAGGCACATGGCGTAGAAACCCCATCATAGGCGTCTGAGCGCAAAAGGGAATTAGTGTTTGGGGCACACCGGACTCAAATACCGATTCTTTATATATATATATATATATATATATATATATATATATATATATATATATATATATATATATTTGGAAAAAGAGCAACATTGGCTCCTTACATGTTATAATATAAAGGTAGCACAAAAGAGAAAGGAGAACCACCTAAGACCCCTATGGTTCTCTACCAAGTACAATAAAGCCCATACGAGAAAATACAAAAGGGTAAACACCGATTACGGGGAAGAGGGAGGGCTTAGGATGTAGAAAGACTTCCTCCAGGAGCGAGCAGAAGGCGAACAATGCGAGAGGCGGCCCGACAGGAAAGGCCGAGAAGGTCGGTCCATCGGATGGGCTATAGAGAAGTGAAATTTACCGATCCTAAGATGGGGAAGGCTCGGCTTATCCCCAGCAATGATCAAGTTTAACTCGGTTATGGGGGTAGTAGATACCCTCACCTGCTGAGAAGTTGCACCCTTACTTGCCAACCAGTGCGCAGCTTTATTACCTTCCCTAAAAATTGAAGAGAATGTAGTCTGTGGGGATGTAATCTGATGAATCTCGTAGATCCAATAGTTGTGCCTCCAAGAGGAAGCACTCTCCTGGTGTAAGCTGTGAACAAGAGCAGTAGAGTCAACTTCAATCCAGAGATTGGACCAATATATATATATATATATATATATATATATATATATATATATATATATATATATATATATATATATATATATATATATATAAATAGCCGTAATATTGGTTAAGAAGCAAGTACTATGCCAAGCATGGCTTGCATAAAAGTAAAAATAGTGTTTGATATGTAAATTAATAAGAATTTGGTGGTATGTATCTACTAACTAATACAACAACAAAAATAAATTTCCCCTTCACATTTAACAATTATCCTTCAAATTCAAGAAAAATGCTCATTCTATTTTTCCTTTTATCTCAAAGACTGTGGGAGCAAATCAACAAGCAGTTGACCTGTAGAAAAAAAAAGATTTGCATACTTTTATTTAACACCAACATTGAAATATAAAATTATTTGAGTTCTTACGTACTAATCCCCTAAGCATTCATTATAACATATCAATCAAGCGGAAGGGGATAAAACACACAAACTTATAAGCTACAAAGCTACGGGAAAAACTAAGAGAGAGTTGATTGTAACAATGGAAGAGAGAATGCAAATGACAACTACAATTGAATGTTTGGTTCACAAATTCAACAAATGCAAAAACAATAATACACTTTTAAAAACATAGCATCTAAAACTTTCATATTTACCTATATCACACAAAAATTTTCTTAATTACAAACATCATATAAAAAGTAGTAATTTTTATCATCTTATAATAGTCAAATCCATCTTTTCATCCATGGGTAAAGTGTTATGTGTATAAAAGTGAAAATTTAGGTATGAGATAAATAAATCCATAAAAAATAGATACTATGTGTGCAATTTTTCCTCTTTTATTTCCTGAAGTTCTTTTTAAAACAATATATGGAAAAACACCTTTATGAATTTACGATCTGTGAGATAAATTTTATGTTTAACTATAAAATTCTTGTCCGACTTATTTAAAGTTATTATTTATGATGTACCAAATTAAATTACTATTATAACCCCAATCAATGTTCCAAATTCTTATTCAGTTAAG
>CM040428.1:85240625-85497645 GCA_022702705.1 Papilionanthe hookeriana x Papilionanthe teres | reverse complement strand
CATTTAGTTTTCTGTAATCAATACAGATCCGCCAACCAGTAACTTGTCTTGTAGAAATTAATTTATTTTTTCATTTTCAACAACAGTCACTCCTCCTTTCTTTGGGATGCAATGAATAAGACTAACCCAAGGACTATCAGATATTGGATAAATAATTCCAGCATCCAACCATTTCAACATTTCCTTCTTAACAACTTCTTTCATAACTAGGTTCAACACTGGGTTTACGGTCACCTTCCAATAGTATTCAGTGCATACAGATTGAAGGACTAATTCCTTTAATATCTACTATTGTTTAATCAAAAGCTTTTTTATACAGTTTAACACCTCAACCAATTTCATCTCTTGATCTGTAGTTAATTCAGAAGATATAATAACAGATAAAGTTAATGAATTCCCTAAAAAGGCATATTTTAAATGTAATGGTAATTCCTTCAGTTCCAATTTAGGAGCCTTTTCAATTGATGTTTTGAATTCATTACTTCTAGTTGTATCCAATATTTCCCAATTTTCATTAATATAATGAGTATCTTTTACATCTTTTTCAGAATCACTTTCATCACTTAAATCTACAGGGTCTAAAAACTCTTCTTCTTTAGAAAATATCTGACATTTTTCTTGATAATGTTGTGCTATCATGTAATCAAAAATGTCCATTTTGTAACACTTTTCCTTGTTAGGACACCTCATTGATTTAAGAACATTAAATGTTACTTCTTGATCATTAACTCTCATGGTTAACTCCCATTTTTGTACATCAATCATAGTACGTCCTGTAGCAAGAAAAGGCCTTCCTAAAATAATAGGAATCTCTTTATCTTCTTCCATATCCAGAATTATAAAATCTACAAGGAAAATAAATTTATCCACTTTTACCAATACATCTACTATCATTCCTCTCGGGTGAGTAATAGATCGATCTGCTAGTTGTAAGGTTATAGTTGTAGGAGATATTTCTCTTAAAGATGGATAAGGTCATGAGATTAATACTTACTCCTAAATCATATAAGGCTTTTCCATGAAATCTGTCTCCTATAGCACAAGATATAGTAAAACTTCCTGGATCCTTAAGCTTTTGTGAAAGATTTTTCTGAATAATTGCACTACATTCTTCACTTAGTGCAACAGTTTCATAAGCTTCAAATTTTCTTTTCTTTTTAAGAATATCTTTCATAAATTTAGCATACTTAGGCATTTGTTCCAAAGTTTTAGCAAATGGGATATTAATGGTAAGCTTTTTAAATACCTCAAAAAATTGCAAAATTTGTTGATCCAATTTTTGTTGTTTCAGTCGTTGTGGAAATGGGGGTGGAGGTTTTTCAAATTCATCTTGAGATAGAAGTTATTTTTCTTTTTTAGGTATTATTTCCTTAGGTTTCTTAACTTCTACCACTTAAGTCTCCTTTTGGATTTTATTTTCTTTTCCATCCCTAAGTTCTTTTTCACTTCTAAGTAATACAGCTTTAATGTGCTCATGATCTTTTTCCATTTTCTCTTGGATTTAATTCAACAGTGCTAGGAAGTGTTCCTTGTGGTCTGTTGTTAATTGCATTTGCACTTTGCCCCATTTGATTCTCGATATTTCTTATCGAAGCATTTTGATATTGCAACTGACTACCCATTTGTAAAATTAATTCTTATATAGATAATTTCTTCTTTTTAAATTACTGATTATTAAAACCAGGAGGATAAGAAGGTCGATAGTTAGAATTACCTTGATTATTCCAATTTCTAATTGGGTTAGGTTGGTTATTACCCCATTGTGGATTTACATTATTCCAATTTAAGTTAGGGTGATTTTTTCAACCTGGTTTATAGTAATTGGAATATGGGTTATTAGTTTTGCTAGCGATAGCTTGCAATGTTTCTAAAGTTTGAGATTCATCAGTACTTCCTGAATTATCATTACTTAAATGTGATAATTGAGACAAATTATCCAATTTCTTAGATATTGCAGCTACTTGAGAAACTAAAATAGAAAATACTTCATTTTTTTGAATACTAGCCATTCTTTTAGTATTTACCCTATTAAAAGGCCATTGGAAATTACTAGTTTCCGTTTCTTCTATTAAAGTATAAGCTTCATCAAATGACTTAGCCATTAAGGCAACACCAGCAGCAGCATCTACTATAGATCTAAGAGAACCTATTAATCCATTATAAAATGTTTGTATAATTAACCAGTCTGGTAAAGCATGATGTGGGCGCTTTCTAAGGAGTTCTTTAAAGCATTCCCAAGCTTCATAAATTGTTTCTCGATCATATTGAGTAAATGAGGTTATATCATTTCTAAGTTTTGCAGTTTTAGATGGCGGAAAATACTTAGCTAGAAATTTTTGAGCCATTTCTCCCCAAGTTTTAATAGATCCTATTGCTAACGAATTTAGCCACATCTTAGCCTTATCCCTTAAAGAAAAAGGAAAAAGTTTAAGCCTAATAGCATCATCAGAAATATTATCATATTTAAAAGTAGCACAAAGTTCTAGAAAACTGGCAAGGTGTAAATTAGGATCTTCAATAGGAGATCCTCCAAACTAATTATTTTGGACCATTTGTATATTTGCAGGTTTAAGTTCAAATGTATTTGCTGCTACAGTAGGTATTTGAATGCTTAGAAGAATTTCATCAGCTGTAGGGTTCACATATTCTCTTAAGGGTCTTTGTAAATTTTGATGGTTATTTTCTTCAATATTTTGTTCAATATTATTTTGAGGTATACTAGCCATTTCTTGCAAATTATGAAATTATTTTTCTTTTCTAATTTTTCTTACAGTGCATTCTAATTCAGAATTATAGGGTATTAATCATTCAGATCCTGAACTTCGCATAAAATTTTAAGGAAATATTTTTTATTAATAATAGCACAAAAATATACTTTAAAAAAATATATATTTTTTTATTTTTATTATTTTTTTTAGTTTTTAGTTTTTTTAATTTATGTAGGCTTTCCCTGGCAACGACGCCAAAAACTTGACCCGAACGCAACTACACAAGTAAAAGAGCTTATAAAATATGGCCAGATTTGACCCAAATCAGATTAAGCAACTAATGTACGATGATTAAAGATTAAAGTTTTTAAAATATAAACCATACACTATGGGTACTATGCAAGTATACGTATTGTTTCAAGTAATAGAGAGTTCTTTTTAAAACCCCAGATATCGATCCCACGGGGAAACTATGTAAATCAAAAAGAAAAAAAATTAATGCAAAAATTCAAAGTCTACTTAAAACCTAATCAACTAATATATAAAAAAATGTAAGTTACTCAAGTAGAAATTGCAAGTAATTTAAATGCTTTAACACAATAAACAAAGATTCTTTCCCCATACGAAATAATTCATGATTAGTAGACATCTAAATTAGCTTGAGAACTTTGAGAATGTGGTATTGTGACAAATAGAAGCATACATATTCTTTAACTCTTTATGCAAGCAGCAAAGAACATTGGCTAGTTTTAAAGATTAGTTCAGGATATATTATTAGTAGTAAGGACTAATTCTAGGCTCTCACTTCTAGATTACCCCATGGTGCCTATGGTCTGGCCTACTAATGACCTGCAGCCTTTCTTTTAAACTAAATTGATAGAATTTAGCCTGTCACTCTAAAAAATAATCAATTCTACGCCCATCAAAGATTATCTCCCTATCTATTTGCACCTCCCCTTCAAGGATTTACGATCTACATTTCCAAGAGAAATGTGATACATACAAGTTAAGAAATCTTAGCACATGGTCAGATCATAAGAATTCTCCACATATTTTAACGATACAAGAGGCCAATTTGTAGGGTAAATGAAGGTAAAGTATCATCACAAATTATAGAAGAAGAAAAAACAAAGTTCTCAAAACCAAATTAAATCCTTAACTAAATCATTTCATATTCGTAGGGAGAAAGAGAAGAAGACTACTTAGAAAGCATCGGATTTACACAACAAATCATATTTATATAACCCAAATTCAAAGTACAAAACTTAAGAACCAAGCTATAAATACTTATCTGGAATGTTATCCAAGCAATCCTTCGAAGTTTCTCTGACTCCAACTGACTTTTACAAGACTCCAACTCCAGCAATCACACTAAAACACACTAAAATCTCACTAAAGTAAGAAAAAGTAAAGAGAAAGACTCTCTAAGAATACTCCATACTCTTCTAAAATCTTTAACACAATGACACACACACACTTTTTTCTGTAGAATAGTCCTATATTTATAGAGCTTTAGAAATGACCAGGGGTTGTTTAAGGCACTTCTTCAAAATTCGGCCACATTCAACGAATATTCTAGAAAGTAACTGTGGCGCCTGGGCGCCAAATCTGGTGCCTAGGCGCCAGCTTCCTGCGTGAATGGACGCATCCCTTCATATTTGAGTTGCACCTCTTCGTTGAAAAACTGATTCCCTGTGTCTTTATTCATTGTATCTTGTTTATAACATGTGGAAATTTGTCCAGAGACTTCTAGATTGTTTCTGAAGCATCAATAATCGTCACAAAACCGTCCAAGAATTTTCTAGAATCCACGGCTGTGTCTGGCTCCTAAGCGCCAGAATCAGCCTTTTTTTCCCTCTTTTCTTCACTAGGCTCATTTTTACTCCTTTTGCTCTTTTTTTGCTCTTTTTTTTCACAAACTCATTTTCTTGTACCTGCAACCGAAAATATAAGAAAACCTTTCATTAAAGCGTAATATCCTTAAAATATTAATTAAAAATGATATAAAATTTTAGGTAATTTTAAGGTGGATCAGATGTCAACAAAAAAGATGAAATCCTCAAATGGAAAAAATGAGGTTGAAGACTGCTCCACCTCTACTGTAGCAGACCATGTAGGCTTTTTAGAAGGAAAATACTAACACTCTTTGGATTTCATAAAAATGTTTATAAGATAAATGGCAAAGAAAAAACACTAATTTAGGAAAGCCACAAGAACCTCAAGCTAGAAAATAGAAAACTAACAATAATAGAAAATTCTCAAGAAAGAGTGTACTAAAAATAAAGAAATATAATTTCTCTCCTAGCAGTCCGACATGATCCTATTCATATCAGGATATATGATGTGTGTGAGGGATGGGTATCTCACATGAAAAGAAAAAAGACCGGAAAAAATAATAATAATAATAATAATGAAACTAGCACAATATTATAGTAAATTGTTGTATAGTAGTGCAAAACAACAAAACAATAATAATTAAAATGAGTAGAATGACAGGGATTTAGCATAATATGATATCAAATTAAAAAATGGTAACGTAGCCAAATTAAGAAATACTAAAATAAAAAGAAGAAAACAAAGAAATAGATTAAAAAAATGAATCATCAAGCTATAGACATAAAACCTTTAAGACATATAATTGTTTAATGCTTAAGGAAGAAAAATTAGAAAGCCATAAGAAGGCTACAAATCCTCATAATTTCAAACTCGATAAATGAGAAAGTTAATGCATATGTGGTCCTATATTAAACAAAGAAACTTGAATTTAAAACAAATAACCATTACCCTTAATACATTCTAAAATATTTTCAAAATAAAAATCAGCAATAAAAATTTTGCCATTTTAACCAAATTGATCAGTCGTTCAGGCACTGAATCGCTTATGCTTAAACAAAAAGATGGCTTCTCCAAGCCTCAAAGTGTCATATTAGGTTAAAGATTAGAATTCTAAAAGAAGTAGAATGGTTAACACATCTAAGAGAAACCATTTATGTAAGCTAATGAATTCACATTCAACATGCTTCAGATCCTATATTCAACTTCCCACAACATCCAATAGGGAAAGATAGGATCAGCAAGTTGTAAAGCATTTATGTAAGATAAATAATAATAATAATATGTTTGAGTTTGGTGAGTTTTAAAGCTTTTAAAATCTTAAATTGTAAAAACATATTCGCATTATTTTTAAGACATTTAATATATTAGTCATAGTTAAGCAGCTTGATTTATAATCAAGTCATAAGATATATTACTCCAAATAAATAAAAACTTAACTATCTTGTATTCATTGAGATCGACCAAGAATAATATTAAATACAATAGGATGGTTTAGATGGTGGCCCTTTTCAGGTAGGATTGTAAATCCTTTGCATTTGGTTTGCATTCTTCCATTTCTTTTAGACTATGTTTCCAAGGTTTCACTTCTTTTAGTAAATCTCACTTGAAACTTAAGATTTCGAGGTCACTCTTCTAGTTACGACATAAATCCTGACCTCCTAGTTCTTCTCACAATTATATATCGTGTGATATAAATTCTAATTTTTTAATAAAATATCAAGATAAAACATCAAATAAACTTTTTTCGAATAAATTAAAGCCAAACAATAGGATAGTGGAAATGTCACTGAGTGTCCTCAGTATCTTTGACATCTCTTACCTCTTCTTCTTTTGGGTTTCGTTAATATTTGTTCCAATTTCGAGCCTTTTTCATTTGAAATTCCAAATAATCAATCATGGAAACTTGAACTTAAATTTCTTAAAAATAAAACATCAACCAGAATCAAAAGTTTTCATAAGCTATTTTTTGTCTCTTAAGATATAATTAAATATAGTGGCTTGCCCTCATGGAAGTTTGCAACCCAGACTTAATCTAAACCTAATGTAAACTTTATCTAATCTTAAGATTAAATAGGGGAAAGATTTTGTAGTTTAATCGTAGACCTTGCTAATATCCAAAATTTCTTAATTTAAATAATTAAATAAAATATAAAGTGATATTTCTATCTGCAGGGTGGTATATTACTTTTAATAAATATTTGATTATTTAAATAATTAACTCTTCGAATCTGTAAGGTATTCAAAACTACATAAAATTTGTAAATTTTCTCGCGTGAGATGGTATGTTTAATTTTTTTTCAAAAAATGAAATATAAGCTATATCATTTTTTTTATATCAATGGAATTATTGGGTTACACCATTAAATTTTCGAAAAAAAAAATTGTGCTCTTAGCCACTTCATACGTTGGCTTAGCATTTATTTTCAAAGCATTGGCTTTAGGAATCTATCTAATGGTTACATTCTTACGCTCACCTTTAAAAAGAAACCCAATATTCCAGATGAAAGATGGCAACCAATAACTATCTATGCATGATTAATGATTTGATTGAACAATCCAATGATTTTGATTAATTAGGTCAAGAAAACAATATTTTCTTTTCATTCATTTATGGTGAGTGTCTTATTCTTCATCTATTTATTTGAATAACTTCTATGTTATAATAGGCCCATTCTTTTAGTTTCATAATTCTCAAATAGTTATTTTATCCACTTTCTATAAAACAAACTTAAACATTGGCTTCCATCATACATAAGGAAATGTTTAAGTTTGATTTCAATTATTTATCATTAATATATATTATATGAACTACATTTCTAATATATTGAATTTCAATTTAGTCTTTATAACCTTCATATACATCCATCATATATTTCTAACTACCATGGTCAATTTACCTATTAATAACTTATTTTACCCAATAATTAGATTCACATAAATTTATTAGCTTGACTATGGCTTAACTAATTTTTTACTTTTATATTGTTCACAATAAACTAGCATAATGACTTTCCTATTAGCCAACCATTAGATACATATAAAATTATTGACCTATTCTATAGAAAAAATAGGTCTTAATAATATCCTCTTATATTCTCTATATCTCTTAAAATTGTGTGGAATTTTTATTTTACTATTTCTATTCTAAGACCTATATGTTATAGATATTTTCTTCTTTATTCTAAGTTTTTTCATTGCTGTCCTAAATGTAAAATTGATTACAATTATTCATTTTCAAAAAAGTTATTTGAAAAGTATCTCACTTAGGGGGGTCACTAGTTAGCTTAGTTGATAAAGTTATATTTTTTTTTATCAATACCAAAATATATACATGTAACTATCGATAGTCATAATGTAATCAAGTCACACACACATAATTAAGTCACGTGTTAAATTGGAGAGCAAAATCATCAAATATTTATTTTTTAAAAATTTTATTGGGCAAAAAAATATAATGAGGGCGGGGGAGGGGGTGCATAATTACTAAATCGCCTAGACTACATATAATAAAATAAAATTGTTCTATTTATATAGAGAAATCACAAATTCCAAATATGGGCAATTGACCACCCTAAAAATGAGCTCATTCGGCCTATGTATATATGCCTACAAATCTTTTTAAAGAACACAACATACACATAATCCTCCAAATTTCAAAATTAAATCAAAATTGCATTTTTCTAAAACTTTTATTTCTTTCCTTATAAATTAAAGTTTATGACCAAGTTACAATGCTCACATATGCAAATCTCAAATATGTGATGCACATCATGAATTTCATTATCAAGTTCTTGTAGTAGGAGAACTATTGTCACCTGATGATAGTGTATAATATTAAGAAAAATGAAAAAAAAAAAAGAAATTACAAATAACTTGACAAAAAGCTGCCTAGAAATTAGTAGACTTCTTTATTCATGAGGGCAAAAGAAAGCAAAATCTAAAACAAATTTTTTCTTAGCTAGGCGGGACATAGAAAAACTCATAAAAAAATCATAAATATATCATAAACAACAGCAGATTAACTTTATTCATCATGGGTTAAATAAAATAAAAAATAATAATTAAGAAATCGAATTTAATAAGTAGATACAAATTACAAAGAAAGATAAAACAAATAACAGCTATTTGCTAGTTCAAAATTAGTAGACTTCTTTTATTCTTATTTGATACATATGCGAATTCACACGTTGAGGCGCACTGTCAATAATACCTGACATGATTTTGAATTGAATTCCTCACTAATTTCATTGTTTGGGATTTTTTATTTTAACACGCCTTCATGCACGATTAGCTTTTCTTTTATCAATTATTGCGCGACGAATTCCCATTCCTCGCATAGATTGATTTTATTTTAATTTTTGTTCCTTTTTATTAAGTTTTGAAGTTCCAAATGCATTGATGCACTCCATTTTAAAAGAAAATGAGAAACCTTGAATAACTTTGGCCACACAGACATTTTGAATTGGCGGCTTGTCATCAATACTGCAATTACCTAAATTGATGTTGGGAATATGCATAAAGGTCAACAGAATTTACATATACAACGAGCTGAATAAAACCAAATATTTCTTCCTTATGCAATTTAACTCAAATCAACATGAACATAATAAACCAATAACAGATCAAAAAAAATAATAATAATAAACTGCAATACTTCCTAACAAAGGAAACCAATAAAGCATCTGAGTGGTAATGAATTTTTTTTATAGATTCATTTGATGTAACAACGAAGAAGGATTAGAGTAACCATGTTGAATCAGAATTTAAATTGATAAAAAATTGTTCTCTCAGTCATGCCTAGGCAGCTTTTTGCCTGTAAACCTTCAGATCCTTATGGCTATTATGCTTCCATTAAGCATAGTATGGCTTTTATTGGAGAAGGAATTGCGAGTTCAGAATGCTGAATGTAGAGCAAGATCTACATAATTGTATAGGCTGGACCACCACCTCCTTCGGGCACTGTCCACTCAATATTCTGTTTTGGATCTTTAATATCACAAGCCTGCCAAACAAAATTGAGAAATGACATAAGGAATGATCTTTCACCGCAATTCTAATAATGCTTTAGAACAAATGTAATAGGGCTGTTTGATTTGCTGAAAAAGAAATGAACTGTAAAAGTAATATATTGTACTTAGAATACCAAGAAATTGTTTGGTTCCACTAAAATAAATGCAGGACTTCACATTTTCTTGTTTGGTTTGAAGAAAAATGAAATCAATATAAAATACGTGGTTAGTGGGGAATGGTGATAGACATCAAGCGGCAGTTAAGAGAAGCAGGCTGCAGTGTCGGCCGCTTTAAGGAGCGCTGCGATGCGTCTCTCTTTTTTTTTAGATTTAATTTAATGGATATATGTATATTAGTTTTGAAAATAAGATTTTTAAATTTTAAAATATTAGAATGAGAAAGGACGGATCTCATTCGTTTAACAGTTTGAATGAACGAGCGTAATATCGCGAGTAACGCATCTATTCCGAAGAATAGACACCCTACTCGACAATATCGCTCGATCAAATAAACCACAAAATTCGAGACATCCGTTCGGTCCATGAACCTTTATGTGGACCATAGATTCCCTATTTAATACAAAAGAATTAAATAGGGTTTATATTATCCGGTGCTTTAAAACTCCCTATAAGCATGCTCTATAAGTTAATTACCCTCAAACGACCGAAGTCACTTGAGAGAACTCTCGATTTAGATCGCGGCTTTTATCTTCACGAAGTCAAGAGGTAGGGTTTTCAACGAAATTTGGTAGTAGGAAATCCAATAGGTGAAGGCGTAATATGGAACGATTATTTCAGAGTCGAAGAAGAGGTAGGGGATGTCGCGGATCTCGAGGAGAGCCTCGAGGACATCCATGCTATCCATGGTTGAGGCTTTAAGTTTTGGAAAGAGATTTATTTTAATTTCAATCTTGCAAATTAATTATAGGAATTACGTTTGCATAATGTCCTGATTATGCAAACTACCTGAAAGATAGGAGGGCTTACGTCGTATCAGACGACGACCCAGAAACCTCAGCGAGTTAGGGCTTATATCGCACGGGAGGGCTGCAAAGCTCTAAAAAACAGTGTGAGGATTTATGCCTGCACTGAGCGAATCTACCTCGAAGTCCTAGAGCCATTATTTAAAGCTAAAGAATGGTTTCATTGATGTTGACACTGAGTTTCATTGAAGAAGATGGTCGTCTTGCCTACCAGTGCTCCAAGCTCCACGTCAGTAAGCAGAATCGCGATTAGATTTAAAGTCTTAAGTTAAAGTGAGCACGCAAGTCGTTTATTATTTTTATTACGAGTGAGTGTGCACGGCAAGTGGAATGAGTAGCGAAAAGAACAGTCACAAGAGCATGTTATAACGAGTTAAACGATGAGACATATCATGCTAAAACGGAGATACTTAATCTATACAGAAAGTAACATCGTTATAACGAGTAAAACATGCTGAGCAGGAGAAAGTACAGGAAGTGTCAAACATGCTTAGTGAAGCATATGTACTTGAAAGTAAATGTACTTCGTAAGCATGAATATGTCATTGAAAAGTAAAATATGCCACGTGAGTATAACGATAAGGAAATGAAAGATCATCACAGAGAGTATCAGTATGCTTTGCTTTATCCTCGACATGCTGTTACACTGTTTATCGTTATTCTTTTTTATATTTTTCTTATTTCATACGTAGATTTATTAAGTACTAAAAGAGCGAGATAGAAGTAGTAAGTCGAAAACAACTCAACTAAACAAGAGTGCTATGATAGTATCAAAGAAAGTAAAGTCCGAAAAATCAACAAGAAAAACGAAGGAAAACGGCGAGAAAGCGAGGAAAATCACGAAGAAAACTAAGAAAGTCAGGAAGAGAGAAAGAAACGTCCAGTAGAAGACTCGAGAAAAGCTACAAACGAAAACAAAAACAAACCGTAGAAAACCGCAAAAGCACCGTAGAAACCTACGACGACCCGCTAAACTCATGGCGAACCATAAGAAAGCCATGGCCTCCGGAAAGAAAGACCCGTAAAGCACGGTGGTGTTTCGGACTCGAAGCACGTGCTTAATGTCCTGACTTGAGTCGTCGACTACTAGCACCGACTTTGCGACAGGCGATTCTAATCCGACTCGAATAATCAACCGTAGACCTTTATAAATCTTCACATTTCATTTTTGGTTTTCATGCAAGCAAGATCGTAGGTAAGCGAGGTTGTGTAAGTAGTGGAGGTAGTTTTTATATTTTTTTAAACATATGTATTTTTTGTTTTAAAACATTTCGATCCACGGGTTGATTATCACAATAAGACTAGGTCTACGAACATTAGATCGTCGGCAGTAGAAACCCCGAGGACGGCCGAACGGTTCCGTGATTCCCGCTCTACTTCTCCGCAGTCTCCGAGTCGAGCGGCCCATTCTATGATTCTCGTAAATTTTTCTCGTTTTGCACTCTCATCCATGTCCCCACCGCACTTACAGCCTTGCTTGATGGCCCCACATATAACCCAAGGAGGTTTTATATGCACACCTACACGTCCCCTGTAGGTGTGTGCTCTGAGCTAAAACAAGGTGAAAACTAGTGACGAGAGGTCAAGGAAAGGAGGACGGAAAGCGGCTCACTTAACACACGATTTCGAAAAGAAGTGAGTCGATTTCCAATAATCAGAAAACACGTAAGTCACCCTGGACTCCCGACCGACCTCACATGTCCTGTAAAAAGGACCTAAAGGCACCTCGACATTCTCGGAGAGGATAAGGACTAGACTCCTAGGAACGCACTCCCCTTTCCCAAATAACTGTAAAATCATAAGCAAAAGAAAGAAAGAGAAAGCCATCTGCTCGGGTCCTAGCACTCTGACTACTAAATCTAGGAGTGCTACCCCAAAAACCCCAAAGACCTTGCCACTTTAAATCAAAATCCAACTTCAATTCATACCACAAAAATGGGCGCTTAAGCAAGTGTTGAAACTAAGGCCACACACATCAACATTAATCCATCAAGTAATTGCCATAGCTCATGCTCACATATTTTTCTTAATCGAGCCTTAACATTTAAATTTCAAGAACTAATTAAAACGGATAAGAAATACTTCCAAATTCCCTTAATCAATTTCATAAGCAAGTGTAGCAAAAGCAAAATAACATCACCATATCCATCAAATCTCATCTCAAGGCTCGACAAGGCAAGAACAAGAAGAGAGGCCCACGCCGAGGTCCCAGCCAAGGAGGCAACAAGGAGTAAAACCCCACCAAACACATTCTAAATTGCCACAAGTGTAGCTCACGACGAGCTTTAACCGCCGTCCACATCAATTCCAGTCTCCTCATAAATACACAAAGGATAAATTCCATTGAGATCCAAACAAAGGTGCGGCGGGCCGCCACGAGGCTCAAAGAAATAGCCCCAAACACAAGCTAAGACAGCCTCAACGCACGGCCAAGACAAGAGAGTCCTAAAGGCCAAAACCGAGCAACGAGCGAGGATTCGACTCAACCCAAAACCAAGAAAATGGCGAGGCTCAAAGACGAGCCTAACAATTTGAATAAAAACGAGTCCAGACACGGGCTAAAAACCGAGGATATTAAAGAGCCAAAACCAACTACAAGTAAAACAAAAATAAATCCGATTTTAAATCACAACGGCTCCAATATGAAGCCAAGGCTAGGGAGAATAGAAGAAATCAACCCAAACCACCACAAGATCGGAAAAATAAACGGCCTCAACTTCAATTCAAAGCGGCCCCCAACACAAGGCCGGCTCAAGAAAGCTCCAGAGGCGAAACCGAACAACAACGAGGACTCACAGAAGCCCAAAACCGAGAGCAAGCAGGGGAAGGCAGGACCGAGAATACAAAGCCACCAAGACGACCTTCAAAGCTCTCTTTAAAATGAAATAGAATTTACTTTTAAACAAGATCACAATGAGCCAAGACAGAGCTAAAAAACTCAACTAAACATAAAGCTTGAACAAGCATTTCCATACATCCTACATATCCAAGCATAAGCCTTAATGTATTTCAAATGAAAATGAGCATAGAGTTCTTTTTAAATCAACTTAAATCTTTCCCTGACATGCTCTTTGGTAAAGAAGAGGTAAGAAGAGCAAGAAGCAAGCTCCACATGCATATATAAAACTAAACAAACCATTCCATGCTCCACATCAAGTTAGAGTGAGTAAAGAAGAGAGAGGAGCAATAAGCATGCCACTTTAATCATGAAGCCATGTCCATCTTTAAGGAAAACGACATGTATATAGCCTCAAATATAAAAGCTAGAGCTAAGGGAATTCATACCTCAGTGAGAACTCAAGCAAACCCACACCACGGCTCAACAACAGTAAACAAACGGCGCAACCCAGACTCAAAACCGAGCAGCCAACTCATGGAGAACCGCAGGTAGCGAGAGAAAAGGAGAGGGAGGAGGAGAGGAAAGTAATAGCAGCCCACTCAAAACTATCCAACCTAAACAACTTCACCAAAATCACCGGCCACCTAGCACCCTCTCGAAATGAGGTTCTTATAGCCGGCCTCGAGGAGAAGAGGAAGAAGAAGCCGTCCCACTTACCCGGGCGTCTCGGCGAGGAGAAAGAGGAGAGGGAGAGAGTGGCGACAAAGTCGCTGAAAAGGGCGACAATGGAGGCAGGGAAGGCCGAAAGGGGCCTGCCACAGGCAGGATGCCAGGGGAAGTGGCGAGAGTCAAGGGACCATCGTCGAAGCTCGCGCAGGAACCAGAAAGAAGGCTCGGGCTCGAGAGGAAAAGAGAAAAGGCAAGGCCCCTCGGGTGAGAGAGAGGGTTTTAGGTTTTAAAATGGGGGTTAAAATAGGAAAATAGAATTTATTTTAATAAAAAGGACGGCAAATTTTACGTCGCGGGTCCGCGCTCCAAACACGACAAGTTATACGTCTTTTCCTAGCAAATTCGACGTTCCGGACGCAACGGCGCAGTCCGTTTAGCGATCCGAGGCCGTTCGGATAACCTCGTCACCGGTCGAGTCGAAAGTGCGTCAAATCTGATCTCGCCGAAGTCTCGACTTCGATGTCGCTCGTTCCGCATTCCGACCCCGCTCTCGATCCGTTGCGGATAATTTGAAGACGTCGAGGCCGTGGCTCGCGGAATTTGTGCTCGGTGGTGCGAAAATGTGCACGAGGCTATCCTAAAGTCCAGGTGGTCCCATAGGAACTCAATTTGGAGTCACTAACGCTAATTCCAACCTACCCGCCGTGAGCTAGAGGTCGGGAACTCCGTCCGGGACTCTAAAAGAGTGTCGAAGTGGTTTCGATCATTCTAAAGCGAGGTGGGCCCAGTGCTAGGAATCTAAGATCGTCGGGGAAGCTCCTAAAGCTAGAACCTTAAACCCTAGGAGGAAAGCTAAACCTCGACAAAAACGAGGTCAACATGCAGCAATCAGCGGTGGAGGGTTGAAACAGGTAGTGAGCGGCGGCGAATGGTTGTTGACTGGCGGCGAACTAAGTGTATTGACGGCAATGGCATGCAAGGTTGTCTAGCTGGAATTCACCCAGATCCAACAAATTCCAAATACGTTGAAAATGAACTAAAAATAAAATTAGATTACTTCCATATTTTACACTGCATTTGAAATTCATCCAACCAAACACCAAACCTTCTAAAACTTTTGCAAAAATAATGCCTAGCACTCAATTTGTAAACAAACCACTAATTCTTTAGCTTGCAAATTCGTCATTTGGGTTCAATAAAATCAAGGCTATGGTAATGTAAAAGAGAAAAGGTCACAGTTCTTTTTAAATGTGTAGGATACTGTTTTTCCCCATCTTCTATCTGTTAAGTTGGCGGCTGTAGGGTTTCCTTCCCGGAGTTATCTAGAGCGCTCCTCCCCTGCTGGCTCGGCTGATTCTTCTCCACCCTCATAGATCCTAACTTAGATCGGTCCTCCTTTCAACTGTCTTGTGCACCGATGAATTGAAAGAGTTTGCTCACTTATGAATTTTTCAAGTGCCAATTATCACTTTCGATTGTCTTTTGCACTTATGTGAAAGGCAATTTATCTAATGAAAAGCTAGTAGATGGGCAGAAGTTTGAAATCCGGCTCTTGTTGGGTATGTTAATGTCTATTTTCCATTATACAATAATCTTACAAAAAATTTTCAAAAATTGGGCAAATTCATTGAAAACCATGTAAACGCATTGAACAGCATGTACATCTTCCAAAAATACATGAATTTGGCGGAATCAATATGTTTGCGTGTCAGATGATTGAACTTGAAGATAGAGAATATTGCAGACTTAAAACTGAATAAACTTAAAATTGCCACATACCAAGAAGCATGCAACCATTCTAAATAAATATAATTATTTTGAAAAAAAAAAATCAAATTCATGGGACATTTTATTGCGTGAGGTTCTCAAACAAGCTAATGCTTACAGGGCAAGATTGTAAGTCTTATCTTTTGAAATCTGACCACCATGTACGTGTTGAGTATGTGGAGTCTGGTCCACTGCTCTTTTTGGGGCAGTTCTTCTTTTATGGAATATATTTAAATGGATTTAAATATTTCCTTAATGCATTGCCGATTCATCTTTGGATTCGCAAAGCAGGATTTCCTTGTGGGCCCCCTAAACATGATTAATTGAGGTATTAATAGAAAGCACGCAATTAACCTGCTAATTTGAATTTCTTCACAGCTGTAGCTTCACATGGCTTCCAAATTGGGCTTTGCCTTATTGAGCCTAATAAGGAAAGGATTAATAATTCAATTGCTGCTATAGAATTGAATGGTGGTGAGCTCTCCAGCAATTAATTGTTTACGGGTCATTATATATAGAGCTAGGTGCAAGGCTTCTCCTGTAGATTTCACGGTTTTTCTTCTTCTTGCTCTTGGGTGGCTCTTGGTTTAGAGAAGAGAGAGAGAGAGAGAGAGAGAGAGAGAGAGAGAGTGTGTTTTCTTGTAAGTCGACGTGGTCGACGGTGTAAATCCTCGAAATAATAAAATCCTCTGCAGCTCCGTGGACGTAGGCAATTCTGAACCACGTAAATTTGTGTCGCCTTTTTCTGGTGTATTTTTCTCGTTCCAACTTTCGCTTTATTGTCGTCGTTTTTCATAACAACTGGCCAGTTCGGATCTGAAGAATAATGATGACTGGAGACGAAGTGAAGGTTTCATAGATCGAGAAATTCGACGGCACGAATTTTAGTTGCGGCGGATGCGGATGAGGACTACCTCTATGGGAAGAAACTTCATCTTCCATTATGGGACGACGACGGAGAAGATGGACGGCCGATTGGAATCTGCTGGATCGACGGGTTACGGAGATTATTCGATTGACCTCGTCGAGATCGATTGCATACGATGTCATCAAAGAGGACCACGGCGGATCTCGTGACGGCACTGTCGAGTATGTACGAAAGCCGTCGGCGAATAACGAGTGCATCGATGAAAAAGTTATTCGGTTTAAAGATGGCGGAAGGTACATCCGTTGTACTGACATCCGAATGACTCAATACCATCACAAATCGATTATCGTCTATCGAAATTGAATTTGATGATGAGATACGACGCGATATTATCGACTATTGCTTACAATATTTGGAAAATTTATGAGGATAGTAATCGACGATTCACGAGTAAATCTAAACTAAAATATGATGATATTCATGATTTAATTTTGACTGAGGAGGTGCGCAGGAAATATTCTGGCGAGACTTCGTGTTCGAGTTCGGACTTAATGTTGATTCCAGAGGGAAATCACATGACAGGAACTCAAACAGAGAAAGGTCAAAATCAAAGCACAGAGGCAAAAGCAAATCAAAGCACAGTCAACAAGACACCTGTTAGAACTGTGGAAAAATTGGCCACATAAAAAGAGCCGTAAAAGTTCTCGAAAGACGGAAGAACATTCTGTGCTTATCTATGATCGAAGAAGTTCGGGATGCGTTGTTGCTTGCAGTTCACAGCTCCGTTGACGACTGGATACTGGACTCAGCGGCATCTTTTCATACATCTTCCCATCGGGAGCTAATCCAAAACTATGTTGCAGGTGATTTTGGGAAGGTGTACCTCGCTGATGGAATAGCTTTAAACGTAGTGGGGATGGGAGATGTTGAAATTGCACTCCCTAACAAAAGCAAATGGATCTTGCAAAAGGTCAGACATATTCCCGAGTCGAAGAAAAATCTAATTTACGTTGGCGACTAGATGAAGGAGGGCATACAAGAAGTATTCTCGGATAGCACACGGAAGGTAACTAAAGGAGCACGTACTTGGCTCGAGGTAAGAAAACGAGAACGCTATATATGACTATCGAGCTTAATTAACGATATTGATACTTCGTTGTAGAAAGCACGACGAGTTGTGGCATTATAGACTTGGCCATACGAGTCGGAGAGGTATGAAGGAGCTTGATCCAGGAGACAAGCTACTGGGCGAAGTCAGTTGATTCGACATATGTGAGAGTTGCATTATGAGGAAACAGAGGAAGGTCAGTTTCTTGAAAAATGACAGGACGCCAAAGCAGGAAAGCTGGATCTCGTACACACAGATGTGTGGGGACCTTCCCTAGTGACATCTCTTGGAGGCTCTCGCTACTACATCACATTCATAGACGATCACAGCAGAAAGGTATTGGTCTATTTCCTGAAGCATAAATCTGATGTATTTAATGTGTTCAGGACTTGGAAGTCCATTGTTGAGACAGAGACAGGCTTAAAGTTGAAATGTCTAAGGTCTGATAATGGTGGTGAGTAATCATTGATGGTGGATTCGAGAATCTTGCGCAACTCAGGGCATCAGAATGGAGAAGACCATTCCAGAAACACCACAACAAAATGGTGTTGCAGAGCGCAGGACCATCAATGAGAGGGCTAGAAGCATGAGATTGCACGCCAGACTACCACCTACTTTCTGGGCAGAAGCGGTCAGCACTGCAGTTTATTTGATCAACAGGGGGTCATCCGTTCCATTAAACTGTGAATTACCTGAGGAGGTCTGGAGTGGGAAAGAGGTCAGATTTTCTCACCTTAAGACTTTTGGTTGTCTTTCATATGTTCTTATTAATCCAGATGCTCGAAGTAAGCTTGAAGCTAAGTCAAAGAAGTGTTACTTCATTGGCTATGGAGATGATGCATTTGGGTATCGTTTCTGAAATGATCGGGATCAGAAGATCATACAAAGTAGGAACGTGATCTTCAATGAGAAGATGATGTACAAGGACAAGTCCAAGATACAGCTTCGAAACAAAGACTTTGCGAAATGCGAGTTGGTAAAATTGATGATTTACCGGAGGTTACGGTTCAGCTCGAAGATGCGAGTGACGAAGAGTGGGTCCGAGGCACCCATTCCTATTATTCCACGGTCGGTTCCGGAGCGATCTACCCTGCCGGTTGCGGTTCGCAGGTCGGAAGGGCTAGACGTTCTCTGCGAGGTATTCTCCTACTTTAAACTACATTCGCCGACGGATGGTGGAGAACCCCGAGTTATGAAGAAACGCTCGAAGATGAAAATTCGAACAGACCGGGAGCTAGCCATGAAGGAGGAGATGGATTCTCTGCTAGAAAATCAGACTTGGGAGCTAACAGATCTTCCACCAAGGAAGATGGCTTTACACAACAAGTGAGTGTATCGGGTAAAAACTGAACATCATGGCAGTAAAAGGTACAAGGCAAGACTAGTTGTAAAAGGTTTTCAATAGAAGCATGGTATTGATTATTCCGAGATTTTCTCTCCTGTGGTGAAGCTTACAACCATCAAAATGGTATTGTCTCATGGTCATTTCTCGAAAATCTCTTCCTGAGCAGTTAGATGTGAAGACAGCTTTTTTCATGGAGACTTGAAGAATACATCTATATGCACCAACCTGAAGGGTTCGTGGTACGAGGAAGAAGACTCGGCTATGAGATTAAAAAGAGCTTGTATGGCACAGGCGAAGCTCCTGAGACGAGTAGTACAAGAAGTTTGATAAATTCATGCTCGATGCGAGGTACAGCGGATGTCGGAGCGGATCATTCGTTGCTTATGTCGGAGTATTTTGACGATTCATATATCATCCTATTGTTGTATGTGGATGATATACTTATTAGTATGAGCTAACGATTGATGAGATCAATAATATGAAGAAGCGGATGTCGAAACACTTCGCAATGAAGGATTTGGGAGCGGCAAAGCAAATCCTTGGCATGAAAATTATCGAGACGGAGTCGAGGTACGTTAAGACTTTCATAAGTTCGAATATGTGAAAAAGCACTTAACGAGTTCAATATGGACAGAGTCAAGCCAGGTTGGCACACTTTAGGCGATCATTTCGGACTCAGCAAGAGCCGACCACCCGAGTCGGATGAGGAACGAGATCAGCATGAGTAAGGTTCCCTACGCTTCAGCTATTGGTTCACTTATGTATGCTATGGTCTGCACCAGACCAGATATTGCTCATGCAGTGGGAGTTGTGAGCAGATACATGAATAATCCAGGAAAGAAACATTGAGAAGCTGTGAAGTGGATCTTCAGATACTTAAGAGGTTCTTCAGAAACCTGCTTGTGTTTCTCAGGAAAGAGCCTGGAGGTACGTGGCTATGTTGATGCTGATCTAGCTTGGAGACATTGATACCGAGAAGGAGCACTACGGTACTATATTTATACTTTTTAGTGACACTGCGATATCATGGTGCTCCAATCTGCTGAAGACGGTTCGTTCTCTACTACGGACAGAGTACATAGCAGAATCAGAGGCTGCAAAAGAGATGATATGACTACGGAGGCTTCGGAAGAGTGGGTAAGGAGGTTCGAAGCGACTTCTACAGTGATAGTCGAGTGCTTTATGTTCTCTGCAGAATCCAGCGATTTCGATCTAGGACAAGATATCCGGATCAAGTACCACTTCATACGGTCATTATTAGATGACAGACAATTGCTACCTGAGAAAATTTGTGGACAAAAACCCCGCTGACATGTTGATTAGGGTATTACCTTCGAGAAGCTGAAGTTGTGCTCGACTTCAGTTGGTTTTCTAGCGTGAAGACAAGGACTTTGAGTTGCAGAGGTGGAGGATATCACGTTTAAGGAAATATCGATACAGCCAGATGAGGAAGCCAGTGAGTGACGCAACTTGTGTCCCAGTCTCCAAGTGGGAGAATTGTTGAGTATGTGGAGTCTGGTCCACTGCTCTTTTAGGCGAGTCTTCTTTTATGGAATATATTTAAATGGATTTAAATATTTTCTTAATGCATTGTCGATTCATCCTTGGATTCGCAAAGCAGGATTTCCTTGTGGGCCCCCTAAACATGATTAATTGAGGTATTAATAGAAAGCACGCAATTAACCTGCTAATTTGGATTTCTTCCCAGCTGTAGCTTCACATGGCTTCCAAATTGGGCTTTGCCTTATTGAGCCTAATAAGGAAAGGATTAATAATTCAATTGTTGCTATAGAATTGAATGGTGGTGAGCTCTCCAGCAATTAATTGCTTACGGGTCATTATATATAGAGCTAGGCGCAAGGCTTCTCCTGTAGATTTCACGATTTTTCTTCTTCTTGCTCTCGGGTGGCTCTTGGTTTAGAGAAGACAGAGAGAGAGAGAGAGAGTGTGTGTTTTCTTGTAGGTCGAAATGGTCGATGGTGTAAATCCTCGAAATAATAAAATCCTCTGCAGCTCCGTGGACGTAGGCAATCTACCGAACCACGTAAATTTATGTGTCGCATTTTTCTGGTGTATTTTTTTCATTCCAACTTTCGCTTTATTGTCGTCATTTTTCATAACATGTACGTACTACTAGACTCCACCTCTTGATGAATAATTAAAACAGTAATTAAAAATAAGTTCTCTAGTGAAACAAATCGACAGTTGAATAATCAAAGAGTAAAGTGCAAAAATAGTCCCCGACTATTTACATGGCAATATTTTAGATCTAGAGTTTATAGAAGTACTAAAATAATCTCTGATTATTTTAAAATTGACTCTAATAGTCCTTAATGAAGCTATTTCAGCACCAATTGATGAAGCTATTTCAGCACCAATTGAAAGACCCTATAGACTATTTTAACACTTCTATAAACATTGAGGCTAAAACGGCTGTCATATAAATAATCGAGGACAATTTTGACACTTTACTCAATAATTACCTGAAGAACCTAAAAAAATTATTTTATTGCATTTACAAATAATCTCAGTTTTTTATAAAAAAAGATTATTTTAAAATGAAACTCTCGATGCATTTATACTCGAAAAATGTAATTAGCATTTCAGCCTATATAATTGATCTTTTAAATACAATGATGGAGCAGATGACCTGTGTAACGAAATAAACAATTAAATAAATTCAAACCATTCGTAAATCAGGGTCAAATCATTTGCAGGCAAGTAGACGAGGTTGACAACATCAAAAACGACAAGATGAGGCTGTTTAAATACTCTGATGATAGCCACATTGATAGATACTTTCAACTAAAATGAGAACTTTATTGCAAAATGCACTTCAACACAAATCATTTTAGGCTTAAATCTGAATGGAATATGAAAATTCAAAGAAAATTACAAAATCTAAAAAAATTCAACTAATGTTTAATGTCCTTAAGCTTCAAGCAATATTTAATTTATCACTCGAAATAGGTTAACGAGTGATAAATTTATGATTAATCTCAACTCAAAAAAGGCCAATGTCAAATCAGATGTATAACTAAATCAACCTTAAAGATTGTATACCGGCAAGTGTACAGCACAATATCATTCGGCATGTGACTTTGCTACAAAATGGAACC
The DNA here is from genome assembly GCA_022702705.1 of Papilionanthe hookeriana x Papilionanthe teres. Lineage (NCBI taxonomy): Eukaryota > Viridiplantae > Streptophyta > Magnoliopsida > Asparagales > Orchidaceae > Papilionanthe > Papilionanthe hookeriana x Papilionanthe teres. The sequence goes on along the minus strand of CM040428.1, from coordinate 85,475,394 downwards.
ACAAAAATATATATTTATAATGAATGTCCTCTAATCAAGTGACTTACTGTGAATATGTACTATTAAAATACGATCAAGGCTAAAACCCTTAAGTTCCAAGAGATATCCTTTGGAGAGTTCTCGAGAAAAAAGGAGTTGATATGACTTATATTCAAGTCATTAAAGATATGTATACTAGAGCTATTACTTGTGTTCGAACTGAAGTAGGATTGACCAAATATTTTCCTATTTCTGTTGGATTACATCGGGGATCGGCTTTATGCCCATATCTTTTTGCTTTAGTTATGGATGGTCTTACTTGACATTTATAGGATGATGTGCCTTGTTGTATGCCTTTTGCTGATGATATCCTTCTCGTGGATAAGACTAGAGAAAAAGCTAAAAAAAACTTGATTTATTAAGGTCTACACTGGAGTCTAAAGGCCTTCATTTGAGTAGAATTAAAACTGAATGCATGGAATGTAATTTTAGTGGTAGTAACTCTAGTAACAGAAGTGTAACTTTGGGGTGATCAATTATTAAAAGGTGTGAACGAGTTAGATATCTCGAGTCTGTTAACCAAAGCAATGGTGATATAGATGGGTTGTTTAATTGATGGTGGTGCCTACTGCTAGGGAGCAGGATATGAAAAACTCTATTGTGGGAAAAGGAATGAGGGGCAATTGTTATTATCCAATGGTTGCATATCACTAGAAAAGTAAAAGGTACATGAATTGATTCACACATGCTAAAATAATAAGAGCAACACATCTGCTAGAGGCAACTCCGGTAAGGGGCCACCGGACAAGAAGAAGTAATTGAGAGGTGTACAATTGCCAAACTGTAGACTTCCTAATGTTTGTGATGTAATTTGCAACTTAGTCCAAATGAAATAATAGCAACAATGAAGATTGGATCCTTACCAAAAAAAAATGATAAATATGCTCAAAATTCAAAGAACTCAGGGTGCTAGTGATCTCGGTTCTCACATTCTTTTTGGTTTCATGAAGAATACCTGAAAATTAGAGAAGTAGTGTACAGCTAACTCTCGCAGGTCAGGCCAGTTAAGTTTCCTATAAGAACCAAGTTGAATCCAAGGCTTCGCTCAAGATGAACTCAAACAATTACAGAATACCAACAATCGAAATCAAGCAAGTTGCCAAAACAAGATACCCCAAGAAGGTTGCAACTTGATATCTCATCTCTAAAATATCATCTTTCGCCTATAAACGGTTATTTCAACATCACTGGGCATGCCACTGAAGAAAGTTGATGCGCACACTAGCTCATTATAAGCTATAGTGAAATAAGATGATCAATATCTTTCTATTTATGGAAAATCTAGACATCATTAGCATAAACCTATACCTAGAAATAGTGTTTCAAAAACTATTTAATAAAGCACCTCTTTGTCCTAATAAAAACCTCTTTTATATGCTTCAATCACAAAGCTGTTTTTAGGACTTCTCTTACAATGCTCTTAGTACAATCTTCCAAAGAAAGCTTTGTTAGTAGAAGCAGTTTTGGAATAAATTCCGTTGACATCTTTCTATACTGGTCTAACTTAACTATAAATCCCTTGATCCCAGTCTCCGTCAGACAATTTTTGATCCAACACCAGTGTACGATCAACTCATAATTTCATTTAATTATATTTTGGTTTGTAATATTTTATGTCTATTTCATTGAGTTGGACATTTTTAGAAAATTATACTGAGTACGAGTTGCTATTCAATTGACAGTACAACCACAAGAAGAGGAGCAGCACACCTTACAATGGAGGCAGTTTTGAGCATTGATTTGGAGCTTCTGACCAAGCTTCTCATCAGGAATATACCTTAGTCAAGATAAAAATCTGTCAAGAATTTATTCTGCCAGTTATAACCAATAGTTTCCAACACGGTTATTGAAAATACAAAACTTACTCATACACACGAGCAGGGCAATACCGCGACTCTGGTCCTGCAAATTTTGGAAAGTTCACATGTTGAGGAACATTTAGATCCGTCAATCTGAGATGGACAGGTTGGTCATGTTCATGGTTTGTGTTGCTCCTGCGTAAGAAAAAATGATTTGAAAAGGACATTCAATGGGCAGAAGAACTTGCACAGAGTGTTTAAATTGTGAATAATTGCTTAAAAGCTCATTGATTACTAGCTTGCATTGAATTCTGATAAAAAAGGACCCTCATAATATCTGCCCAACATTCAGAAGAGATTATATGGCCTCATAAGAATCTAAAATAAAAGTTAAAGTTATTCCAGACCATATAAAAAAGTTTCAATATAAAACAATGAAATACCTATGTAAAACTAGGGGAATGCCCAGAGTTCATCATAGATAATAGGCTGTTCATTACTCCTCTGGATCTTCGTCAGAGTAATGAAAGGTGATATTTTGTTGTTCTCTGGAATTTCATTAGTTGCAACATTACGTCTTCATAACTAATTGGCTTAAAAATAAGAGGCATATAAATGAAATTGATTTTTCAATAGCAATTTTATTTTTTTAGTTCAATTATCCAATCCAATAATATAGTTTTATAACTTTAAGCTTGATTCCTAATAATTACAATATTTTGAACATGTCCTCTCTCCATAATAAAGAATGGTATAATAAAAAAAAGCAATCTCCATCAATTCCACCTCCATTAATGTTTCATCAAGCCCAATAGTCCACCTTTATTCACATCATGCCACCTCAATGATATGTGAAATTAGTAGGCACATCATCATTTTGTGACTTTTTTCAATTTTTATGTAATTATTATTCTACCTACTCATCAATTCATCGGCTATTTTAATTATTCTTCTCTGATTTTGCATATTCCATATCAAAAGCTCCCTTAGGAAATAGATATTACAAAAATATTGGAATGAACACAACCAATTATCTCCAATTCCTGTCAGGGTATCAGTCTTAAGCTTTTTTTGCTCATCATTTTTATAAACCACAGAATTCACGCTGCATTACCTGCAACTTACAAGCCTTCAATGTTGTAAATCTCTTTTCAATCCACCAACCCTTCTTATTGTAGCCTTTATTGCTGCAACCTTATCTCTATAACCCTTTCTCATTGTTACCCATTGCTACCACGTTTTCCTTCTTGCAGATTATAAAATTACGTGATTTCCCGTGACCATAAATTCATGTACAGCTACAACAGGGAATCCAAATCTAATGAGAGAATTATAAAACATCAATTCAACATATCATCATATAGTTTGAATAGAAAGAATTATCTCAAGTGATTATCATTGATTTGCACATTTTAAAGGAAAGACCAAAATTGATCCATTTACATGGCACAAGTCGTCAAAATGATGATCCTACATTTAATACTTCGGATGAACAAATGTATTCTACATTCTAATTATGGAAATTCATGGTTCATAAAATAAATGACACATGATATCCAAAAATTTTTAAAAAAAAATCCGGGTGCAAAAAAACAAAGGTCTTTGATGTGGCCCAAATGTAACAGATTAAAACAAAAATCTCCGCCTTAAAACCACGTGGGAAATACACTATAGAATACTTGGATCTACTATGAGATCTTTGGCAAGAGATGTATCACTATAATACATGTAAATGGAGTACATTAATGTAGTCATGCTTATAAGTTATGGTGAAAAAAACTGAATTTATGATCTTTTTTTTTGGATTAAATATTAATTTGATTTAAAAAGAGTATATAGTCTCAGAAAAAAATGAATTAATAAGAGTATATAAGCTGCGAACATCACACGCTGCGATTGAAAACTCCTTTCTTCAAGAAACACAAGTAGTCACACGCAACAAAATTGGTCAATATAGACTCCCTATAATGCACATATAGCATAAATGCTTGACATACAAAAGAAAGATGTTGAAAGTTTTATGACAAGCTACCTGATGTGTATAGGAAATGTCATAACTTATGTTTTATTTTATCATTTTTATGTAAATTTTATACGTTTGGAATTTATTTGTGATGTGTTTTGCAGGATTCAGGGTTAAAAGTTCATCAGAGCTGAAGAGCCAAAAGAAAAAAACTAAGGCAAGGAACAGTGCCCAGATGCTGGAGCCAAGCGTCTAGGTGCCCAAGGAGCTCAAAATTCATCTCAAATACAGAAAAGATAGAAAGTAGGCGCTGGAGCCCAGTGCCCTAGAACCACAACCGAAAAAGAAAGAAACTAGGCACTATGACTAGGCTCCACATGTCGGCGCCTAGACGCCAATTCATGCATTTTAATGGTTTGTGCGGTTCACTGGGGCCGATTTGTGATGAAAGATTTAAATACTCCTTCAGCAAAAGAAAGGAGGTATTCATGAACATTTCAGAAGCACTGCATTGGAGAAAAACTCAAGAGGGAACTAAGTGCAAGTGAGTAAAGTTAGAAGAGATTTTTGAGTGATTCAAAGTGCCTAATCGTATTGTAACTTCAGCGTTTCATTTGGAGAAAAGACACGAGATAAGTTTGCCATGTTCTGTGTTTTATGCAAGTTTTATCAATCAAATTTGTCTATATTATTTCCTTTCACTAAAATAGTAATGTTCTTTACAAGCTTGATTTGTGAGTAGAATTGTCTTTCTCCTTTAAACTGGTAATGTAAGAATGTTTAGTCAGAATTTTCTTGTGAGATTTAATGAAATTTCTTTAAGGTGATTTTTTAACCTTTAATTTTTAGTTTACTTTCGACCTGGCCATTTGGAATGTTAAAACTTATCATGAACTTCGTCTTTTAGGAATAATCTTAGGGGAACGACTAGGTGAACACACTATAACTTAGAGTAATAGGAATATTGCCTCAAGATTAGAACAATCCTTTAAGGAGAATATGAATCCTAGGCTATTCACTTTATTTAGGCAACAAAACCAGTATGATTACTGATCCTTCTTGTTTTTGGTATGTTCATTATAGTTGCTCTTGATTGTCACCTATTAATCAAATCACAAATTCAAACTTATGTTTCTGCAAAACCAATTCATAGAAGAATTTTTCAAGCATTAGAAAACTCAATTAATCTTGACCTTGTTAGCTTAGGATCGTTTTATTTCAAAAATCTGTGACTTTATAAAAATATCAAAATTTCGAACACTCAGACTAAATTCAAATCTATTAGGCTGAAAGTGTTTGTTTAGAAATTTACTTGTTTCTTGGGGAATCAATACACGGACTTTAATCTGTATACTACTTGGATGACACATATACTTGTGTGATTTCTCACTACTTTGTAACATTTAGTCCATATCAAGTTTTTGACGTTGTTGCCGTGGAACGACGTTGAATTTTCAACTTTAAGAAATTTTAGTTGAATCGTTATGATTTAGACTTGAAAATGGTAGTGTTGTGCAATCACTGCTATTTGGTTTTTATTTCATGTGTATAAAAAAAATCCAAAAATATCATGTAGTGTGCATATTTTACTGTAAATTTTGTGCACCAGTTCTATTACATTTCAATTATTATGAAAAAAGTATGATTTGCTTATGTTTTAATTTCAGCACATTTTCATTGCTTAATTTTCTTGTTTTTAATAGTTTACTTGTCTGAATTGTGTATATCTATAGTTTATGAGCACTTAACATGTCCTAGTTGGGCGTGTGTAGGATTGGAACTTCGAAACTAGTATCCTACGACCCTAAACTAAAAATAACAGTATAAAAATCCAAAAGTTAAAAAGACACAAAAAAATGTGGCAAACATAACTCAAGAAGAACACAACACACGAAGGCCTATGTCATCCCTAGACGGCTTAAGGAATTGTAAATCTCTCGGCAGAAGAAATTCACTCAAGTATCAACATCCCTATCGTAGAAGCCAAGTCTTTTGAACTAAAACCCGCCTTTGTTTGTATGATAAAACATAACCAATTTGCGGGATACCAACGGAAGATCCTAACCTCTACTTAGTGAGCTTCCTTCAACTGTGTGCTACATTTCGCTATAACAATTTTTCCAACACCAATTTTAGGATTAGTCTTTTCACTTTCTCACGTAGGGATAAGACTAACATGTGGTTCAATTCCTTAACATTGGGGTCTATCACCATATGAAATAAACTAGCCTAGAAATTTCTAACAAAACATTTCCCTCCATCTAAAATCACAAAACTTAGGAATGATATCACCTTCTACCCAATTAGACGGAGAGTCAATTTATGAAGTCTATGAGAGATTTAAGGAGCTACTTAAAAAATATCTCCATCATGACTTACTCGACTGGTTCATAATTCAAACTTATAATAACGGGCTGGTAGAATCTTTTAGGTCCATAATAAATGCAACAACAGAAGGATCATTCATGTCTAAGCTATTTTGAGGAAGTGTATACATTGATTAAGGAATAAAGATTAATAATTTTCAATGGCCATCAGATAGACTTAAACCTAGGAAGACAGCTAGCGTGCAGGATATAGATGTATTAGCAATTTTAACATCTAAAGTTGTTGCAATCTATAGGAAGTTAGATAACTATAGTTAAATTATGCACAAGGATCATCAGTAATAGAGGAGAACGTTTATGGAAAACTAGTTGATCCTAATGTTATACCTGTAGAATCCATGAATGCCATCACCAATAGATTCAACCCATATTCCAACACCTACAACCCAGGTTAGAAGAATCACCTTAACTTTAACTGGAATTATAGTTACCAATATGTAGGAACCTAGCAGTGGGGGAAAAACCAATCTAATCCAATAGGCAATCAGAAAAATCAGGATATTGGCAACCCTAGACAGACCAACCACCTGGAATCACTTCAAAAACCAAATTTAAAGAAAAAAAGGTATCATTGGAAGAGATTGTGATGCAACTGAGGAATCAACTGTAGAGTCAGCTACAACAATAATAAATATTGCAAATCAATTATGACAGATGGTGAACTTATCAAGCAATAGACCCCAGGGTACCTTACCTAGTAATACAAAAGTGAATCCCAAAGACAAAAGAAATGAGCATATTAAGGTCATTAAATTAAGAAGTGGGTAAGAGTTGGAAGAAATGAACATGAAGGAGCTCACAAAAGAAGAAATCGACCCTAAGCCCGAAAGACTTGGTGAGAAACCAACCATAGTCCTAGAAAAATTAGACTCACTTCCTATGAAGGAACTAAAAAAACCACCCCACCCATATCCCAAAGGCTTTAAAAACACAAGCTTGATTAACAATTTTCAAGGGTTTTTAAAGTGTTTAAGAACCTAAGAATTAGAATTCCTTTCGCAAATGTCTTTGAGCAAATGCCTAGCTATTTCAAATTAACAAAATAAATTCTCAATAAGAAAAGGATGTTAGGAAACTTTGAGACCGTAGATGTAAGAGAAGAGTGAAGCACTATTATCTAAAAGAAACTCCCTCACAAACTTGAAGACCCTGATAATTTTACCGTCCCCTATGTCATAGGTGGTTAAAAAGAAGATAGCGAAGTGGTTGGATGCAAACATTATCTATCCCATCTCAGAAATTGTCTAGGTAAATCGATTCTATTGTGTCCCCAAGAAAAGATGAGTGATAGTGGTGGAGAATAATAAAAATGAGTTGATATCCACTACAAAGGAACATTTTTCCCTACATTTTCTTGACCAAATGTTGGACAGACTAGCAGACCACCCTTTCTTCTTTTACTTAGATGGTTATTCAAGCTACAACCGAATTCTCATAGCTCTCGAGGACCAAAACAAGACCACATTCACGAGCCCTTCTGAGACATTTGACTTTAGAAGAATACCCTTTGGACTATGCAATGCATCAGCCACCTCCCAATCTTGCATAATGTCCAATTTTCTAATCTGATCGAGAAAGTAATGGAGATTTTTATGGATGATTTTTATGTGTTTAGTCCTTCCTTTGGCCTGTGCCCAGAGAATCTTGCCAAAGTATTGCAAAGGTATAAGGAGACCCACTTGGTTTTGATTTGGGAAAAATGTCAATTCATACTGATGAAAGGTACTGTGTTGGGACAAAAATTCTGAAGGGGATGGAGGTATTTGAGTGATAGAGAGACTTCCACCACCGACATCTCTGAGAGATATTAGAAGTTTTTTAAAACACAGATAATTCTACAAAAGATATATTAAGGATATCTACAAAAGATATATTAAGGATATCTTCAATATCACCAAGCTCAGGTGCCACTTGTTAGAGAATGATGTCTTCTTTCGCTTAGATGAACATCATCTCACTGTCTTTAAGACTTTAAAAGCTAAATTAGTAACAGCACCGGCCATAGTTGCACCGAATTAGGAGTGTCTTTTTGATTTGATGTGTGATGCTAGTGACTATGCAGTAGGGGCAATTTAGGGCAAATAAGCTTTTTCGAACAATATATTATGCCAATAAGATCCTTAATGAAACTCAAGTGAATACACAATTACTGAAAAAAAAAAAACATTTCACCGTAGTATACACCTTCGATAAATTTAGGTCCTATGTAATGGTACCAAAAGTACTGTTTTCATTGACCACGCTGCAATCAGATACCTTCTAACTAAAAAGGATATCAAACAACAGATGATCTAAATCTCTATCCTCTATACATCGCCTCCTGTCTCAGTCTCCCGGATAATGAATTCTGAAGCGTCGTGGTCTGTCCTCACCACTGAAGATCTCTTTAAGGATTGGATTCAGATTTGTCTCGTTCTACCCTTTGACACTTCATATCAAAATCGAGGATAATTTCCTCTAGGTCCCGTCATCAATCTCCGCAAGCCCCAACTACACTCGATGGATCTCTCACTATATCTCTTCCCGGATAGGTTCCGACATGTGACTCCTTGGTGGCATGTTTAGGGTTTGGATTTGTGAAGTGGAAGAAGGTATTTAGGATAGGAAAGAAAAACCTTGGGGAAGAGATGTGTAAGAAGGTTAGAACTCTATGATAAGATTAGGGTTAGGCTAGCCTAATACAATGGAGTTAACCCAAAATCACAAGGGAATGAAAATATTATTGCTGAAATTCAAAGGACATTACAAACAAAGATATTTGAAGTAGGAAAACAACGACAAACACAAAATAACCCCTAAGACGAGGATCGACGATGGTGGGTTGCGTGTAAAGGTAGTGGAAGCAGAGAGCAAGAGGTAGTAAAAAGGCTTAACAGCAACGAGGAGAAGGTGGTTTGGTGGCTGGACAGCAAGCAGGAGGCTGTAGAGGCACGCACCAGCAAGCCGAAAGTGGATTGTTACGGCTGGACAGCAAGTAAGGTTAGCAGATGGTGCGACAGCAAGCAACAATAGTTGGAGGGTGCGGTAGCAAGCAAGGGGAAGTGGGAAAGGGAAGAATATGAGGAGATAATCAACGCCTTGGAGTATGATACAGCCGGAGCACCACCCGCCCTTAGATACAGCACTAGCAATGGAGAAAGAAACCGACGACGGAATCTGAAATAAAAAGCTAACCTAACACACAACAAATAACATATATATAGTCTTAGGATTAAAATGAGAGGGTCTCACTCCAAATAGAAGGTAACCGTGCACAAGGGTCGTTCGATCCCTCTCCCATCTTGCAGAGCCAGTCGCGCGTCATTTGTCGCTCCTGCGAGGTAATAGCGCCCCCGCACTAGGCATAGGCACTCCCGCATCTAGTGTCCTGTGTCCCCGCATCATGTGTTGCATCATTTTTCTAATATAATAATCCCCAATTCGGAAGGTAAGAGAAAGGTGAGGTGAGACTGCTTTAGAAGAGTGACAAAATGGAGGCTATAACAAGATTCAAAATGAGGCTATATCAAGATTCCCAATTAAGCCAGAAGAAATCGAACATAATTTAAGCATTTACCACGGCAGATTATAAAGTTTAAAGGCTGACAGCTGATATATTCCAGCAAAGAAAAAGAGGAACAATTATAGAAGTGAAATAAATGAACACATCAAACTTCAAATAAATGTTAGGTATATGAACATGTCAGATTTCTTAAATAAAAAAAAATAAAACAAAAAAAATCAATCAATACAACCATCATGAATATCGAAGGGAGTTCATTGTTAACCTGTATAGAGATGTTGGTACATCAAAAGATAGCACTCCATCTGGCTTCGGATATGGGATGGGAGTGTGAAGACTCGCGATCTATATGTGAAACATGCCCAGTCAGATATCTGACATTCTAAAAAATTACTCACTTTCTCATATTTTGCATCATCAATGAGTGTGAATGATGAAATAGTTGGACTCACTTCTGTTGCTTCATGATCAGGTTTTCCATGCTTTAATGTCAAAGGCAAGTTTCCCCTGAATATATACCTGATAAAAGAGAAACAGTTTCAGCCATTAAATGAACGTAAAGTAGGTGCCCAATACATTAGAACGTTTGATCTTACCGCTCCAAAGCCGAGAAGGCTAAACCAGGAACTAAACCATATTCAAATGCCTGGAGAAATGAATTGGACAGGATTCATAAAAAATACTGATCAATATTCATCAAAATGCAGAACTCATAAGTTTTCTATGAGGATGGTAAATTCAAGATTAATCATTAAAAACTGCCGCAATAAGGTTCATGTCTAGCAAAAGAAGGATTTTTACTGGGCGATAATTTCGAGCTCTGTAAAGCTCCTCCCATATCCAGGACTTCTTCACACTGTCCCAGTATGATTCCATTTTAGAATCTTCAACAAGGACATTAAATCCTGCTTCTGCTGCCAGCATCCCTGGAGAAATGTTACCAGGCATTCAGAAATCAGCAGTTGCAAACTTTAGAAATATGTAGTTCACAAGAAGCTGAGTGGCTTTGATATGTTCTAAGAAATTTCAGATAAAAAGAAATTTCAGATAAACTATAAGCAACATAAACGCATTACACCAAGGCATTTAGCCAAATAGATTTTCAAAGAGAATACAAAATGGAAATAATTTGGACACCTGATTTCATGGCTGTATGTGTACCCTTTATCTTAGGCACATTTAAGAAGCCTGCAGAGCAACCAATAATAGCCCCTCCAGGAAAAACAGGATATGGAATGGACTGAAATTTACAATTTGCACTATTCAATTTAAGTTTTAAAGAAAACTCTCAACATAATCATATGATTATCTACATTACATATATTTAAAAAATTTTCAAAACAGTTGCTAACAAGATACTAATGTATGGACAAGAAGAAAGCCATCTTTGTTATATCCACAAGAGTTAAGCCTTATAGATATGAAGATAAAAAGTAGACTCGCACACAGACAAGACAAAGTTCAACTCGTGCATTCACAAGAACTTATAAAGATGATTCATAATGACACATCCTAAGATTATAAGGTCTCTTTGCCTGCTCTCAATGTCAATCTCTGATACATTGACAGTTTACTGAATCGTTTTCATTATGAACATAAAGGAAGGTCCAATTTAAATTCTTAGATCAAATAATTTTTATGTTTTCTTGGAACAAGAGCCAAATCATAAGCTTATTCGCAGTTCGTCTCCACCCATTAGGATAGGTGCATAGTAAAGTTCAAATCAGAGAACCAATTGCTTGAATCTCCAAGTAGCTCCATGACTTTTGTATCTCAAAAATCAACAACAAATATTTATACTTACCTGAAAACCACCTTCATTTAGAGTGCGGGCACCATACTGAAGAACAGTTCCTCCTTCCAAAAGTGATTTGATTGAAGGGTGATGCTTGAATTTCTGGGAGGAATACAAGTTGCAAACAAAGGTTTTGTTTAATTTAAGAATGCTTAGATTCATATAAACTCATACTTTTGAATGCCAGGAATTATTTACTTTAAACTAACACAGGAAATAGCAGACCATATCACATAAAACTATACAACCAAAAAATGGGTCAATGATTATTTCTGTGATTAAAAGTGGTCTTTAGTTTTAGACGGTAATAAGAAAAATAAAAAAAAAAATGCATTAACAAATTATTACAAATTTTTATTATGGGCTACTCATATAGTGGTATTCCAATGTGTTCAACAGATGAATAAATCATAATTGCCACAACAAAATTGAAACAGAAAATAGTTTTTCTTGCCAGGCAACGGTGCAGCTTTTAGTAATGATTCTAGTGGACTAGAGGAATCAGTGATAGCAGAGTAAAAGATCCAGAGAATAATCTCTTTAAAACTGAAAAAAATAAAAATAAAAATACAAGTTCAGACAAAAATAGGATGCAAAGTGAAGGAAGCTCATGCCCGTCCCTATCCTATGTGTAGGACCACACGGTACATGAAGTTATAGGTATTTGTTACGAATATGTGACACAAACAGAGATAATTTTTTCACTGAAATTTGGGCAATCAAATAATTATTTCAATAACACTTAATAACACACTCAAATGCATAAAAGATAGTAACTATAATTTGAAAGGTAGGTGATCTCTCCCAAAACACTTAACACTAAGACTCAAGATAACAATCTCATCATAACATAACCTAACACTAAATATATTAAGTCCACTTTATACCCCACAAAAATAACTAATAAATGACTAAATTGCCCTTTTAGCCTTGAGCGTAAAATAAGCCTTCAAATAATTTAACGTGCTCGGCGTCGTTGTAACATTAGCCACTCCCAAAAAGACGTTGTCAAAAAGGTGGAAGAAAGGAAACATTTGTTGTATTAAATCATACGGTTCCCCCGTGTCGTCCTCATTTGACAATTATTTTATTTAATTAAAAATTCATAGTGCCTCATAAATTCGAATGGTAGTCTACGGGGGAAATCAATTCTCTAATATTCAAACTCTAACACTTACAATTTAATATTCAAAATAATACATGAAAGAGCCACTAAAGAATATAATTAAAATTAAAAACTATAAATTGTACCTTTCTAGTTGTTGCACTCACCTCTTATATAAGTGCTCCCTCCTATTCATCTTGTTTAAATATTAAAAATTAAAAATAATATTAAAATAATATAATAAGTTATCTAAAGATAACTTATGAGTAATCACACTACTAAACTACAGTAATCCAATGAAAATAGTACAATATGTATGCATGTCTATAAGAAATTGTATATTATGCTGGTCTTTCATATTTATTTATAAATAATCTGATATATGTTTATAAGCAATCTGGCATACATTTATAAGCAATCTAATAAATGTTTACAAGCAATCTAATATATGTTTATAAGCAATCTAATATATATTTATAAGCAATATGATATATGCTAATGCATGCATCAATGACAGTTTCTAAATGAACAAACACTAATATTCTATATGGATTTATCTTAACTTTACTCTTACTTTATACTTTACATACACATTAATCTCTATGAAGATCATCCCAACAAACCTAATACACCCTTTGTCGATATTGCCCCATCAACTCTGTTGAAAGATCTCGCAAATAATTGTGATTATTTACCATATTTATTATTCTCTATTTTTAGAAGTTTATGAATTGTATTAGCAATCCTTGGAATAACTATCTATTTTCTTCTATATTAGGGCATTTAGTTAAAGAGTTCTTTTCTCCTTAATTAGGGAGATTAGATGCCTTTATTTGCTCCTAGAAAAGCTCTTTATATAGCTGTACATCAATAAAGAAAAGATCATTCAGCCTATTCAATCAAATATTTTTGACATGGTATCAAAGCGAGGTTGAATATTTCAGGTCTAAACCATTGTCGTCTTTAAAGGTTGGAATCAGTTGTACATCTTCGACCTCTTCAACTGCAAACCTTCGAGAGTCACGCCAGGTAGCTCGTCTGGTTTGGCCAAACACTCGTCTACTTCGTCTTCTTGGCTACTCAACTGCGTCGGCGCCTGCACTGTTCTTGAGGGCATCTACGGCTTCGTCTGGACTGCTCGCCTGCTCGTTTGACTTCGTTCGTTCAACATCATTCGTTCGGCTTCCTTCATTCGCCTGCTCGCCTGTTCGCATACTGCATTCGGCTTCATCCACTCGCCTGCTAGCTTTAATCTGCTCGCCTGCTCGTTCATCTTCTCGGTTGGCTTGCTGGACCGTGTTGTTCGGTTCCCTGGAGTGTTCTACCCGCTTTGGCTGCTTCGCTTGATATCCAGACATCGCTCCCAAACGGAGCGAGCGCGGAAGGATCGATAATCTTTTGCCTCGGCAGGCGGATAAACAACACATGCTCAAGCAATTTCACCATTCTTCATCTCTAAAATGTCTGAAGTCGCGTCTTAGGACAAGCCAGGCTCTTCAGTCATCCCAGTCCGAACCTCAGAGAAATATATCTGAAAAACATCTGATTCAGATCACTACAATCCGACTAAATTGTGATAATTTTCTTCGATGGTCACAATCTGTTTGCAGGTATCTCCGAGGAAGAGGAAAGAGGTTATATCACAGGTGATACTATGCAACTCGACGTAAACGACAAAACTAACGTCATTCGGATGCGTAAAACTCAATCGGAATGACAGCGTTGGTCAATTCCACGATCGAAGAGACAAGTCGCAAAATAACCGTATGTATTTCTACAGCCAAGGAATTATGGGACAATGTTTCAGAAATGTACTATGAGCTTGGTAATCAATCCCAAGTTTACGAGTTGACGCTACGACTTGGTGCCAATGTGAGGGTTCTGTGATAAAATATTTCAATTCTCTTAAGTGGATTTGTCAAAAACAACCTAATGATAAAGCCAATGAGCATTAGAATAGATAAAGCCAATGTAAAGGCTATTCCTGAAGCTCAAGTAAGCAGGAAAACTTCTCACAACCAGCGTGCAGAAGACAAAAACAACCTGCAATGTGACTACTGTGGAAAGCCATGCCATACTAGCGAAAAATGCTGGAAGTTGCATGGTAAACCATCTAATGGTAAGGGAAAATAATAGGATGAACATAACACACCTACAGCAAATAAGGCTGAGTTATCTCTACTTAGTAAAGAGCAATTAAGCCACCTTCTTAAACTCCTGAAATCTTGCTCATCATCTAATGCTCATATCGGTTCTATAGCACGAACAGGTAGTAATCCTTTGGCTTTATCTATTCTAGGAAGTACCACTCGAATCATTGATTCAGGAGCCTCGATCATACGATATGTTCGTCGTCAAATATTTCGATTCGTATTATCCATGTTCCGTATTAAAAAAATCGAATAACCGATGATAGCTTTTCACCTATTGGTAGAAAAGAAATATTAAAATTTCGTAAAAATCTCTTTGACATCCGTCTTACATGTTTCAAAACTTACATGTAATCTTCTTTCCGTTAACAAATCGTCTAAAGATTCCGATTATTCCATTCTTTTTTTACTTCCAATCGTGTTTTTCGCGACCGGAACTCGTGAAGATGATCGTAACTTCTGCAGAAATAAATGTGTCATACTACTATGATAGAACTGATTCTGCGAATAAAATAGCTCATGGATTAGGTAGTGGAAGTTCAAGCTTTTACTATGATCAAGTTATGTCATGGCATAAAAGATTAAGGCATCCTAGCTTTCCATATCTTACATCTTTATTTCCTAAACTATTTAAAAGTATTAATTGTTCAAAACTTCATTGTGAAGCTTATTATTTAGCTAAAATTCATCGTGTTTTATTTCCAATAAAACCATATTCTACGTCAAAACCTTTTTACTTGTTGCATAGTGATGTTTGGGGCCCATCCAAAATTAACACACATTATGGTAAAAAATGATTTGTAACATTTATTGATGATCACACACGAGTTTGTTGGGTTTATTTATTGGAAAAGAAATCTGAAGTTGAACAACAATTTAAAGATTTTTTCCACATGATTGAAAATTAATTTCAAACAAAAATTGACATTCTAAGAACGGATAATGGAACTGAATATTTCAATAAATATTTGAGAACATTCACAGAGAGAGAGAAGCGAGTAAGGGAGTAAGAGCAAGATTAATATTAAAAAGAGTGAGGAAGCAAGGAGGAGAGAGAGTGACAAAGCGAGGAAGTATCTACTCCAATAACTCTTTTGATCCTAACACCTCTTTTACCATAGATGGAGATTGGAAACTAAAGGGAATCTCATGAGTCACTAGTCTGTCGTATGGACAAGACTCTCAACTCCCTTGCTCGTGCTACCGATCTCTAGCAAGTATTGCTGAGAACAAATAGGAATTTACCTGAAGTTACGGGCACTTAGGTTTTCCATGAATGTTCCTAAATATCTTTGGGGTAATGCACTCATTACCTCCTGTTATTCAATAAACAGAATCTCATCTCGAGTTCTGAAATTAAAAACATCATTACAAGTCTAGAAAAATTATTTTTCCACATCTAAGATAACAGCTGATCTATCTTTAAAGGTCTTTAGATGTGTTTGCTATGTGCATATCCCATATGTTTTTGACTCAAAACTGAATCCCAAAGTTAAAAAATGTGTTTTTATATACTTCCAATAAACGTGGGTACAAATGTTTTAATCCAATCAGAAAGAAATTTTTGAGAGCATAGATGTCAAATTTATCGTAGATCGCCCTTTTTTACAAAATAATTTTCTTCAAGAGAACTTAGTTGAAGAAAATAATTTTTGAGAAATTTTACCCATTTCTTTAACTAATTCAGATATGGAAACTAGGATCAGCACTACTAATTATATTTTGTCAGATGTTACTTTATCAGAGATAGGAGGGGAAGTACTTCTAACGGATCTAAATCCTCAAGGTGAGCTACAGGTTTATACTAGGAAGAAATTCCATAAAGTTACTACAGCCTCAGTTATTCCCTTAGCAGATGTTCAATTAGCTTTGCCGAATAATGGCCCTACAAACTTCTGATCTTGATCTTCCAATTGCTTTCAGAAAAGGAATCCGAACAAGCACGAAACATCCTATCACACAATACTTGTAATATGAAAAACTATCAAAAAATCATAGAACATTTGTGTCTAGGATTTCTAATATGTTTGTTCCAAGACCTATTCAAGAAGCATTAGGTGAACCGAGTTGGAGATTAGCTGTGATAGAAGAAATAAATGCTCTTAAAAGAAATAACACTTGGACAGTCATGGATCTATTTAAAGACAAAAAAACGGTGGGGTGCAAATGGGTGTTCACATTGAAAATTAAAGCCGATGGAAGTGTAGAGAGATACAAAGCGAGACTAGTAGGAAAAGGACTTACTCAAACTCACGGTAATGATTACCAAGAGACTTTTGCTCCTGTTGCTAAAATTAACTATTAGAGTACTTCATTCTCTTGAAATTAATTTCAACTGACCATTTCATCAATTTGATGAAAAGAATGCATTTTTAATTGGAGAATTGCGAGAAGTATATATAGACCTGCCACCCGAATTTGAAAAAAAAATTGGAAAAAGCGAAGTGTGCAAATTTAAAAAGTCTCTGTATGGGTTAAAGCAGTCTCTTAGAGCTTGGTTTGAGCATTTTCGTGATGTTATCAAGAGATATGGATTCTCTCAAAACCAAGCTGATCACACTCTTTTCTTCAAATATTCCATCAAAAGTAAAGTAGCCATTGTGATTGTGTATGTAGATGGCATAATCATAACAGGAGATGAATCTCTTAAAATTAAGCAATCAAGAGGAAACTCGAGTTCGACTTCGACATTAAGGACTTCGGAAAGCTAAAATATTTCCTCGGAATAGAGTTTGCAAGATCCAATGATGGAATTTTTATCAATCAACACAAGTATGTATTTGATTTACACAAAGAAACAGGGATGACAGGTTGCAAGGCAGCAGATACGTCAATTAAACCTAATGTAAAGTTGAAAACAGCAGCAACTAAAGAGGAAATGGACAAAGCACGCTCTCAAAGTTTGGTAGGGTGACTAATCTATCTGGCTCACACTCGACCTGACATAGCTTTTGTCGTGAGTGTTGTGAGTCAATTCATGCATTCACCTGGACCGACTCACTTTGAAACTATATTCAAAATTTTGAGATGCCTTAAACGAACTCCTAGAAAAGGATTGTTGTTCAAAAAAGAAGAACATCTTCTTATAGAGGCCTACATGATAGAAAATCCACCTCAGGTTATTGTACCTTTATAGGTGAAAATCTGGTTACTTAGAAAAGTAAAAAACGAAGTGTGATGGCAAGGAGTAGTGCTGAAGCAGAATTTTGCTCGGTGGCACATGAGTTGTGTGAAGTGTTATGGATAAAAAGACATCTGGAAGAATTGAAGATTCTCATACCAACACCTATTAAAGTTTACTGCGACAACAAAGCTGCAATCTCTATAGCTCATAATCCAGTTCTACATGACAAAACAAAACATGTAGAAGTTGATAAACATTTCATTAAGGAGAAGGTAGTTAGTGGTGTGATATGTATGTCCTACATACCCACTGCTAGCCAAACAGCAGATATACTAACAAAAGGTCTTCCCAAAGTGCAACACGAGAATCAAGTTAAGAACATGACATGAGGTGAGCATCTTTCATGCCGAACTGAGGGGAGTGTTGAAAGATCTCACAAATAATCTGTGATTATGTATCATATTTGTTATTCTCTATTTTTAGAAGTTTATGAATTATATTAGCAATCTTAGGAATCACTATTTATTTTCTTCTATAATAGGGCAATTAGTTAAAGAGTATATTTCTCCTTAATTAGGGAGATAGCTACATTTTTTGTTCCAAAGGAAGCTCTTTATATAGTTGTACATCAATAAAGAAAAGATTATTCAGCCTATTTATTTAATCAAATAATTTTGACAAACTCCCGTGAGCACGATGGCTACCGCTCTACACATCGCAATTGTCTAGGGTGGAAAAACCTTTACCTGCCCCCGACCAATATCATTCTGTCGGCACAGCGGTTAATAACGTAAACATTATACTTGTCTAGGGAGGTAACTTCTGGTTTACTCACCTCTGAACTTGCTAAAAATTAGAAATATAATTACTCACCTTAGTTGACACGCTAAACATAATCTTTGACATTTAGCTGGAGGTTACGGTGATTTTGCGTTGAGATTAATAACCTATACGGCATAATATTAAAATTTAAGATTTAAGTACTTAACTTAGAATTAATTTACTTGAAAGTTACATGGTCGTTTTATAATAAATGTTCACACTCGCTTCGAGCCTGCCTCCCCGATAAACAATCTAGAATCCACAATTAACTTCAGATTTAAAGAAATTTTGCCAAAAAAAGTAATTTAACCAAAAATATAGATGTGCGAAAGCATTGGGTCATTGGTTGCGGCCTTTAGTGTAAGTCCCACGGGACAAGAGTTCGAATCCCACCCATGACGAGAGGATTTGAATAACACACAGGACTGGAAGGAGAGTCTGCTTCTCGGTCAGTTCAACTTATAGGGGTTGATCGGCGATCTCCGACTGTCGATCAATCTTTAAAATTTTAAAAAAAAACCAAAAATATAGATGAATTGCTAGAACATACTTTAACGGTTTTCTCGACGACCAATCTGTCTTTCCGAAACTGCCAAATATCTTCTCTCATCTTCTTATCAAGTCAAATAGCCTTTCTCCTTGGTTGAATTCGTGCTAAAACTCTTACAAAAACTCGCAAAGAACATTCAACACTTTCAAAAAAAATTTGGCGCCTCCTATGGCTATCGGAAACGAACAAAACAAGAAAAACAAGGCAATACTCAAAATGGAAATAAGGAGGAAATGAAAATTTCAAATATCGCTAAAATAAGTTTCGCACTTATCAATTTTACCCCGGAGTCCGAAAAGTCATCTGTGGCTCTGTGTCGGCAACTCAATTTGCTTCTACCCGCAGCTGCTAAAGCAGCCTGATCGTAGGAACTCCCCAGGTGAAGGAAATCGAGAGTAGGGAGGGGGAATTAGGAGAGAGGAGAATCAATAGGGAGAGGGGAGTAGGTCGCAGCTTACCAGGTGTCGCTCGCCCCTTTCTGCTCGTGTATGTAGGCTTACTGCGATCATAGCTCCTCACAGGAGCTTCTGCTGAGTGGACCCCAGAGCTAGGGAGAAGGAATATCAGAAGGGACAAAACACAGAGGAAATAAAATACGTGAGGGTCAGTTGTTAAGAGTAACCATACGAGAATAAGCTTAATTAAGTGTTTTATTAAGTTAATTAAACATATAGCTTCTAAATATAATAAAATTGTTTTGATTGAAATCCGAGAGGTGCAATAATTAAGGTACAACTTAAGTCACTAAAAATTTTCTCCGTTTTCTCAAAAATTGGCTATTACAACAACCTTTTCTTGCATCCGCATGTGAGGGAAATCGAGAGTAGGGAGAGGGGGAATCAGGAGAGGAGAATCAATAGGGAGAGGGGAGTAGGTCGCAGCTTACCAGGTGCTGCTCGCCCATTTCTGCTCGTGTATGCAAGCTTACTGCGATCGTAGCTCCTCACAGGAGCTTCTGCCGAGTGGACCCCAAAGCCAGGGAGAAGGAATATAAAAAGGGACAGAACACAGAGGAAATAAAATACGTGAGAGTCAGTTGTTAACAGTAACCATCCGAGAATAAGCTTAATTAAGGGTTTAATTAAGTTAATTAAACATATAGTTTCTAAATATTATAAAATTGTTTTGATTGAAATCCGAGAGGTGCAATAATTAAGGTACAACTTAAGTCACTAAAAATTTTCTCTGTTTTCTCAAAAATTGGCTATTACAACAACCTTTTCTTGCATCCAAATCTATTGGTAGCCTAACTTCCAAGTTAATCTTGGAGGATACCGTAGTCCCAAACTCGTCAAGTAACTCATTAATCACTAGGATAGAAAATTTTGTCAAGTACGATTTTCTCATTCATTGCCTGATAATCCACACAGAAGCGCCAACTCCCATCATTCTACTTAACTCATAAGATTGGGCTAGAGAATGAGCTCACACTAAGGTGTATGATACCAATCACTGACGTCATTCAAATTCAACTCATAGTCTCTTCCTTCTGTACCATGGGTAGCGATGTGGGGGTACACTGATGAGAGAAATCCCCGATCTCAAGATTATTGAATGCTCAAGTCTGCTCCCCATTCCTTATCTCGATCTCAGGGCTCCAGATCCTCCCGAGGCAATGACGCTGCCCTTGATGTTGTGCAAGTTCTTTTGATTGCTTCCGTTCACGTCTGATCCAGACATCATGACTCGATCCTGCGTCAGGCGAAGGCGAGTTAATGTGAAACTCCACTGACGCAACACTTAGGTTTAGGAGCTGAATCATGTGGTTTAGCAGCAGGGGAACTGGTCCAGCATCTTTGCGTGACTAGCCGGTCAACTCTTGGGCGGGAACTACCTCCCTCTTCCCCTTCTCCCTACATATTTATTATAAATATGTTGTTTGTTGAGTTATGGTTCATTCTTGATTTTTTGATTCAAGATGTCTGCCTCCAGGCATTTTCCCTTGCTAGGGTTGTATCCAAGGACAGATGGCGTTCTGACTTATATCCTGCTTCGAAATGGAGACGACGTTTACATCCCCCCCCCCACAACACTCCTACGCCTGACCGACATCCTCCAATCGGTGCCAACCTTCCTAGTTTCCAGTCATCCGCTTGTTGCTACCCTACCCATTCCCAGTCCAGTCGTTGGCCTGCTCTCACCTTTTTCCATTTCAGATTCTCGTCGTCGGCCTGCTCCTACCTCGTTCCCTCCTACTCCAAGCCGCCGCCCCACCTGCTATCCCCCTACACCTCTATTTGCCATCGTCACCTTCCCTATTATCTCCTTCCAGCAACATTCCACCACCGGCACCCGCGACCCCCTCTTCTCCCTGCTTCCCACCGCCAACCACCCAGCCTTCCTTGTTATACCAACCCACCTTCATCACTTCCTTACTCAACCGCCAACTACAACGCCCCAACACCTCTATCCCCGGATGTCACTTCTTGGCCCTAGCCGGATATTGATATTTGTTATTTTTTCTTTTAGGTTTGAAACTTGATTGTACACCAAGTTGTTTTGCTTAATAATATTTGCTTCCGGTCTTGCAGTTTGGTTAATCCAGTATTATTTGATATCAAAGTTAGCTTAACTCTAGTCTTATCCAAGATTTTCCTAGCATCCACATTACCCCTCCACCAAAAAAAATTTCCTATCCTCAACCACCCCTTCAAAACCCAAACCCTAATCATGTCACCACGAAGATATATCTCGGAACCTACACGAGACAAGAGAGCGGGAGATCCATCAACGGCTCGCGGAGATTGATGATGGAACCAAGAGAGAGATTACCTTCGGCTACGATCTAGAGATTAGAAGGGGAGACAAGGACGAGAATTTGAATCCGTTCCACACGAGAAACATCAACGACAAGCAATGTCAGCCTCGCCAATTTGGAATTCAGTATCAAAGGAGTCCAAGAGAGGTATGGATTTAGATGACTATTCACTGGCTTGCAATCTATTGAGTGAATCTTTGAAACTAAAGAAGCATCAAAAGATAAACGGGTAAAATTAGCATCCAACAAGTTGAAAAAGAGTACCTTCTTGTGATGGGAAAATTTGCAGAGAGAGAAAGAGAGAAGACGGTGATTAGATTACTATGTCGGAAAAGATTAGAAAAGAGATGCAGAGGAATTATCTTCCACCTCATTACCATCACAATAGGTTTCTGAGACTACGCCCCTTGCAACAGAGATATCTTTCAGTAGAATTCATGACAGTTCGAATAGTTTTAGATGAGGGGTGAGTTGATCGAGCCAAAGAGACACACCATAGCCCGATACCTGGGGGTCTAAAGCTCGCTATTAACAATGTTGTGCAGTTATAGCCATATCTATCATTGGGGATGTTCAAACCTTAGTCCTGAAGGTGAAAATACAATAATAGAGCAGACAGCAATCTTCATTCAGATAGCAGCTATCACTCAGACAGACACCTACAGCTACAGCGACTAACAAGAATTCTTCTGACGAAGTTGGGAAGATATGGTACGAGAGTGACAAAATAGATCTAAGTGGAAAGAAGTCGAAAAAGAGTAGCTCTTCAAGTACAGTGCCTGCTAGGAGGTGTTTCAAATGCCACAGCTAAGAACACAGCCTCCAGCTTTTCCACGAGTCGAGTTGTCTCAATCACAAATTATAGTGTCATCAAGGAGATGGAGGACGAGGAGTTAGTGGAAAGTCTAGGAAGAACTTCAGCTCTAGGGTGATAAATGAGAGATGCTAGTAATACGGAGAGTTCTGTAATCACACCAGAAAGAGATCAGTCATGGCTGAGGCGCAACATCTATCGCACTAATTGTATTGTGAAATGTAAGTTTTGCAATTTGATTATTGAAGAAATTGAGATTGGTCGCACAGAAGCATCCTCAATCATATTCCCTTACCTGGTTGAAAACGAGATACGCGTAGATTAACAGTGCTTGGTTGACATTTCAATTCGGAATCCGTTAAAGGAGCAAGTGTGGTGCAATGTAGTCCCGATGGACCCGTGTCGTATTCTGTTGGAAAGGCATTGATAATTCAACCGCACAACTCAACACGACGGATTCAAGAATACTTAATCTTTTAAAAAGGATGGGAACTCACTACACTATTACCTGCGAAGGATGAAGAAGGTGTAGACAAGACAGAGGAGACATTAGTCTCAAGGGCCACCTTTATGCTGTCATATCGAGATACTCTAGTGGCAATGACATTAGTCCTACTAGAAGGAACTAAGAAGGAGAGTGAGAACTAAGGAGGAGAGCGAGATAGGACACCCCTACTACCACTACATAACTTCCATGAGGTGACGATCGATAGCCTTCCCTAGGGACTGAGAGACATTCAGCACGTCATAAGTTTCTAACTAGTGAGACTTGTGGAGTATGAAGAATTGCAGCGACAGGTACAAAATGTCTTCACGTGAGGTTTGCTTAGAGAGAGTACCAATCTGTGTGTTGCCCATACTCTGATGTTATCCAAGAAGAACAATGTGTGGCAGATGTGCATTGACACGAAGGTCATTAACAAGATTACCATCAAGTTTTAGTTTCTCATACCTCACCTGGATAACCACTTGGATCAATTGCATGGAGCCACCATTTTATCCATGATCGACTTATGCAGTGGGTATCACGAGATCCAGATGAGGCTAGGAGTGGAAGACCACTTTCAAGACATAGGACGATTTATATGAGTAGACAGTTATGCCCTTCAGATTGTCAAACACGTCCAACGCATTTTATGAGGTTGACGAATCAAACATTTTTAGCCAACATTGAGAAATTTGTGGTGGTATACTTTGACAACATTCTGGTTTACAACCGATCCGAAGAGCATTTACAGCATCTGAAGACAATATTTGAGGTGTTGCAAGCAGAGAAGCTATATGCCCATTAAAAGAAGCACCACTTTATGATGGCCCATGTATGTTTTTTGGGTTAAACGTGTCTAGTGCAGGCATTCAGATGGATCCTACAAAGATCGAGGCTACTGTGAACTAGACTGCACCGTAGTCTTTCACCGAGCTGAGGTAGTTTCTAGGGCTATCATCATTTTATAGGCGATTCATCAGAAGCTTCAATACCATCATTGCCCCCTTTACATAACTTTTGAAGGGAGAGAAATTCCACTGGATAGAGGTGACCCGACCCGCAATAACGCAAAGTAATATTCGTCTAAAATACGGCGAAAAACTCGATCCAATTTATAAATAATGGCTAGCTGTATAAAATCGAAATGTTGTAGAATTTTTAGAAAATATTTTACACACTAGAAAGACTACTGCAAAGATACGTATCGTTTCGAAGTAATATAGTGCTTTTTATAACCCCAGATATCGATCCCACATGCAAGTGAGGTAAGAAATCCTTATAGCTTAATGTCCAACATTTATTTCTATAAGCGCCTAAATTTGGAATGTCGATTAAAATGAATTTTCTAATAACTAATCCTAAATTAAATTCTTAAATAAAAAGATAACTTATGGATAAATTGGTCTGGAGAAATTCGAGATATTAAAAATTACCTTTCTCGCAATTACATGGATAATGTGTAAGAAGGATATGCTTGTAATTAATGTAGTAGTGCCAAATGAAGCATTCTATTCTTTACTCTTTGGTCTGCAGCATAAAGAACATTACGTAATCTATAGATCGGTTCGGTGATGTTTTATTAGTAGAACTGAGTTAATCTGCAGCTCACACTACTTAGATGTCCAGGGCGGTTAGTGGTCGGCCTACTCAGCTGATCCGTTCCCTTCTATGCATCAAATTATTAGAATTTAATCGTCAATTTAAAAACTAATTAATTCTACGCCCAATAAACAATATCTCACTATTTATTCGCACTTCACTTAATAACCCGCACAGCGCCTTCGACTACCAGTGATTCGCGTGATATCTACTGCGGTTAAGATTCATCTCCTTCTGTGCCTCAAATTCTTCAACAAGTGTTTTAATAATACAACCGATTAATTTGTAAAGTAAATGAAGATCCGTATATACTATCATCACCATAATTTAATAAGAGAATATCTAAGAAATCTTAATTCCTAAACATGCATCTATTTCATTACAAAATAAAAGTAAATGAAAATAATGGCATAATAAGTAAAAAATTGATATAACTATATAATAAATTAAGTTGTCAACAAGGAACTTATTTCATTAAGTATTATATTATATTTACGCAACTATCTCGTCACCTGAAGCATCTAATAAATAATTCTATCATAAAAATGATTTTCCTACGTACGCCACTACTTCATATTAAAAGAAAGAGTAAAGGAAATCACTTACGAAACATGGATAATTCACGACGTAAAACTTGTGTTAAACAAAGAAAATCCACTGTAGAAGTGTTTACAACAATTACAAGAGAATGAAGAACACGATACTTAGGTTTTTCCCTTTTGAAAGAAAAAGATCTCTCCACCAAAGTTTCCCATCGATCCAAGCCGACGCTCATACATCCCTTACATAAATATCTCAAAATCCTCACTCAAACTCTCCATAAGATGTAAAAATCTACATCTTCATAACTCTAAATGACTAAAATGACTAAGGGGAAGAAAGAGACTACGAGGTGCGATTTTCCTGCGAAGGAGTGGCCTCCTATTTATGAGCTTCAAAGGTTGTCTTGCAAGCACTCTTCAAAACATGTCCAAATTCAATGAATCTTCTGAGAGGTCCGTTCTGGCGCTGAGCACCGGAATCTGGCGCTAGACGCCGGACACCGCGTCCGCGTCTTCGCACCTCTTCACTTCGGCTCGCACCTCTTCGCGATTAAAACCGTTTTGGAGTGTTCAAATGCAATGTATCACATGTCCTATTATCAAAGAACAACTGTCGATCTTCAGAATGTCCAATAACCGCTCACTCCGTCAAAATAACCGTCCAAAGTCGTCAAAACTTGACGCTTCAGTATCGAGTCCCGGCGCTTAGGCGCCAACTTCGGCGCCAGCGCCAGCCATAATTTTTTATAATTATTGTATTTTCGCTCCATTTTTGCTCCTTTTTCACCATTTTTCCTTTTTGACCTTTTTACATCACTTGCATCCAAAAACACAAAAATATCTTTCATTAAAGATAATATCCTTAGAAATTGATAAAAATCAAGACATAAAAATAGGTATTTTTTTTATGGATCAAAATCCCTCAAACTTAAATGTTACTTGTCCTCAAGTAACAATATAATCATTAAAAACCACATAAGCAAATCATGTGTATGAGTTTCTAAAATTTTGTTTGTAAATATAAGTAGTTCAATTTAGAAAAATTTTAAGTAAATGAGACCAATTTAAAGTTTAGAAATCTCTTAGATGAAAGAGTATGAAAATATGTGTTGTTATCTAATTCGTAAATATTTCAGTAAATTTTTCAAAATATGAGCTTGGCATTTTATTTTCTTTACTTAAAAATCTTTATTAAAAATAATTATACTAACTATATTATATTTTAAAGTTTAAGATTTTTCAAATCTTATACTTTAAAAAGCTCGTGTGCATAACTAATTTTTTATTAGCGCTTTTAATCCTCAAGCCTTCTCCTTCCTTTTTCACATAATATACTTTTTTTTTCTTTTCTTTTTCTTTTTCTTTTCCTTTTCTTTCTTTCTTTTTGTTTTCTTTTTTAGGCAAGGATTACTATATCTGGATAGGTCTTTAATATTTTTGAATTTCACCCTTCCTTTCCTAAAGCATAACGTAGATAAATATCTTTTACTTAGAAATATAATAATAACTTTGAGAATTATTTTTCAATAAAAGAAATTTAAATATTGAAAACAAAAGTCTAGTCCTTCTATTTTTCTAAAAATACAACTTTTCATACTAAAGATGGTTACATAATATTTATCATTTCTTCACTAAGAAAAATTAACTTTAAATTTTTCATCACTACTATAAATTTTAACTAAATTATCTTACTTATTTCTATATTCAAAATTTTATTTCCCTAATATAACTTTATACACATAATTATTTTTCAATCAAAATCAAATTTATTTATAGCTAGCTTTGAGGACAAATAAAATTTAAGCTTTTGAAAATTATTTTTCATTCCCCCCAAACTTGAATTTTTTTAAAATATTTTGCAATTAATTCCATAAAATGTAGAGGAAGAAAAAAATAAAAGCTTAAATCTACTAACTACTACAACATCCTATCAAATTTAAACACATGCATAATCGAGATAGAATGATTGCAGAGAGAAGATAAATCTAGCACTAAAACATGCGTACAATAATATTAAACTAAAAAGAAAGTATAATAACTTTAAAATATATTTTTCTTCCTGCCCCCAAACTCGAATTCGAATACGTATAGCATTCAAATATGTAAAATATAAAGCAGGAAGAAAAATAGCTCGTAAATTTTATCTACCACAATTGTCTATCAATAACATCTACATGTATTCATCGCATGTAATAATTTGCAACAAAAAGTAAATCTAAACTAACATGCTAGAATAAAATTAAATTAAAGAAAGGTTAAATAAGCATGACAAACATCGGCATGGGAAAATATATTTAAGTGTTCTTCAAATCTCTAAATTGTTGTAATACAAACACACAAACTAAAATATCTAGACTCGCAGATTCATACACAAATATCAATTGAGGTTAATTTGATCTCCTTTTCTACTCACATTTTCCCTCGTTACTTTAAATTTCTAACGGAAGAAACTACACTAATAACGTGGGTGTATTAATAAAAGTAGTGCAGTTCATCTATATATTGTTTACTAAATAAGTTCGTGACCTTACTCAGTGAAAACAAAGCCAGTTAAAGGAAGTAACAGAGTTGACATGGAGTGGTCCAAGTCTAAACTCTACATGCTTTAAGGTAATGCTCACTCCAGTTGAGAACTGAGTTATAACAGACTCGTCAGCCTACTACCACCAGAGACCAAGGCATAACCTCACAAATCTAATCCGCACTAAAGCAAACTCAAAACATAAACATAAACAATCATGACTCTCAAGCACACTAAATCAAAGTACACTGATAACTATGGGTTACCTCCCATATACGTTCGGCTTTAACGTCGCGGGCTCGACAAATGATTCCACTCGGATCGAAATTCCGATTAAGAAATCCTCGGTCAACCGCCCAATCATTTCCAGATTCAGGGATTTCTATAAAATCCTCAAATTTTAATTTTTTATTTAGCTCTTCATATTAAGTTTGATTTATATAATTGTTCCTCATATTTCTTTCTAGATCTAATATTCTTCTATTGATTTGATGAATTTGCATATTAATATCATCCTTGAAATTTATAAGAAATTGATCTTTATAAGAAACTTCAATATCTCCCAAATTTTGGATCGGATTCTCTTTAGATAATTCAAATTCAGGATTAAATTCTTCTATATTACTCTTCTGTTTCAAATTATCTTCCAATTCTTCCACTTTATAATTATTAAATGATGGAGGATCTATCTTAATTGAGGAAATATGTTTTTCTAATTCCTTAGGAATTTCTTCCAATAGTCTTCCAATATCATTATCCTCTTTTCTCAACTCAAAGTTCTTTTGAAATATATTCTCAAATTATCTTCCAAGTCTTAGTTCAATAATTTTATCATGTTAATCATTCAATTCAGGTTTTTCTTGTGATTGAGTCGAATCCAAAGATATAAAGACTGGTTGTGTAGATGAATTCCCTAAATAGATAGGCTTTAAAATTGTATGGGGTACATCCATCTTAAGTTCATGAGATTTTTCAACGGATGGAATTAAAAGTTTACTATTTTCGGTGACGTCCATCATTTCACACCTCTCTTGAATATACATACAGTCTTCTTTAAATAACAATTTTGAATCATCAAGAAAATCCATTCCGACCTCATCTGTTATCTTACTCTCAAAACTTTCTTGGAAATAGTTTTTATTTAGATAATCAATTTCATCCATCCAAAAACAATCATCAATTTTCTCAAATTTGACATTTCATAGTCTTTAATACATCAAAAGTTACTTGGTCATTAATATTCATAGTCAACTTTCCTTTTCAGCACATCTATCATAAACTATCCAAGAATAAGGAAATGTCTCCCTAAAATAATTGGAATTTCTTTATCTTCCTCCCTATCTAATACAATAAAGTCCACAGGAAAGATAAACTTATCCACTTTAACAAACACGTCTTCTATAACTGCTTTGGATAAATGATAGATCGATCACTAACATATAAGCTTATGATAGTATGGAGAAATATCGACTAAACCTATCCTTCTAAATATGATAGAGGCATCACATTAATGCTCACTCCTAAATCACATAAAGCTTTTCCACATAATCTTTTCCGATCGCACGAATAATCAGAAAGCCTACAAGGATCGTTAAGTTTCCGAGGAAAATTTTTTTGAAGTATAGCACTGCACTCCTCATTTAAGTCAACTCGTCTCATAATCCTCAAATTTCCTTTTATTGTTTAATATCTCCTTCATAAACTTCGCATAACTTCGCATTCTGTTCCAAAGCCGTTCGAAAGCGAATATTTATCGTTAACTTCTTAAATACTTTCATGAACTTTGAAAATTTCTTATCCAACTCATACTCGTTTAAGTATTTGAGGAAATGGATAGTGGTGGTCTTTCTAAATTGATTTTAGTTGGAGATATTAATTTTTCTAGATCCTTGAAACATGTTCTTCAGTGCTTTTAGTTTCCTTTGTGTCTCTCACAACTTTTTTCTTTTTTAACCAATTCCTCTATCTCTCTTCCACTTTTTAAATGGACAAACTTCTACTTGTTCATTAGTGTTCTCTTTAGGGTTGATCTCAATGTTGCTCGGAAGTGTTCCTCTGGATCTATTGCTTTGTGAATAAACAATTTGTCTCAATTGATTCTCTATGTTTATAATCGCAAGATTTCGACTTCGTAACCTGGTTTCTCACTTTCAATACCACTTCTTCCATAGATATCTCCTTATCCTCAAATTGTTGATCATTATTAAAGTCCGGTGGATATGAAGGTCTATAGCTTGTGTTCCCTTGATTATTCCAACTTCCATTAGAATTTGCATGATTATTTTTCCATTTTTGATTTCCACCATCAGTAGTATGGTTCCAGTTAAATTTAGGATGATTCTCCCAACCTGGGTTGTAAAAGTTAGAATATAGGTTATTTGTAGTATTTAAAGATTCATATGATAAGTTGAATCAATCATATTCCCTAACGAACTTTCCTCACTTACTAGTAGTAAATTGAGTGCTTGTTCATTCCAAATCAGTCCAACTTCCTCGATATTTCAAAGAACCCGAGAAGCAAGAATCGCAATCGCACTATATCATGAAAACCGACTACCTTTTTAGGATTTACTCGTAGAGGCCATTCAAATTCATTCGTAGTCATTTCTTCAATTAACGCATACGCTTCATCAAATGATTTTCGACATTAACGATCCACCACGTATCGTCAATTATAAACTTAAGGGATCCTACCAACCCATTGTAAAAAGTTTCAATGATTAACCAATTAGGCAGAAGCATGGTGTGTACACTTTCTGTAGAGTTCCTTAAATCTTTCCTGAGCTTCGAATATCGATTCCCCTCCATATCGATAAAATGAGATAATATCGTTTCTAAGTTTAATTGTCCTCGAAGGTGGAAAATACTTAGCTAGGAATTCCGAGTTAACTCTTCCCAATTTTTAATAGTAACCAGAGTGCTAATGAAGTATAACCACATTTTAGTCTTATCTCTTAAGTGAGAAAGGAAAAAGGCTTAGTTAACGAAGATCGTTCGACATGCTATTATAACTAAATGTAAGACAAAGCTTCGTAAAACATGATAAGTGTAAATAGGGATCCTCCAAAGAGTTCCCCCATACCTGTTGTTTCGCACAAGTTGGATAATCTCAAGATTTATTTCAAACGAGTCACTTACTACGACGGTGTTTTGTATACTTGAGTGAATTTCATCTCGTCGTAGTGATTATCATAATCCCTCAATGAAGCATGTACGATTTTCTAAGTTATTATCTTAAAAGTTTTCCATTTCCATTTCTAGTTTTTCGAGTCCCTTCAGTTTTTTAAATTTTTTCCATTTTTCTAACTCGGGATCATAAGGCACAAGTCCTTCAGATCCTTTGTTTCGCATACAGAGCACAACAAACAGTACATTAACGATTAAACAAATAATAGATAAAATATATTCAACACAACAAAACATTTTCACGAACACCTTATTTTCCACACAAACAGTTTTTACGACACTACAATTTTTCAATTCTAAACCTAATTATTTCAACTAAAATTCTCCTAAAGTTCTTACCGAAGCTTCCAGTGCAACTAAGACCAAAAACTCGATCGGACCACGCAATAACGCAAGAATATTCGCTTCCAAAAGATGGCCAAAAATCGATCCAATTTATAAATAATGGCTAGCTGTATAAAATCAAAATGTTGTAAAATTTTAGAAAATATTTTACACACTGGCAATGATTACGCAAGTATACGTATCGTTTCAAGTAATATAAGGTTTTCTTTTATAACCCCAGTATCCATCCCACAAAGAAGCGAGGTAAGAAATCTTTTAGGCGAATTCCAGTCTATTTCTATAAGACCTAAATTTGGAATGTCGATTAAAATGAATTTTCTAATAACTAATCCTAAATTAAATTCTTAAATAAAAAGATAACTTATGGATAAATTGGTTTGGAGAAATTCGAGATATTAAAAATTATCTTTCTCGCAATTACATAGTATAATGTGTAAGAAAGATATGCTAGAATTAATGTAAGTAGTGCCAACATAGGATTCCTATTCTTTACCCTTTGGTCTGCAGGCATAAAGAACATCGGCAATCTATAGATCGGCTTCGTGATATTTTATTAAGAGAATTCGGTTAATCCAGGCTCACACTACTAGATGTCCAAGATTGGCTATGGTCGGCCTTACTAGCGACCCGTTCCTTTCTATGCATCAAATTATTGAATTTAGTCCGTCACTCTAAAAACTAATTAATTCTACGCCCAATAAACAATATCTCACTATTTATTTCGCACTTCACTGAATAACCCGCACAAGCGCTTCGACTACCTGAGGATTCATGTGATATTTACTATTTAAGTTAATTCATCTCCTTCTGTGCCTCGTAATTCTTCAACAAGTGTTTTAATAATACAAGTCGATCAATTTGTAAAGTAAATGAAGATCCTGTATGAATATCATCACCATAATTTAATAAGAGAATATCTAAGAAAATCTTAATTCCTAAACACGCATCTATTTCATTACAAAATAAAAGTAAATGAAAATAATGGCATAAGAGTAAGAAGAATTGATAGAACTATATAATAAATTAAGTGTCAACAATGAACTTATTTCATTAAGTATTCTATTATATTTACGCAACTATCTCGTTACCTAAGCATCTAATCGATAATTTTATCATAAAAATGATTTTCCTACGCATGTCACTACTTCATATTAAAAGAAAGAGTAAAGGAAATCACTTACGAAATATGGATAATTCACTACGTAAAAACTTCGGTTAAAACGAATAAAATTCACTAGAAAGTGTTTACAACAATTACAAGAGAATGAAGAACACGATACTTAGTTTTTTCCTTTTGAAAGAAAAAAGATCTCTCCACCAAAGTTTCCCACTGATCCAAGCGACGATCATACATCCCTTACATAAATATCTCAAAATCCCTCACCAAACTCTCCATAAGATGTAAAAATCTACATCTTCATAACTCTAAATGACTAAAATGAGTAAGGGGGAAGAAAAAGACTACAGGGTGCGATTTTCTCTGAAGGAGTGGCCTCCTATTTATAGGCTTCAAAGGTTGTCTTGAGGCACCTCTTCAAAACACGTCCAAATTCAACGAATCTTCTAGAAGGTCTGTCTGGCGCCTGAGCACGGGATCCAGCGCCTAGCGCCGGACACCGCGTCCGCCTCTTCGCACCTCTTCACTTCGTTCGCACCTCTTCGCGATTAAAACCGTTTTGGAGTGTCCAAATGCAATGTATCACATGTCCTATTATCAAAGCAATCGTCGCTTTCTGAATGTCCAATAACCGCTCACTCCGTCAAAATAACCGTCCAAAGTCGTCAAAAACTCGATGAGCTCAGTATCGAGCTCCGGCGCTAGCGCCAACTTCTCGGCGCCTAGGCGCCAACTTCTAGCACGTAGGCGTCAGGCCATAATTTTTTATAATTCTTGTAATTTGCTTCTTTTTTGCTCATTTTTGCTCCTTTTTCACCATTTTTCCTTTTTTGGACCTTTTTACATCACCTACATCCAAAAACACAAAAATACCTTTCATTAAAGCATAATATCCTTAGAAAAGAGGCAGCTCAGAATAGTATTCAATGCACTCAAGAAGAAGGTGACCCAAGCATCTGTCTTGGTATTACCATATTTCAACTAGTTGTTTGAGGTAGCGTGATGCATCCGACGTGGAAATAGGATCGGTGTTGAGCCAGGGAGGTCGCCTAATTGCCTTTTTAGTGAGAAGTTGAAACCTTCCAGGAGCAGTTTTATGCTATTGTGAGAGCTCTTCAGCACTAGAGTCATTACTTATTGAAAAGCGAGTTCATTTTCTTTGTTTACAGACCACGAAAACTTGAAATTCTTAAACAACCAAATTAAATTGAAGAGCCGACACATAACTTGGATGGAGTTCTTAGTGTGGTTCCAATTCATGCTTAAGCACAAGAAGGGGAGTAAGAACTATGTCGTAGATGCACTGAGCCGCTGTCATTGATCACTGCGATGCAGGCTCAAGTTGTGGGCTTTGATCTAGTAAAAGAGCTCTACGAGACAGATAAGGATTTCGAGAAAATATGAGCAGTGTCAAGAGAAACCTATCAAGCAGTATTACAGAGCTGATAGGTACTTGTTCTACCAGAGTACGCTGTGCATTCCAAGTTGCTCGCTGAGGGAGTCCACTGTTCAAGAAATCACAGTGAAGGACTTGCAAGCCATTTTGGCAGAGACAAGATTCTCGCACTAGTGAGAGAACACTTTTTTAAGTGATGACATGCGAGAGATGTGGAACGGCACGTAAGGCAATGCCTGATTTGTCATATGGCAAAAACAACGGGACAAAATATGGGACTATACACCCAATTACCAATAACAAAAGCACCGTGGGTGGATGTTAACATAAATTTTATGGTGGTCTTCTAAGGACACAATGAAAAAACGATTCATTCAAGGTTGTGGTAGCTTGATTATCGAAGATGACACATTTCGTACACTATCACTAGGCACTGGATGCATCGCATGTCGCCGACTTATTCTTCAGAGAGATTGTAAGGCTGCATGGTGCCCAAGGCCATCACTTTAGATAGGGATGACAAGTTCCTGAGCCACTTATAGAGGACTCTGTGGGTAAAAATATGCACTAAGCTTTAATTTAGTTTTGTGAAGTACCCCCAAATAGACGGTCAGACGGAGGTAGCAAACTGGAGCCTTAGAAATTTAATGAGATGTTGTGTTAGGAAGAATATCAAGTAGTGAGATTTGATTCTAGCTTTGGCCAAGTTGCTTACAACAAATCCGTGAGTCAAAATACGAGTCGCACTCCATTTGAGATTGTGTACAAGCGCAACCTGCTCACTCCACTCAATTGGTACCACTTCTACCGACATTAGAGATTAGTGAGGATGCAGTTGAATGGTTACATGAGATTCAGAAGTTCCACGAGGAGGTTGGAAAAGATATCACTAAGAAAAATCATAAGTACCAAGCACAGGCGAACAAGACAAGGAAAAATGTGAATTTTATAGGAGACTTAGTGTGGATCCGGCTGAAGAAGGAGAGATTTCCACTAAGATCATTTGAAAAACTCAAGCCTAGAGCAGATAGACCTTTCACAATACTTCAGAAGCTGAATTATAATGTCTATAAGATCGATCCGTTAGGAGACTACAAGGTTTCCTTCATGTTCAATATTGCGAACCTGACACCGCACTACGATGAAGTCAAAACTCCCCATATCTCGGGAGATTGACGGGCTTAAGTTTAAGAACTGAACCATGGGGTTCAGTAGGTAGGCTAGACCGACCGGCCAATTCTTGTGCGGGAACTAGCGCCTCTTCCCCCCTTCCCTCTTACCAATCTATTATGAATACGTGGTTTGTTGAGTTGGGGTTCATTCTTGATTTTTTTATTTTAGATTTCTGCCTCCAAGAGTTTTCATTGTATCTGAGGACAGTTGGTGTGCTCCGAGGTGGTGATGACCTTTACCTCCCTCCCCCTGCACACTTGTGCGTGACCATTGTCCAGAAGCTGTCGGCTTGCTTGCTACGACCATACCGCTTTCCAGTACAGTTGTCGACTTGCCTGCTCTCACCCTTTTCTTTTTAGATTCTTGTCGCCGACCTGCTCCCTACCTCCTTCCCTCCTGTTTTCGCCGCCGCCCCACTTGTTATCCCGCTGCATCTCTATTTCCCGTTGTCAACCTCCATGCCATCTCCTTCCACCAACTTTCCTTCACCGGCCAGCCAGCCAACCTTCCCTATTCTATCCATCCACCTCCATCGCTACCCTACTCAACCGCCAACCACCAATCCATCTCATAAGCCTGACTTGGGCTTTCTTACTAAGTTCAAACAGGTTCATTTTTGTCACATAGGTAGATCTAACAACACTGTTGCTCATTTTTTGTGCCCAATCGGCTTTTGAGAGTGACTTTGTTCTTTCTAGCTTAGATAAGTCATCGCATTTTTATTTTTGTCAATGGGGATAGACCGCCTCATGCCCTCGCTTCTTAGCATTCTTTTGTAACTTTGGCCTCTCTCTTTTAATGCAATACACACCCCTTCAAAAATAAAAAAAGAAACCACCAAGCCCCGACACCTTTATCCCCATATGTCACTTCTCGGCCGTAGCCGAATATTGATTTTTGTTATGTTTTTGTTTTAATTTGAGTCTCGATTGTAACCCTAGTTATTTAGCTTAAAAATATTTGCTTCCGTTATTGTGGTTTGTTTAACTCCAATATATCCACGACCTTCTTCGCCATTTCCTTCAAGGCCAAGGATCTCCCTCAATGGACGAAAGCCGCTTCGCCATGGATGAAAGTCGCTCCTTCATGGACGAGAAACAATCCATTTATGATCTAGTTTAGTCCACTTCATCCTCTAATTAATCCTCAAGAGCATCTTATTTTTTTGCTTCCAACACTCAAGGATGGTTTTTTATCAAGAAAAGAAACTATTGTATGTTGCGACTTCCCAGTTAGCTTGAATCGCAATTGCCTTGCAAGGTCCGGTCACGAGCAATCTCATCATTGTCTTCCCACTCTTTAAATCGCAATTGTATCACGACTAGGGCACTCACCGCAACTCAATATCAGTTTCCAGTGCATGCTGTGAACTCAATGTAGCTTCCAATAGTCGAATCGTGATGGTATCGCGACTATTTGGGCACACCAGATTCTATCGTTTGCTTCCTAGATAGCTTCTGCAGGCCCTTCGCTTGCATCCAAGCTAGCTCAAGATTGACTACATTGTAAGCTTCGGCGTCGTGATCCTGTTCATGGGTTTCGGATCACGATGATACAGAGGTTTGCATCTCGTTATCGGTCCTTCTTGTACGATAGGATCCATCCTTTGCAAAGAATTGTCGCAATCCCGTCATTGCTTCCACAGAGATAAGGGCACAACGAGTCTGCACCCTTTACGCCACGACCCTTCCAAGAATCAACTGCTCTAATACAAATTTTATATGAATGGAGTTAATTTTTCCACAGAAATAAGGGCAACCAAATATTTTATTTCAAAAACATCAACACATTCAAATTTATAAAAGATAAGCAACTACAATTCGAGAGGAAGACGATCTCTCCTAAACCCTAACCACCCTAACACCCGCAATTTGAGAGGTAGGCGATCTCTACAAAAATCCTAACTCTAATACTCCAGACAACAATCTCATCATAGCAAAATCTAACCACAAATATATTAAACCCTATTTATATCCCACAATAATAATTAACAAAGAAAAAATTTACTTTTTTTGCCTTGCTCCTAAAATAATTATTTGGTGGGCTCGGCGTCAATGTAATGTTGGGACAAAATTTTGTTAACATAGAAGTAGAACCCACATAGTCCATAGACTAATAGTTCATAAGAGTGCATTTCATCTTGAATGTTTTAGCTATACAAATCCCGTATCAACAGCAGAATTTCAAACAGACAGTAGCATCAAAAGGATGTCAGCTGACTCAAAAACACATGGCAGTTTCAGTCAAGGGTTCCATTCAACACGGCACAATAGAATACCAAACTTTGAATTTGCAACTTTTTAAACTGTTCATATGATAAGAAGTAGAAAAAAATACTAAGAAAAACCATGAACACTAGAAAATAAAAAATAAAAAATAAAAAATAAAAACTAAAAGATAAAGGTATTTCACGTTAAATAGAAAAGGGAAGAAGAGCGAGTTACCTGAAACTCATCAAAAGGGCTCAAGTATGGATTGCGATAATTCAAGGCAACAACTAAACCGACAGATACCTACAATTAAAGAAAATGCAAAATTTAGAATAATTTCATCAGAGCAGATATTCTAACATTCATTGGCTCCAGAATGGGGAAAACTCCAATACGTGAAGCCACAAACTTTTACTCACCAATGAAATACCGAATCATTTAGCAATCATAGCGAATAAAAAAAATGCATTTCCTTCATTCCTAGGTGGTCAGCAGTTGGTCTAGAACTATTTAATTTATATTAGATTGTTTGAATATAATTAAGCAATAAACAATAAAATGCTATGTTTAATAAAGATCAGTATTTCAGTTTATTACTGAATACCAAAATTAACCTAAAGAAGGAAATCACCTACATGGGAACTGTGCTGAAGTGTGATGAAGATCTAAGCAGACAAGCAAGGGAAAAAAATAGTTATTCAAAATGTGGATGTTGAGAGAACTTAGAAATAGTATAATACGTTTAACTTCTGCATGTAAATCATTTTGCTATAGTTAGAATGAATAAATTGGTTAATGTTATGTACAATAAAATAAATTAAAAGATAGAATGATTTGCCACCTATGACCAAAGAAATTGTTTAACCAATCAGATATTAATAATTATATTGACATTTATATTTTTATTATAACAAAAGTATGAATATTCCCAACTCTTCAGCCAAGATATGTTTCCTTCTATGTTAAACTTTTCAAATTTTGAGAACAAAATTATTGTAAGTATGGAGATTGTAATATTTTTTATAATAATAATACAAATAGTAATAATAATAATAAAATAAATAAATGAAATGGAAGTTTGCGATGGTTAATATGTTCGTCTATGCTTGTGGGAAGTCAGACCGAGACGCTCGCGAAGAAGAAAAGACATGTGCGGGTTTAGGAGACACTATGTCACTCTCTATCGAAGCCAGAGAAGAGAAGCATCGTTGCTTCACGTGCAACTCCGTTGTTGAGCCAAGGCAATACTAAGCTGCACTCCTCATGTGAGGGAGCTCAAACCCTATCCAAGCAAAATTGAAGAATAATAAGAAGAAGAGGAATGAGAGAATTTTTTTAATGAAAGAGGACCCCGAGGAGGAAGAAAGAGAGAGTCGCGTGCAAGAAAGGGAAAATTTGAACTGAATCACAACGGGTATGTTCTATTATATATAATTTTTTTTATTTAAAAAGAAGTTATTAAAATCAATTTTTAAATATTACTTATGAATATCAGTTATTTAATTTGGAAAGATCAAATTAAAGGGAAAAGACCTCCGTGCGCAAGGAGGTCGAACCAAACATTGGAAGAAGATAAATGCTATTGTTTAAGTTTTAAAATTACAGTAATTTAATTAATTAAATATGTCATGATATTGACATTAAAGTTTTATGAAATAAATAGGATATCATAATTGGAAAGTTTTGGTGGGAAGAAATACTGATTCAAGCTAATTTTGGAAAGGTAATAGTTTAGGTGCTTTATTTATATAAAAAGTTTTGCTGCATTAATTAAGATTTTATTAATTAGATACTAATAAATGAATTAAAAAAATTGAGTCAACAAATTATGATTTTGGATCGTGGTTTGGGCAAAAGAGGTAGAGTCGAGGAAAAAGTGATAGTAAAAAGTAATAAGCAAAGGATTAAGCTTGCAAAAATTTCCTTTTAAGACAAAAGTGAGATGATGCATTTTTATGTGTATTAAATTAATATTTTATTTAAAAATGATGTGCATTATTGTATTAAAATACATGTTCTTTTTATTATATAAATATTGAAAGTTGAAGGATTTTTTAAATGAAAATAAATGAAATGAGAAGATAAATTGTTGTTCAATGACTATAAATGGATAAAATTAAAAAGGGAAATGAAATATAAATGATTAATATAATCATGATGTACCCCCTTATGATACTAGCTGGAGACGGTATTTACATATGCAAGAAAAAACAAATAAAAATGATAAAAGTATACCTTCGCGTGCAGAATTTTAAGGTTATCTATTAGTAAAAATTTTTGAGAGTACGTATGGATACAACCTTTTGATGATACATTCGGGTATGATGGTAATCCTAATATGACTTTTTAAAAAGATAAAAAAAAAAAAGATAAATACTTGAATTAAAAGAGAGATTTAATTTAAAATGAAAGCTTAGAGTTTCATTAATTAATGAACCACATTTCTTTTGGACATTTACGCATAGCATTTACATATTAATTTAATGCATAATAAAATTGTAATTTATTCCTAAGTTGTGGTAAACTTATTCCTTAAATTAATTATTTATTTAAAGTAATACACTAAATTGATATGACAGGTAAAAAAAATTTGATTCACAGGAGGACTACTGATACTAGGTAGTAGGTTGGTTGTTATTTTTCTAGTTACTTGTACTACTTAATTTAGATTGATTTTGTACTCTTATTAGTTACATTGCAATATTATTTTACTTTCAGATTAAGTTGACACGTTGGTTGGATTTGATTACTATTCAGCGTACTTTATGATTTTTTGTGGATTTGATACTATTTAGATTAATTGTTTCTTTTAGATAGAACACAATCTTTAATATGACTGGTAGAAAAAATTTGATTTATAGAAGAACAATTGATACTAGGTAGTAGATCGTTTGTTATAGTTTTAGTTTATTGCACTCTTTATTTCAAATTGATTTTGTACTATTATTGGTCGGATTATAATATTGTTTTACTTTCAGATTAAGTTGATTCTTTGGTTGGATTTGATAACTGTTTAGCATACTTTATATTTTGAGTGTCTTTTTTTTATTGCAAAAGTTATGATGATCTATTAAATAATTTAAAGAAAGGTTGATATCGTCCAACAATAGTTTCTAACTTGGTTAATTCTAAACTCTCAAGCCGGGTCGTGACATTAATAGTATTGACGATCTCTCACCTTTGAGTATATCACTAAAAATTAAAAAAGAAAATAAATTTCAGAAACCAAGCTCTCAAGGAATGTTTCAACCCATGTACGGACTTCTTTAGTTTACACACCTTCGTGCCAAAATTTTCACCAAATCCTGCAAGTGCATCCAAGCACACTTCCTCCTCCAAGTCTCCATTGAGAAATATATTTTTTATATCCAACTGTTATAAGGGCTAATCAAGATTAGCCACAAGTGATAGAAGAACTCTTATAGATTTTAGTTTGTGACTAGGGCGAATGTCTCAAAATAATCAATGTCATCAGCCTAAGTGAACTCTTTGACAATCAATCGAGCATTGCATGGTATTAAGAATCGTTATATAAGATAATTTTGAAGTAAAGGCATGAAAGCCAGGTGAGATATTTTCATATGACAAGGGGACAATGGATGTTGGGTGCAAGAAATTACACCCTTACAAGCAACAATGAAAAATATTAGAATCATTAGATTTAAGCTTAGAACTAGCCTCGGGTTCAGATTAAAAGACTCGGAACTCAAAGATGAAATGAACTGATTATATGGTAAAGGCTCAAAGAGGACATTACTTGCAAGGTTCACAGATTCTGGGTAGTGCAAAGGAGTCATCGACCCTTTCTTTTGAGTTTCCCTCTGACACCAGTAAACAATGTCAAACAATACCAATGTCAGTTTTTTTTCTTAGTTAGTCATTATAGGATCACAAACATTATGAAATGACACTATAGGAAGTCCTAAATCATCTTCACAATAAAAAAACTCAAACCATTTTCCCGATAGAATGCAGCTTGCATTTTTAGGTTGAACAATCAAGGTTCGAGAGATATTTTGTGAATCTTTAGCTTGGAAAAGATTATAAAAAACAGTAGTAAATTTTTTATTTTGTTCCCCCCTTGAACATGAGATGTGAAAATTGATTATAATAAAAGTAAAAAAGTGACACCCATAATAACAAATACTTTTTTAAAAAATGAGATCAAAATATTTATATCCCTTTTGAGGAGGAGAATAATGAAAGAGCACATATTTTTGGGCTCGAGGTTCAAGTTTCCATTGATTATAACTATGAAAGTGAAAAAAAAAACATTGCACCTAAATATCATTAATGGTAAAGAAAAGAGCCGATATGCTAGGTAAATTTTACGAGAAATATAAAAAAAATGTTTCAAAGTTTAAAATCTTATAAGGTGTTCAATTTACGAGGAATGTAGCAATAAAAATAACTTCACTCCAAAGATATTTTGACATGTGATTGGTAAATAGTAATGACTGAGCAACTTCCAACTAAAGTTTTTCTTTTAGCCACACCATTTTGTTGTAGTGTATAAACATAAGAGCTTTCAGGAAGTATTTATTTTTTTGAGAAAGAATTAACCCAAAAGTTTTTTGAAATATTCTCAATCATTATAACTTTATAATATTTGAATAGTTTTTTGAAATTATGTCTGTGTCGTGGTATAAAAATTTTGAAAATTATTTCTACTTCACTTAATCTTGGCTCATAATGAGTAAATATCACAAATCGGTTTTTACCAAAGCATGCAAGTGTTCTACTGAAGTTCTAGATATCACTATGAATAATAGTGAATGATAAAGTTTGTTTGCAAGTTTGGGGGGCAAAAAAGCATGATCATGTTTAGCAAATTGACAAACTTCACATTCAAAATAACTTAGATTTTTATATTAAAATAAAATAGCAAATATATATGGTAAAAACTAAAAATAAATATAATCTAAAATATAATATTATAACATAATATTGTTATTTTTCAAAATAAAAATAAAAGTCAAATAAGTACTTTGACAGCGTCTACTTAAATCAAGTCTATTATTAAAATGATAGAGTCCATCTTTTTCTTAACACTGTTAATCATCCTCCCACCAAGCAATTCCTGAACTCATAATAAGAATAGTAAAAATTAGCTTGACACTAATGATTAGATGTAAATTTACTGAAAGATAATAAGTTATAAGACAATTTTGAAATATAAACCATATTGCGTGTCACAACCCGACCTAGGGGCTTAGAATTTTCAAGATAATAACACACGACCAGATGGTGAAATTATTTTTTTTTCCTTTTTACCAATAAGAGTTTACAATCTAAATATTAATAGAAAGAGCTACCAAGGAAAGAAATTTAATTAAGAACTAAAAATTTACCTTTTGGGTTGTTAATCTCGCCTTCTACAAACATTCTTTCTTTTAGTAGTTATATTTTATTTAAAATTTTATACTTATAAAAATAAATTAAAACAATATAATGAATTATCCATGATAACTCAGTGGACCAATTATACTTCTAAACTAAAATAACCTAAGGGAAAGAAATCAACATATATACTGAATTTTGCT
The DNA here is from genome assembly GCA_022702705.1 of Papilionanthe hookeriana x Papilionanthe teres. Taxonomy (NCBI): domain Eukaryota; kingdom Viridiplantae; phylum Streptophyta; class Magnoliopsida; order Asparagales; family Orchidaceae; genus Papilionanthe; species Papilionanthe hookeriana x Papilionanthe teres. Next base: position 85,432,467 of record CM040428.1, on the reverse strand, counting down.
ATCATATTATTGAAAATATTATAATAATCCAAATAATATATTCATGACATTTGCTCATGAAAATTATCTAGATTTTTATATGTATTAACCTTAGCTTTACAATTTAAGATTTGAACTCTTAACTTTAATGCAGAACTTACTCTTAATTCACATTCATTTCAGGAGCATCGTCCATACATAACACACACATGGATGATACGTACTCCACCAGCATAATGAGGTGCAGAATATATGCAGTATTGTCGGATGGAAAGGTGTGCACCCCTGACTAATACTCTCCTAGACACGGTGATTTATTATCTAAATTATATTATGGTCTGAGGTGATACACTGTCTACTCACCTCTGGCCAATACTTTCCTATCGGCACAACGATTAGTGATCTAAATAACACAGTTCTCTGAGATAGTAGGAAAATATCTATGAGAGCAAGTACATTAGCATCTACCACCACTACCATAAGAGGTTGAACCTATTTTTTCAGTATGCACAACCATTTATATATACACTATTTTCATTTCATTGCTTCAAGCACACTTTATTTGCTTATGAGATACTTTGCATTTATTTACAAATGAATAAATCACCTCTGTTATAAGCCAAATGTCATGTAATAATATAATATATGCAGCTCCACTAAAATCTAAATGCAAAGCAATAGTCTAATATATGCACCGCTACTACAATCAAAATGTCATGCAAATAATCTAATAATTCTATAAATGAATAACTATTTAGCATGCATGCTTTCTTTTCTAACAAAATAAAAAATAAGTTGTAATTTGAATTACACTGAAATAGAGCATCCATGAAATCAAGAATATGTGCAAAAAACAAATATTACTAAAATTTAGAAACATAATTACTCTCCTTAAACTTTAAAAAATCTCTTTAAAGTTAAATCATGCACTTTACAAAAGGCGAAATCAACAACCAAATGTGTAAAGCTTTAATTGTTAATTGAATTATTTTCTTTAGAGTGGTTTTCAATTAATACATGTATTATAAATTGTTAGGGATAAAAAATGATAATAAAAAATATTAGTTTTATCGTTTGACTGTCTGTTTCCACCCAAGAAATTTCAAGCTCTTAGGCCTGAGTTGTGACGCCACGATGGGTTAATAAAGAGGTGTGTTAACCATTCATGCCCTGACAATTACCGAGGAAATATCAACAATTTTGACTTTTTATTATCTTCACAATGCCTATAGGATGAGAACAATTTAAAGCAACCGGTCATATAATAAGTTGCGCCAAAATCAATTATCCAAAAATGAATTAAATTAAGAGCAATACCCAACAATGTAATGGCTAGAGAGTTATCCTTTTGTACTAAAAAGAAAGACGGAGTAAGGGATAATTTTGGAGATTGAAATAACTTGTGCAGGTGCTTTAATTGCTCATTAGTGAAATGGATAGCATTAGATTTGGTAGAAGGCACATGTGTTCTTTAACAATGCTTGATAAACATGACATTCACGCTTGGATTTTGGTTCCAATCTGTAGGTATATCGTGATGCTTCCAATATCTCTTCTTTGTATGTCATGACGTTTTGCAATGCTTGCATCATTTTTTCTTACTTCCTTCTTTATCAGTATCAACACCTCAACACAAGTCAAATTCTCAGGGTTAACAAGAGGATCAATGTTGCACGGCATGATTTTTCTCCTTGAATCCTCACGTTTAACCTAAAAATAACTTCTCGGATAAAGGTAGTGATTTCCTGCTAAGAACAGTGTTATCAAAACGCAAAGCACGATGCAATGTAAAAAGCTTATTTACTTCAAAATGAAGAGCACGAAGCAAGACGGCGTTTTTGTTGACCAAAGTGCTGATAAGAAATATAGAACTATTAATGTACAAATACATTCATTAATAATTAAAAATACAAAGTATGACTTAAAAGTTGATATAAATAGGTTGATATAAATAGAAAATAATGTGGTAAAATTCTTAACTTCAAGGCAAACATTGAGGTTGAAAATACAAATTATAATTTTGAATAATTTCTAAAGTTTGTTGCAATAATAAAAAATTTAAAAATTGCAAGAAAACCCTATACATTAACTTTAATGCTTCGAATTGCGCTTCAGCGAAGTAAAGTGAGTGTCACGTGCTTCGCATCGCTTTGCTTTGCTCGCGAAACGCGCATTAAAAATCATTAACTAAGAATAAGGCCCTAAACTTCGTCTAAACTTTGAATAAGGCCAAGTAAAATCATGTAAGTCTGATCAATTTCCTCTCATCTTATGGCAAGCATAGTTGTTTGAATTTTCCCAAACATCATCATAACATTGATCAAGCTCCTGTCACAATTTAACCAACTCGTTGTAATAGTTAGTCATATCGTGATCATTCTGCTTGGATTTCTAAAGTTGAGTGTTCAATTCAAAATATTAAGAAATTCTCTAAGTTTGAATATAGATCTTGAACAGTGTCTCATGTCTCAAACAACTTTAGTAGACGGAAGAAATAGGTGAGCTTTTCTATAGCATGTTCCACGGAGTTGATGAGCAAGCAAGAACATGAGAGTTCTCAAACTGCCATTTCTTCATATTAGGATCATCAGCAGAAGGCTTCGAGATTTCACCAATTAACCGCCCAATTTTACATCTCCCATCAATTGCAAATTTTACAGATTCAGCTAAATAAAGTACACATTGAGTTTTGTAACCATTAGATAAGGACTAAATTCAACAGATATAGGCATAAGAGGAGTTATAGAGCGGGGCGAAGTGGTCTCGGAAATATCAGAACCGGTAGAAACGGTAGAATTTTTTTGGGAGCACGTCATCACTAACTTTCATTATATCATCAGAAAAGAGAAGACATTGGGATAGAAACACGAGTCAATTTCGTTCACCAGTCATTACCGACTTGTATGATATCATCAAAGGAGAGATCGTATGATATCATCAGAGGAGAGGAGATAGGGATAGATACACGAGTCATTTTCGTTCGCCAGTCATTTCCAACTTGTATGACATCATCTGAGTAGAGAAGAGGATAGGATAGAAACATGAGTCAATTCGATCGCGAGTTATTTCAGCACCTAAAACTGCAGTAGAGGAGAAGTCGACAAAGAATGCTCCAGTGGAGAAGAAGCCAAACTCCTCCATGTTGTGGCAGACCTAAGGCTCTCGATGCGGAAGCACTTCTAGAACCCTCAACGACAACATGGTGAGGAAGCTGCGCCGTGCTCATTCGAGGATGTCAGCGAAAGAAGTTGAAACCCTCGAATGGAAAAAATGAGGTTTAAGACTGCGCCACCTCTACTGTAGCGATAGTCAACCTGGCTTTGAGACCATGTAGATCTTTTAGAAGGAAAATACTAACACTCTTTGGGTTTCATAAGAAATGTTTACAAGATAAAAAGCAAAAGAAGAACACCAAATTAAGAAAGACACAAAAATCAGCCACAACAACCTCAAGCATGAAAATAGAGAACTATCAATAATAGAAAATTCAGACGAACGAGACTACTAAGAATAGAGAAATATAATTTCTCTCCTAACAATCCAACTTGATCCTATTCATATCAGGATTTATGATGTGTGGGGGATGGGTATCTCACATGAAAAGGAAGAAAGGCAGGAAAATAAAATAATAATAATAATAATAATAATAATAATAATAATAACAATGAAAAATAGCACAATATTATAGCAAATTGTTGTATGCTAGTGCAAAACAAAAAAAAAATTATAATGAGTAGAATGACAGGGATTCGGTATAACGTAGTAAAATTGTGAAAATACTAAAATAACAGAGAAAATAAAGAAATAGATACCAAATAATGAATCAGCAAGCTAATGACATTGAATCTTTAAGACATATAGTTGATTAATCCTTAAGGAAGAAAAATTAGAAAGCAATAAGGCTGCAAATACTCAGAATTTCAAACACGATCAATGAGAAGGTTAATGCATATGAGGACCTAATTTAAACAAATAAACAATAATTTAAAACAAACAACCATTACCCTTAACACATTCTTAAAATATATTAAAAATAAAAATCAGGCAATAAAAATTTGGCCATTTTAACCAAATTGCTCAGCCGTTCAGGCACTGAATCGCTTATGCTTAAACAAAAAGATGGCTTCTCCAAGAAAACCACAAAGTATCATATTAGGTTAAAGATTAGAATCTAAAAGAAGTAGAATGGTTAACACATCCAAGAGAAACCATTTATGTAAGATAATGAATTCTCATTCAACATGCTTCAGATCCTATAATTATAAACTTCATGCAACAACCAATAGGAAAAGATAGGATCAGTAAAAATAGAATTGTTGAAGAATAAGCCACGGAAAGAAAATCACATGGATAACCAATGAAGCCAATAAACACAAGAAGCCTATGAGCTACAGAAGAGAAGCCAAGTAGACCCACCGGAAACAGTCCCATGTAGAAACTTTATAGAGAACATAGAAGCCTGCAGAGTATAGCCATCAGTGGTAAAAAAACTAACATAGTCACCAAATCACCAAGTTGGGCATTAGCTGCCACAACAGCCTTGCACTGGTAAGCTACTTTCAGGAAGGCTAGTGATACCAGTGTTAACCAAAATCACAATGAAAATACAAATATTATTGTTGAAATTCAAATAGGTTACAACGATGAATCCTCAATATAAACAATACAAATATGCAAACGGAAAAAATATCAACAACGATGTGAAAAAAAAGAAAGGAAGTAACACAAAACACAAACGGTTCTCTGAGGGAGAGCGGCAGTTCAGGCCGGACCGGAAGGGAGGGGTGCTAGTGCTGGAAGATGACGACCAACAAAAAGTGGTGGTGTTGGAAATGGTGGACAACGACAAGAAGAGGGCTGGAGGTTTGGTCGAGAACAGGGAAGAGCCTTGTGTGGTGGCTAGAAGGGGATTGGAGAGTGGCTGCGGTGGATAACCAATGAAATTCATGAAACAACCAATAGGGAAAGATAGGATCAGTAAGAATACGATTGTTGGAGAATAAGCCACGGAAAGAAAATCCCATGGATAACCAAGACCATAAACACAAGAAACCTATGAGCTGCAAAAGAGAAGCCAAGTAGAGCCACCAGAAACAGTCTGTGTAGAAACATTATAGAGACCATAGAAGCCTGCAGAGTATAGCCATCAGTGGTAGAAATAGAAAAATTAACATAGCCACCAAATCACCAAGTTGGGCATTAGCTGCTACAACAGCCTCGCTTTTGTAAGCTACTTTCAGGAAGGTTGGTGATAACAGAGTTAACCAAAAACACAATGAAAATACAAATACTATTGCTGAAATTCAAATAGGATAGAACGATGATTCCTCAATATAAACAATACAAATATGTAAACAGAAAAGATAACGACGACTCTGCATAAAAAAAGAAAGGAACACAAAACACAAACAGTTCTCTGTAAGGGAGAGCGACAGTTCCAGCAGGACCAGAAAGAAGAGGCGGTAGTGCTAGAAAATGACGGCTAGTAAGCGGTGGCGGTGTTGGAAATGGTGGGCAGCGACAGAAAGAGGGCTGGAGGTTTGGTCGACAACAAGGAAGGGTCGGGAGGACAATGTGGTGGCTAGAAGAAGACTGAAGAGGGGCCGTGGTGGCCTAGACAGCAGCAGGTAGGTGGTGGTGGGCCGGAGGGTAGCAGGAACAAGTGTCCAGAGGTTGGATAGCGCAGCAACAGGCCTTGGAGAAGCTGGCCACAGCAAGAACTGACTTGGAAGGGCGTGGCGGAAGCTAGAAAGAGCTTAGAGGTCTGGACGGCGATGGGAAGATGGCTGGAGGTGGCTTGCGGCTGCTAGAAAGGGCTTAGAGGTCGGAACAAGGGGAGAGAAGATTGTTTGTAGTTGTTGGAAGCAGAACCAGATGAGGCTGCAGAAGAATAAATGTCTCGCTGGGATCGAGCTATAGCCGGAGCACCACTTGGACTCTTAGAGATGGTCACTACCTTGGAAAAGTTACAACCAGAACAATTTCTCATCGTCGGGTACAGCCCCACGAGGGGAAGAACGCCTCAAATGCAGAAACTAAAGCAATCATCATAAACCTCCCCACCCTAGGTAAACACAATATAACATAAAAGATTCTAGCATAAAGAAATAGAAAGGAATTTGAAATTGGTATAGAATGGAAGGTGGTAGAAAAGGTAGTCAATGAATAAGGAGGAATTGGAATCGAAATTTGAAAGAAACAGAAATAAGGAAGGGTAGAAAAGGCAAGCAATGGAATAGGAAGGAATTGAAATTGGATAGAAATGGGAAAAGGGATGAATTAGGAAAGGAGAGGGGGAGAAGTGTTGGCCCGCATCAATCTCCTGAGGTTCGGGGACTTTGACATCATTCGTGGGAGTGGCTTGGGTAAGGGCGTATGTTAAGGAACCCTAAAATAAGACTAGGGTTGGGCTAGCTTTGATACCAAATGATACAGAAGTTAACCCAAACCACAATGAAAATATAAATATAATTGTTGAAATTCAAATAGGTTACAACGACGACTCCTCAACATAAACAATACAAACATGAAAAAGAAAATGACGACGACACCGCGAAAAATAAGAAAGGAAGTAACAGAAAACGCATAAATAGCTCTCTCTTGGGGAGAGCGGCAGTTTCAGCTGGACCAGAAGGGGGTGGCGATAGTGCTGGAAGATGACGGTCAGCAAGTGGTGGCGGTGTTGGAAATGGTGGACAGTGACAGAAAGAGAATTGGAGGTTTAGTCGGCGACAGGGAAGGGTCAAGAGGCTTGTGTGATGGTTGGAAGGAGACTGGAGAGGGGCTACTGGGCCTTGGATAGCATTAGGCAGGGATGGTGGTGGGCTGGACGGTAGTAGAAACAGGTGTACAGAGGATGGACAACAACTAGACGAGGGTGGACTGAACAGCCACAGCAACAGGTGTCGATGGGCTAGGCATCAGCGGGAACGGGGCCTGGAGGGGCTAGTGGCAGCAAGAACTAACTTTGAAGGGTTTAGCGGCAGCAGAAAAGAGCCCGGAGGCCTGGACGGTAGCAGGAAGATGGCTGAAATGTAGCTTGAGGCTGTTGGAAGGGGGCTAGAGGTATGGACGAGAGCAGGAAGATGGTTTGAAATTGTTAGAAGCGGGGCCAAATGGGGCTGCAGAAGGATAAATATCTCACCAAGGTTGAGCTATACAGCTGGAGCACCACCTAGACTCTTGGAGAATGTCACCACCTCGAACAAGTTATAAACGGAGTGACTTCTGTCATCGGATGCAGCCCTCAGAGAGGAAGAATGCCTCAAATGCAGCAACTAAAATTAGCAATCATCAAAAATCTCCCCACCCTAGGCAAACACAGCATAATACAAAGGATATTAGCACAAAGAAATAGGGAGGAATTTGAAATTGGGATAGAAGGGGAAGGTGATAGAAAAGTTAGGCAATGAATAGGGAGGAATTGGAGTTGGAAAGAAATAGAAATACAAAAAGGGATAAAAAAGCCAAGCAATAGAATAGGAAGGAAATGGAATTGGATAGAAATAGGAAAAGGGATGGACTAGGAAAGGAAAGGGGGAGGAATGGGCTGGCCCATGTCAGCTGGCCCACACAACATTGCAAGATGAAAATTCTACAGGGTGTACTGCATATTTGATGGGCTTCAATGAAAAAAGCAAGTTAATATCCAGACCCAGACAGTCATACATGCAAGGCAATGACTATCATCTATTAGGACAATACTTCTCTGGTGCTCTTAACCAAGAAAAGTTGTAAATGATCGAGGAAGTATGAGAATCAAAAGAAATGCATCCATTTTGAGGGAGAGGTAATTTTTTTTAAAAGCAACTTGTGTAAAATTTAAGAACATGATTGTTTTGAATCCAAATGGAGCAAAAGCTTATACTAAAGCAAAATGCATTAAAGATGCATAATCACAAAATCTCTCCCGTTCAACCATCCAGTATATAAGAAGAAAAATAAAATATGCAATTTGAGTAACGCATATATTAGTGTGTACAAAACTAACCGCAAATCAAAATCCAGAAAAAGCAAATATTGCAAATTGATATATAGAAGTTTCATAGATTCAGATATTTTCCAATTACCATAGTAATCAGAGAGGTAAAGTTACCAAATCCCAACTGTCCAATGCAATTAGTATGGATGGGATTGTTTTTCTCGAATTGGCTTATAAAAAGGCTGGCAGAATCAGTCACATAGTGATTTAAATCAACTTGCACTACGCTTTTAAGCTATTTATGGTAAGCTCTTTGATATGCAGATAATGAAAAGGCACCATTTCAAAATATCTACCAGAAGAAATCATGGCTTTTTAATGAAACAGTAAAAATTGAAAACTACCTGCCTGTCTTTCATGTGGTACAAGAATGTTCCACCATATGTATTCCTATCCAAGGGCCATCCAATAGTATGCAGCACAGCACCAGACTCATGTTTTTCTTCTTCAATTTCCCAAACCTAATCAAACAAAATGCTGTGTCTTAGATATAGTCTATAAACTATTCACATCTGAAGCCAAACTGCTATTTTTATTTCACGTCTTGGTATAAATGATGAAAAAAGATGAACAACTAAGTTCTGAAAAAGTGAGATTAAAGAATTGAAATACAGTCATTACGGTGCACATTATAAGGGATGATATGCTACAAGTTGATCCAGATTTTGACCAACTTATGAAAAACTGCACATTTGTAGCAAAAACTAAATGGAAACAATAGAGAATCTGGAAATAAAAAGAAAAAAAGCATGTGGATGGAAAATTAATTGGATGGAATTAACATGCTCATACTCTCAAGCCGCACTAAATACATTATAATAATTTAATTGCCAAAAACGACCTACTTTCTTTCACTGCATTCAATCTACCAGTCAAAGATACTATAAAGAAGCGCAAATCAAAGCAATTTAGTCAGTCTCATTTATATAATTAGTTATTAGTCTTAAAACATTGCTATAAGTACTACATGAATAGAATATCAGCCCATGTTTTCCATTTCTTAGGGTCCGAATAGTACAACTTCCAATCTCATTGAATGTTATAGTATTCACGCCATAAACATCTTTAGACATGATTTAAACAAATCCAACCACTAGTGAAACAAATCTCACTTGATGCACACTACACAAAAAAACCCTAAATGAGAATTAGTACCACGTACGAAACATTTCACTGCTTTACAATAAATTCAAAATATGTAGTTCACGCATCCTTTCAGAAGATGCTAGTTCAAGAATGTTCTTGTATGTTGACCATTAAAAAAATAATAATATAATAATAAAAAGAAAATGCTCGGGGTCAGTAACTACACCCACTCGTCTATGTTTTCCTGTACAAGAAGTCAGAAGCTCACTACACTTGGTATGAGACGAAACCCTTCTCCCACCCCGAATGAGATAACTACTCCCGCTCTAAGATCTTAATAACTCCCCTTGGGTTATCTTGCTCGAAACGGCCAGACGCCCATTCCATCTCTTGCTAACTACATGCAGCAGAACCTTCGTCTCCGTCTCGCGATTGAATTTCTCACAATACAATGGCAACTAGAGCAGCTAAGAAAACAACAAAGATATTGAGAAAGCAAAGACCTCTGTAACTCCCTCTCTCTGCCTCGCATAAACAGATTGAAACCCTCGTCCTTGTTCGTTTACCCACTTGCAATATAGTTGCGATTAAAAGTAGTGGGAAAGCAACGACGAGATCGCAACGTACATAGACCTTCGAAACACCCATTTGTGCATTTCCATCGGAGAGTCATGACCAAGGCTTACGAGAAAGGCAACAACGATATCGCTACATGCGAAGATCAACAAAAGTCCAAATTTTCTCTGCTTCTCGCATGACAGAGCCGAAGCCGACGCCCTTGTTTCCCTCTAGGAAAAGCAACGATGAGATCGCATCATTCAAAAGACCATATCTAAAATTCCCATCTTTCTCTTTCCACGCCAGTAGCAGACCGATGCCCATCATTCATCTAAGTTTCGGAGTTTAGGCAATCCAAGCCCCAACTAAGACTAAACGATCTCTGTCTTCCCTATTCCACTTTGACCCCTTCTTCTCCATCTCCCTCCTGATGTTTGTTAGTCAGCGCTCTCCTTTTCATGCTCTCCTTTTCATGATAAAGTCCTGACTATAGGGAAACCAATGAAAGGATCAAGGCATATAAAGACCTCCGAAATTTGCTCATCTCCCTACCTCATGCCAAAATTTAAATCCCCCTCACCTCCTTCCATGAACAGAAAATTAAATAGCCTTGGCCCATCTTCCTGTCTGTTTGTCGCATTCATCTCTATTCACATTCCTCTACCTCACAAAGCAGAATCCCAACGTCAAACCACCTTTTATCCGCTTATTCACAAATGGAGAACCTTCTAGGCATCAAATAGCCAACCAATTATTTAATTGCGGTGAACCCAACGACGCCTCTGCTCGATTCGCCTCTCCGATCGGCTTGCACGCAGATTTCGTCGAGCTTGCTGACTTTTCGGCATCAGCTCGCACGATGCTTGCAGGTTAACGCGTGCTCACCCTTCTACTTCCACGCCGACGACAAACATGCTCCTCCAGTCCTTGACAATGGCCAAGTTGATGGCCTCAATGCCTCTTTCCTAAGCCGCTGCCCTCGTCGATGATTACGCCACCAGCTATTCTCCTCTTTCAAATATGTTTTCGCAGCGATTCCACGATGCTTTTGTAATCGGCGTTGACATAGATTTTCTCAAAAAAACATCCTATAAGAACGGCAAGCCTGCAATCTTTCTTTCAGAAGCCGAGATCTCCACCCTAGCTGCACCCTGCCGACTATTCTTGGTAGGTAAGAAGTTCCTTTATGGAAATCCTAACTCGAGCTAATTCGGAAGGACTTTGAGCACATGAAGCTGAAAGGGGCTTTGAAAATAGGTAAATTGGACGATAGTCATATTCTTATTCAATTATCAGAAGATGAAGACTACGCCCAACTGTTTGCGATAAGACTCATACAAATAGACAACCGGATGATGAAGATTTTGAAATGGACGGTCAATTTTGACCCCTTACTGAATCTCATACCATTCCTGTTTGGCTGCCCTTCCCAGGTTTGAAGATCCACCTCTACGATCAAGAGTTCCTATTCTCTTTAGCTATGATATACGGTAAGCCTCTCAAAACTGATACGCCTACAGTGCATCTGAGCCGGCCTACTGAAATCAGAATATTGATAGAGCGGGATATTACTTTACATTTTCCGGGGGAGATTTGGATTGGCACACAGCATCAGGGGTTTTGGCAGCGAGCATAAATCGAATAGATCCCTCCTTACTGCACCCACTGTCGTATGTTCGGACATTCCCATTCTCAATGTTATCATTTGCATCCGAACCTTAAACCTCCAAGTAAAAATGCCATTGGGTTGGCTCCACTGCATACCTGTCCATCTTCGATTCCCGAGTGCAATCCACCGACTACTAAAACATTGGTTGACACGCTACCACCTCTCTCTCTCACTACTGGAGAACCCCCCCCCCCTTGACACTACTGTTCCTGTTATTGAAACTAATGTGTTGGCAGATGTTTCAGTTGGGCAACCTACAGCTTCAATCATAACGCAATAATACAGGATCCTTACCTCCAAAAGATATTGTTCGGTCAGATAATCAAGTGAGAATTGTTGCTCCACATTCTCATGAAATATTAGGTGCTGATGAGATAGTTTTACCTCCTCGTCAGAATGAGAATGTTGCTGTTACTCAGGAGCATGGGGCTCATCCTCTTCTACATGCCCGACAATCTGTTGAACACACTGAACAGATGAGCGAGTCTTCGGACGAGAAATGACAGTTTTACACTTCTAGGAGGACGAAGAAGAATGGAGGCGCACTCGCTAGGAACTTAAGGTACGTATGGTTCACTGCGACTTTCGAATTGCGAGTACGAACTTTCGAACTGCTAGTACATGAATTATGCTTCTAGAAGCATTGATGAGGAAGCAGTGCGGGAAATGCTATTGTCTGTTTAGTTACAGATTGTGGGAAAACATATGCGGGAAGTTTTTTTGTAAAATGACTGAGACTCGCCTCGTTTATTAAAACTGTTTGAAATTTTCGATTTATTTATATGATATACAGGATTTGCAAATGCAATTTGTTTTTAAAATTTTATGTTTTAATTATTCAAAGTAATAAATATAAATTTTATTTTTAAAAAATTAAGCGTCATTTCTGGTTAAATATATTGTTCAAATTACTAAAATGAAATATTTAGAACATTTATATTGGTTAAAGTGGAGGGTTGCGTTAGGTAGTCGACAGCCCGGATGTGAAAAGTGGAGGGTTGCGTTAGGTAGTCGACAGCCAGCGTAAAACTTGTCGAAAAAAAATCATGACATGAATCCTTTTGATCATTGTGTAAGTGCTAGGGCGTCCCTAGAAGCTGACGCTACTAGTATTGCTCGAATACGATGGAAAGTGTGCAGAGGCCGCTACATGCTAGGCGCTCGGGTGTAGTGTCGAGTAAGCAGGGTTCCACATCACGGACGGATGCGGGTAAAGTAAGTTAGTCACGATACTTAGTATTAGGATAGGATCTTGGAATATAGGTACTCTCGACTAGTAAATTAATGGAATTGGTTGATATTATGATCCATAGAAAGATAAATATCCCATGTATTCAAGAAACTAAATGGGTTGGAGAAAAAGCTAAGGAAATTGATAACTTAGGTTTTAAACTATGGTATTCAGTAAGAGTCGTATTAGAAATGGTGTAGGTATAATTATAGATAAAAGTTTAAAAGATAATGTTGTTAAAATTAATAGAGTTGGAGATAGAATTATAAAGACTTAAGATTATTATTGATACCAAGATTTTTAATATTATAAGTGTTTATGCTTTCATAAGTTGGTTTAGATATAGACTTCAAAGATAAATTCTGAATGATTTAGAAGACTTACTACACTGATACCTCGAAGAAAAAATTTTTATTGGAGGAGATTTAAATGGACGTATCGAGTAGAGTGGTAGAAGATTTCGTAAATATTCATGAGTAGTTACGGTTATGGAGCGATTAATGAAGAAGGTAGAAGCGATTTTAGATTTTGTTTTAGCAGTATGATATGATTATTACTAATACTTTATTCGAAAAGAGATGAAGCATCTTATTACTTATAAGAATGGATCTAATAAAACACAAATTGATTATTTTCATATGAGAAGAAGAGATCGTCGAGATTGTAAGGATTGTAAGGTCATTCCAGTGAAGCGATTAAGTACTAACATCGATTATTAGTTTAGATTTTAAGATGAAGAGTTGTAAAATAAAGAATACTAGAATTCAACATCGTAGAATAAGATGGGAGCACCTAAAAGACATGAAATAAAATTATTTTTATGAGTAAAATTCAAGATTTAAATATTTGGGATGCTTAGCGAAGACGCGAATGTTATGTGAGAAAAATTAACTAATACTTATTAAACAAGCTGGCTAAAGATGTACTTGGAGAATCAAAAGAAAAAGTTTCATAAATAAAAATAGTTGGTGGTGGAATAATAATGTACAGAAAAGATAAAATATAAGAAGTTATGTTATAAAAATTGGTTTAAATGTAAAAGCGTAGAGAACTGGGAAAAATATAAAATGGCTACGAGGAGTGTAAAAGAATAATTTGTGACGCTAAAAGTGCTTTTAGTGATCTTTATAACATGTTAGATACTTAGGAAGGTGAAAAATATATGTATAAATCCAACGAAACAAAGAGAAAAGAAAAGTAAAGATTTAACTCAAGTAAAGTGTATTAAAGATTGAAAATCGAAAAGTCATTTCTTAAAAAAGATATTCAACATAGGTGGGTGAGTTATTTTGATAAACTTTTTAATGATCTTGAAAGTACGATCGACCTTAGTGATCTTAATATTGTTAATAATAATAAAACTTTTCACTTTTACCGTCGCATTAGTAAAAAAGAAGTTGATGAGGCTTTAAAGAAAACCAAGGGGAAAGTTCAGTAGGACTCGATGATATCCCAATCGAAGTGTGAAATGTTTAGGTGATTTGGGGGTTTCTGCTTACTAAACTTTTTAATATTATTTTAAAAACAAAAAAGATGCCCGAGGAGTGGAGAAAGAGCATTTTGGTCCCCATTTTTAAGAATAAAGGAGATGCACAAGAGTGTGCAAATTATAGAGGAATTAAATTGATGTGTCATACTTTAAAGTTATGGGAGAGGGTAATTGAACATAGGTTAAGACGTATTACGAAGATTTCTCATAATCAATTTGGATTTATGCGCCAGGTGTCTACCATGGAAGCTATACATTTATTAAGAGGTTTGATGGAGAGGTACGAGAGATAATAAGGAGGATCTACATTTGATTTTTATTGATTTAGAAAAAGCTTACGATAAGGTTCTAGAGATGTTCTTTGGAGAGTCCTTGAGAAGAAAGGTGTTGATTTGACTTATATTCAAGTCATTAAAGATATGTATGCTAGAGTTGTTACATGTGTTCGAGTCGAAGGAGGATTGACCAAGTATTTTACTATTTCGTTGGTTTACATCGAGGATCGGCTTTAAGCCCATATCTTTTTGCTTTATTTATGGATGGTCTTGCTGGCCATTTACAAGAGGATGTACCTTGGTGTATGCTTTTTGCCGATGATATCCTCCTGGTGGATAAGACAAGAGAAAAAGTCCGGGAAAAACTTGAATTATGGAGGTCTACATTGGAGTCTAAAGGTCTTCGTTTGAGTAGAACTAAAACCTGAATACATGGAATGTAATTTTAGTAATAGTAGGTCATAGTGACGAAGTGTAACTTTGGGTGATCAAATTATTAAAAGGTGTGAACGATTTAGATATCTTGGGTCCATTGTTCAAAGCGATGGTGATATAGATGGGGATGTTAATAGTAGAATTCGAGTTGGTTGGTTGAAGTGGAGGAATGCGTCGGCTCTATTGTGTGATAGAAAAGTACCGCTTAGGTCGAAAGGAAAATTTTATAAGATGGTGGTGAGACCTTCAATGCTCTATGGTCTGAATGTTGGCCTTTAAAAGAGAAGCATAATGTTAAGTTAAGTGTTGCAGAGATGAGAATGATTAGATGGATGAGTGGCTTTACACTTAGAGACAAAATGCGAAATGAATATATCCGTAATAGGGTTGGAGTTGCACCGAGTGTCGGATAAAATTAGAGAGAGTCGCCTTAGATGGTTTGGTCACATTAAACGTCGACCACTCGATGATCCGATTAGGAGAGTAGATGTTTTAAATACAACTTATGTTAAGAAAGGCAGAGGCGGACCTAGGAAAACTCTGGGCTTATCGCATAAAAAATGATCTTAATCTATTAGAATTAAACGAAAATTTGACACTAAATAGGACGCAATGGAGAAAAAGGATTCATGTAGCCGACCCCACTTAGTGGGATTAAGGCTTTGTTGTTGTTGTATTTATATTGGTTAAAGATATTTAGAAGCTTGATATATCTAAAGCTATTTATGTATATACGTATGTTTAAATTTGTTTACTTATATGCATGCAAACATATAAATATTAATATTTTATTTTTGTAAACATATATAATCATACAATTTAAGTTGATTTTAAAAGAAATATAAATAAAGCTATGTTGCGAAGTCGTGTAGATGACCGATGGTAACAAGGTGAAAAGAGAGCGGTAGCGGAGTGTTTAAAAATTATGTTTTACTTATTCAAACGAAATTAATTGATTATATATATATTTTTTAAAAGTATGAAAAGATGTGTTTAAAAATATTTATCGATTTATATCTATATATTTTTATATATCTATATATTTTAAAAGTATTAAAATTTTGAGTTTCAAATCATCTAATTGCACAAGATTTGAAACAAAAAACATCAAGATAACGATTGCATATCCCGAAGTCGTAAAGTCTTGCGGATGTACGTAGAGTCATACTCTCAAGACGCGTCTAGATAACGATATAGTGAAAAAAAGCTGTAGTGACTATTACAACAACAATTAACACGATAATAATGTTCACTTTAGTTTTGAGTTGTTGTAGCTCTCGTGTCACACGCTTCAGTGGATCCGTCCACTCCCTAACGACGGCTTCTGAGAATCCGGTAGACTGTCCGCCCATCGAAAAAAACCGCATTTCTCTGGAATTGTCCAGAGGCGACGATAAAACTTTCAGCGAATGGCATGCGCGTGTCGTGATGTGAAAAGAGATGTCTCAGGCCACGATGACATAGCGACTCGACGAGAGTAGCAGACATACTTGGAACTCATGTCTTCCTGAAATGCAAGCGAATATAGAACTTAATTACTTTGATTACCAACTGCTCAAACAAAATGATAATCATCAAACCTGAGAAAAGAAAGACATTACTCTTACAGACCAGTTAATGTGAAGAAAAGTGCTTAACAGAATGTAAATCTTCATTTAAAAATAAAAAATAACCTAAACATCATCAACATAGTTCTGCTCAACAGAAACACTATCGAACTAATGAGCTAGTAATCTCCTCTCGAAGGGCTGTCATTTCATTCGCACCCTCCCCATCTTTCGTGCAAATTGGGGCATTGTCGTTCTCCCGTGATAGAGATTGACCAATGTGGTCTTCATAACCTTCGACTGTAACTTCCTCGTCATTGAGCTCGACACGCTCGAAATCAACATCAGCTCGAGTTGGATGCCGCCTAATATAGTTATGCAGGGCCATAGTGGCTAACACTATATGCACCTGTTTGGGAAACGGATAAGGTGGCATATCTCGAAATATGACCCATTTTTCTTCCAAACTCCAAATGTCCTCTCAATTACACCTCGCAAGGATGAATGTCTTTTATTAAACACCTCTTTTCTATTTCTTGTACGATTACTCAGTTCTCTCGAAATCGGAATATGATACCTTATGTCGGGATAGGGTTTACAGTACTCCCTCTGCATTAGGTAATCAAGCATCCACCAAATAATACATTCCCGTAATATTAGGAAACTTAGCGAGGTACGTGAAAAAAATATCTACTTTTTATATTACAGAAGGAACTTACTATGCGGTAGAGTGCGGAAAATTGTACTCCGGATTCTCGTCGCAATTTTAAAAACCCTACTTATCACGTGCTGCCGCCCTCCCATCCAACCAACTGCAAATGTAAAACACATGTTGAAATCACAAACTGCCATTATATTTTGAGTTGTCCTCCAGTAACTGGCGGATAAATACAACTTTCTCGTTATCCAAGACTTACTGAGCACTGAACGTGCGTTCATCGATCGCGCCGATGCAACCGTTCGGAAACAACAGAAATCATTTCAATATGCAATCAATTAATATGTAGTTGCAGTATAAAAGTGTACCTTGAAATATGACATATATCGGTCATCGTTGTAAATTTCTACTGGCGTCCTTGCAAAAGTTATATAAAAGTCATTATATTCAAGTCATTAAAGATATGTATGCTAGAGCAGTTACATGTGTTCGAACTGAAGGAGGATTGACCAAATATTTTACTATTTCTGTTGGTTTACATCAAGGATCGGCTTTAAGCCCAAATCTTTTTGCTTTATTTATGGATGATCTGACTAGGCATTTACAAGAGGATGTACCTTGGTGTATGCTTTTTGCTGATGAAATCCTCCTCGTGGATAAGACGAGAAAAAGTTCAGGAAAAACTTGAATTATGGAGGTCTACATTGGAGTCTAAAGGTCTTCGTTTGAGTAGAACTAAAAGCGAATACATGGAATGTAATTTTAGTAATAGTAGATCTAGTGACAGGTGATCAAATTATTAAAAGGTGTGAACGATTTAGATATCTCGGGTCCATTATTCAAAGCGATGGTGATATAGAAGGGGATGTTAATAGTAGAATTCAGGTTGGTTGGTTGAAGTGGAGGAATGCGTCTGGCCTTTTGTGTGATAGAAAAGTACCGCTTAGACTGAAAGGAAAATTTTATAAGATGGTGGTGAGACATTCAATGCTCTATGGTGTTGAATGTTGGCCTTTAAAAGAGAAGCATAATGTTAAGTTAAGTGTTGCCGAGATGAGAATGATTAGGTGGATGAGCGGTTTTACACTTAGAGACAAAATGCGAAATGAATATATTCGTAATAGGGTTGGTGTTGCACCGAGTGACGGATAAAATTAGAGAGAGTCGCCTTAGATGGTTTGGTCACATTAAACGTCGACCACTCGATGATCCGATTAGGAGAGTATATGTTTTAAATACAACTTATGTTAAGAAAGCGAGAGGTAGACTAGGATAACTTGGGCTTATTGCATAAAAAATGATCTTAATTTATTAGAATTAAACGAAAATTTGACACTAAATAGGACGCAATGGAGAAAAAGGATTCATGTAGCCGACCCCACTTAGTGGGATTAAGGCTTTGTTGTTGTTGTTGTCCCTGCAAAAGTTAGATCTGTTGGTTTTATTACGGCTTGTGCTAGACTGACAAGAGAACTCAAACCAACTGAGAAATATCTGTTTATTGTTTCGGACGAGTGTTGAAGCGTTTCGCAGCTCCCTGCATTGACTCGTTACGTGATAGTATGTAAAGTGTGATGCCTAACACTTCACGAACTTTTTCGAGAAGACCAGTGAAGTCAGCGAGATGTTGTTAGTTCATAAACGGATCATCGAAAACTTCGTGGGACATACGAGAAGATGTTTCGAAATCTCGTTGGGTGTCCTGAAATCATTTCTCACATCCATTTGTCCCCAATCTGAGATGATGTGTAACAGGGCTCACGATCGACGTACGTATTATAGTATTACACCAGTATAGTTACCGCAGCATTTTGCCGTCGGCGTCGGACTTCCTCTGGGTCCATGACGATATAAACTTTACCTTTTAATTAAACCAAGTTAAGGTCTATAGAAATCATAAATGGACTAAAAAAAACACATGAATGAAATATACTTAGAAAAGAAATAACTTAAACATTAGTTCAATCTAATAAAACTTTTCTAAACAAATACATGACTGGCAGCAGTACTAATAGATGCAATAAATTTAAGCAGTTCGAGATAAAATCAGATGGTGCGACGGTTATAATAATAGCGTATGTATTCTAATCGTCGTTTTTTGCTCAATGCAGTAAAGAAGTCTCGATGTATAGAATCACGGAAGAGGTCGACAGCAAAGTAGAAAAGATCACGATCCCCTGTAAAGTCTGGGTCGTCCTCAAGAAGTCTAACGACCTCGTGGACGTCGCTTTTTTGAACTCTGTGCGGGACATCATTAGATGAGTCCACTAGGTATGAGAGCTGTTCTCTCATAGATGCAGCAGCACTCTTTCTCTTTCATTCGTTCCGGGGGCGCTTCATACGATTTGTTGGCTGGATTTCAGTTTGCTCATACATGTGGAACTCTACTGAATTGTTTTATAATTCCACGACCACATGTTCAGGGGTTGCTTCAAAAATTGTTTGGCTAGGGGCAGCTGAATATTTCCCTGTAGCTACCACCCCACCAAACATCCTATCGAGCTTGTCCTCCAATTCGGTTCTATCCCAGCCGATTTGAACTTCTTCGCCGCAGGAAAAATCTGTAAAAGATAATGAAATCTTATTAGAAATTCAAAAATAAAAGTGTTTAACATTACAAATATTAATTCAATAATATCTTACCGCAAGCCTTTCAATCCACCATGCTTCTGAAGCAGCAATTGTTCGCTTCACCGGATCTCATCCCAAGCCAGTCGATCCTTGTTTTAAATCATTCCAAAGTTTCCACTCTGTCTTGAGTTGGTCCATTTATTTTTTAGACTGGAGCCTGTCATAATCCTCGCTCGTGACCTCCTAAACTTTAGTAAGAATGTTTTGCCAACCTTTTTGTTGAAAAAGAATTTAGTCTATTCCCTTTTCGACTTCCAGTTATGCATAGATCGCGAATATTATTTTTATATCATTCTCCCAAAGTGCGAGGAATAGAAGCAACTTCTTTGTTTATTATCTATACTATGAATAGGAGAAATATTAGCGATATCTTTACTTATATTAGCATGGAGAGATATAAATTGCAATTAACCAAATAATACAAGTAAGCACAAAAGAAGAGAACAATTTCAATGGTTCGGTCAAACTGACCTACATCCACGGGAAAGAAATGATATTTCTTTATTCTGAAATAAATAACATGTACATAGTATTTCAAAGTAACAGAAACACTCAACTCCAATTTACCTAAGGTTACACACCAATTACATCAGATGTTACAGAATATAAGAATATATCATTTCCAACCAACAAGAACTCTATATACTAAACTTCCTATAACATGTGTTCCAAAGAAATGAATTACTTTCAGTGGCATTATCATAAGCGATGCACGACAGATACAAATCACAACGATTTGATTCACACTGGACTCCCTCTCCAAATCAACTCCCAAGGCTACCTGAAATAAAGCATTGGCATTCCAATGCATATGCAACCGCAGCTAACCCGCTAAAAACATCTTCCATAACTTTCTATGCAATGCCAATGATGAATCAATTTGAAGTAAACATGAGCTTGAGGTAACATGACTTCTCACATGCTAAACAAGACTTCTCAATATTACATCAGATGTTTTCGAAAGAAATGAATTACTTTCAGTGCCATTAAGATAAGCGATGCACACCACACAGACTCACCCAATTCCAATGTCGGAATAATGTAAACGGATCTGCGACGAGGAACATAAGGTGCAAGCACATATACATGCATCCCAAACATGCAAAGACAGAAGTGCTAAAGAAAACACTCTATTTCTAAACAGATCACCCAATTCCA
This sequence comes from Papilionanthe hookeriana x Papilionanthe teres, assembly GCA_022702705.1. Lineage (NCBI taxonomy): Eukaryota > Viridiplantae > Streptophyta > Magnoliopsida > Asparagales > Orchidaceae > Papilionanthe > Papilionanthe hookeriana x Papilionanthe teres. The sequence goes on along the minus strand of CM040428.1, from coordinate 85,411,770 downwards.
TACAAATCATCCAATTCCAATCTGCACCAAATACTGCAGGTGAAATACTGAAGGTCACCCGATGTATTTACACACCTAACACCTAAATTTTGTATACTGCAGGTAAACAGAACTCCAGGAATAAAAACAAAGCCACATTATTAAAATAACATCGATTCTGGGCCACCATATTTGCAATGCAATAGATGAAACTAAAGAATTGTAAAAATCTAGAATACACAACTTATCTCATTCACAAATAGGAATTCGTCGGATTATAGAGAACATTCAATTTCAGTTGTAGTCACAATTTATTAGTGATGGCATTCCAAATTTAAAACAATTTGCTGTCAAAATAATGGGAGGACATGTTCATTATCAGATTGAGCAAAACTGAAGCACATATAACCAAATCCAAACAAAGCAACTAATAACAGAACTCCAACAGCATTAAGGAACTAAATTTGAAGAGAAAGACCATAAATGCATAAAATTCATCACTTGCCCCACAAAGACAAATCATTAGTTGGAAATCACTGGGATGAAAGACTCATAATACTCTAACCAAATCTTAAGAACCATATGAGGTATGCATCAAATAACCTTAACAATTGACCTCACAGTTGGTGTACAGCTCATGTACCGCCATTAATTTCAAGAGATAGCATAATAACAGACCGCAACTCATTGTAATAACAAGAGATAGCCTACCTACGAAAATTTTGCTCGTGTATCAGAGGCCGATACATAGAACTGAACAGCAAAGCATTTTAAAAAAAATAATTTGCTGTGATGAATTTTTTGGTTGTAATGAACCTACGAAAATTTTGGTGTCATAAACAGTAAAGGATTTTTTGGTGTCATGAACCTACGAAAATTTTGCTCTCCGTATCAAAAGCATGTAACGACGAAAGCATTTAAAAACAAAAAAATCTTAAATCCAAGCTTAAAACGGAACCAGGCCAACAAAATTTCACAGTTGGAGATTGAAGAAATGAGAAAGAAGAAGGAAGAGCCATCTGTGGTGCGCAGGAAAAACTTTCTGTAAAAAAATTTCCATTTTTTTCTCCTTGAGCCCAAGCAAATGTAATCACACTACATAGCCAGCCATAGCATATGAAAGCACAAACAATTCTTCTACATAGAGTCATTTCTCAACATTGCATAACAATCTTTTCACCTGTGAAAGTCAAACAAAAGCATATGTAGATCGAGACAGGAGAAGAGGGAAGAGATGGAGGAGAGGAAGAGAAACCATAATATTTTGTCTTTAACTTCAACGAAAAACAGATCCAACCATTCCACATCAAAGAAACTTCGAAAGATCGCCATGGAAGAGACTAGAAAGAGAGAAGTAGAGGGGGACGGGGCCTCGAGAGAGAATGATAGATCGAAGGTAGGTTACCTCAGATTCGAACGTTTCTCGGTCGAGGAAGAAGAAGAACAGTAGGCTCGCGAGAAGGTCCAGAGCGAGAAAGAGTTCGGGGGAGAGCGACGGAGCGAGGGCAACGCCGGGAAAAATCCTCGAAGCCGACTGAAAGTCGAGGCGCGTTGGGTTTATCCCGCGGTCCGCTTCACGCCGCTTCGCGACGATAGTCAGCGAATCCACCACGGGACGTTCCGTTTTACCGCGAATTCCGAGTGCGTTACGTAGCGCATGCCGCGAATTTGGCTATCCAAACAAGCCCTTAATGAATGATATTTTGGTAACCTCTGGTAATGACACGGCGCTCAACAATTTGTTAGGTGGCTCTATTCGTAGAACTAGAGGCAAAGGCAGGACTAAACTAGTTTGTCCCTAGCTGCTTGTTTCCTGGGAATTTTATTTTTTGAGTTTATCTGTAACTTATCTCTTTTTGGGATGTTAGTGTGTAGTGTATCGTATGGGTATGGTGCCACTTTTAGGCCCTTTCATACAAGCTTCATGTATCTTTTCTATTTCAATAAAATTAGCCCTTGGACTTTTCAAAAGAAATATATATATATATATATATATATATATATATATATATAATATTCGGACTACAAATCAAGATAGTCCTGCAGCTCCTCTTCAAGAAGCATCAAGTGCTGAGGTGACATTACATTGAACCAATCGCTACTGCAATGGCTGGCTTTCCTTCTACTGTGGTTCTACTATCTAATCAGACCGAGGATCACATGAGCCAATCTTTAGATGATGAATGGCAGGTTTACACTTCTCAGCAGAAGAAGAAGGTTGTGGGCAACACTCCAGCTTGGAAACTTAATGGATGATACTTTGGTTACTTCTGTCAATGGCACGACATTTCAAAGTTTATTATCTGGCTCCGCTCCTACAACTAGAGGAAGAGGCATAACAAAACTGCCTCGTCCCTAGCTACTTGTTTTCTACATGTTTTAAATTTTTTTGAGTTTATCTATATCATTTTTTGTTGGGGTATTACTGTACGTTGTATCATATGGGTAGGGTGTGTCTATTTGGCCCTCTCATACAACTTTTATTTATCTTTTCTATTTCAATAAAATCAGCCTTGGGCTTTTTATATATATATATATATATATATATATATATATATATATATATATATATATATATATATATATATATATATATTTAGGAAAGCCTTAGGGCCCAATTTGATTTAATAAAAAAGCGGTTACTGAGCTTGAGGTGAGGGCCCAATAAATGGAGCCCTACCCTTACGATACGATGCTAACAAAGATATCCAAAAGATCGAACGTGAAAAGTGCACAAACAAAGCCTAAGAACGAGAACGTGATACTCTCGCTCTGTGCTATGGTGATCCATAAAGTAAGCTCTTTAAAGCTACTCCATCGCTACGAGTAACCAAGGTATCATCGATTAGAAGTGTATCTCCAGGCTTCTTCTTCCATCGAGAATGATAAACCTGCCAATGTTCTTCCTCGGCAACTTCTTCTGCTTCTTCTTCCTCTACTTCTTCCTCTTCCGTTGACTGATCCTGCTGATTCATACCGGTGGGTTCGGCATTGGGTTGGAGATTTCTTTTTTTCCTGCTGAAAGTTTGGATATACCTGTTAGAGCGGACGGCTAAAGTAGCCCCCTGGACGTCCTGCGCCACGGGAGGAAGGGCCACATTTCCGAGCATGTTCGATGAAACACTGTAGTCACGGAGTGATAATTTAGTACGGCTGGTTGAGAGTCTCTCTATGGCCTCGTCAACCGAGTTTAAGCCGTCATCGGCGATCGATCGCTACCCTAATCTCCCGAGCGGCGGTAGCATCGACTCTTCGTTGGGAAATCCGCACGAGCAGCAAGGCGCCCGAAGCCATTTTCCTAGAGGGAGGATGCGATCCATAGCGAAGTGTCCCTGATGTACCCGAACATTTTACAATGCTGGCAAAAGAGAGGTCTGTTCTCCACCACAGCCTCCTGCCAAAACCCATTCTGACCATCTATAATCCAAAAACGATCCACATCTAGAAGAGTGAAATCCCTCTCCACTATGTATATTAAATGGCAGCGTCTTCCTCGATTACGCTCTGATAGGGTTTCGCCTATATGGAGAACCCCGGCTTCTGCCACGCGTCTTTTAAGATCGTAGGTTAAATATATATTTTTGCTCCTCGTCCACAGTGTTAGCGAGTCTTTTAAGATAGTTTAGAAGGTTGGCATTCTCCCGTGCCAACCTACTGTGGGTTGACGTCAGGAGGCTGCTAAAATGTTTGGGAGATTTGGACTTTTAAAGAACTTAAAGTTTTGGACTATTGAAACTTATATAATAATTTAAAATATGAAGCATTTCATTTCTAAAAATAATTTGAATGTGAGCTTTAAAAGGAACTTAGGCTCCCAAGGCCTGAAAATACTTGAAATTGGGTTTTTAAATTTAGGCTCCTTGGACTTCAAAATAATTAAATGTTGTGGCTTTTCAAAGTTAAGCTCGTGAAAATCAACTCAAAATTAACCTTCAGATTTAGGCTCCTGAAAGTCAATTCAAACTAGGCTTTTCCAAATTTAGACTCTTAGGGACGAAAATTAATTCAAATTTGAGTTTTCCAAACCTAGGCTCTTAAGGGGTTAAAGCAAAATTCATACGTGTAGTTTTTTAAATTTGGAAAACTCACCACTGAATCCGCAATATAATTTGCTAGCGAATAGAAGATGATCTCTTGTAAAGCCCAAAATAAAACATTTTAGCCCAGAATCATGAACTCTAAATGATTTAAAACTATATCAATTTCAAGATTATTTCTAAAATAAAACATTTTGAGACGTGAGAGTATTTTAAGACTTATATGAGTGAATGTTTTGATATTCTCAAGTTGTGCATGTTTAAGAACATCTAAATGAATGACTTATGCATAATTTCATATTTCTGCGTATTGCCTACTGAAATAAATTACCTCCCAAATTCATATTCCAAAAGATCATCCAAGTCGCTTAAATCTATAAAATTCTGCGAATTATAAAAATACATAAAATCATACGTGCATGGGCTTCAGCTAAGATTCTAAATGCTCTCATGAATAGCATAGAAATATTGCACGGGTTATAGCCACACTTGCACTCAAATAGTTTATAGACCTCCACTAAGCGGTAATTTTCTATAACATATGCATTCTCATCTCCATAGTTAAAGCACTACAATCAATGTGATAAAAAAATGTTAAAAGGAATGACCTAATTTTTACAAATTCCAACAAATGATCAAGTTGAAATATCGAAAAATATAAGGTGCAGTAAATTTTGCTAAAAATTTTATACCCTTTCACATATCCCCAAAATGATAATAGTATTTTAATAAAATTCAACATTTCATATCGATCTTTTTGATAACATAAAAGTGCATATAAATGTATTATTAATATTAGCCCTAATAAATAAATTTTCTAATTTATTTATTTACAAAAGTTAGCTTATTTTTACTGCTCACTTATTTAAATTACTGTTCACAAAATTGCATTCTAGCAAGTTATACTTTTCCACTTTCATGTGATGCAAAATCTCAATTATTGTTTTAGGAAATTAGTATTTATATATGTATTAATATTAATATAATTACTTGCCTAAAGCAAAATCCATTATATTCTATCAAATTCTCGAAACTAGCAAAGCCAAAGTTGGTGGAAAGAAACTAAGAAGATGAAGAGGCAAAGAGAAAGGAAAGCTAGTGTTTTAATTAAGGAGTCTAGTTTCTCGCATTTATTTCCACGAATTAAGTTGGTTTAGGTAGATAATCGTAGAAGCTTTAATGAACATAAGTGAAATTTTGAGATTAATTTGGGTAAAAATTATAATGGTAAATAGAAATATGTCATTCGGTTTTTTATGAAAGAGAAATAAAACTTTGGGAAGATGGAAAGAAAGAAATATTTCTCTGGAGGATCTTAAAATTATGTTGAGATAATGACTGAAATTTTCTACTATTAAATTAAACTCCATGTACATATGAATACAAATTTCTTTACATTGACTTTTTAATTATATTTATTGTTATTAAAAGATCAAATGCGTTGTGCATGTTCTTCTGTTAAAAATGATCCTATATTAAACTCATACTATTGAAGTCTTAACTCCTATTATACACCATGCATTTTGAAGTATCCCTATGTTACTTAATTATTGCATATTATTGGCTCAACTATTGGTTGGTATAGGTTGAAAATAACTTCATAAAAATACTAAAAATCTTTTAAATGTGTACGATATGATGTTAAAAAATAAAAGATGCCCATGAAAGATCATTTCATGAAAGATAAGTTAGCATGTTATAATGACTTGTAAAGAGATGGATAAAAATTACTAACAATATGAGCCTGAACCCTATATAGGGGCCAAAAGAATTCTTAACTCTAAATAATAAAAAGATGGTGCGAGATGATCCAAACATGCATGAAAAGGCCATTGGTAGTTCAAATGTGGATTAAATCCAGAGTGCATTAGTGATTATGATGGCAGATGGGCCAGATGACAATCAAATGATATATATGTATTAAAGTTTATAGAAAGATCAAAGAATACTTTTTTTAATACTAAGAACAACATCAATGAGAAAATAAAAAGAAAATAAAACAAGAGGTTTCATACAGCAATGGACTAACCTAATGAATTAAATGATTTGATGCTTCAAAGATATATTTCATTTCATTGTAGACATTTATGTTTATCTCTTATGATTGTCTTTTACTCATTCAATCATCAACGCATGTCTTAATTTAAACTTATTGCATTAAGCTATCCATGCATATAATTAGTGATGCCCAAGTTAATACGTAAGGTTAACATGTATAACATTATGTTCTTTTCTTGTACTTTAAATCCTGCATTAGAATGGTTTATCCAACTAAGTTTTTAACTCATCAAATAATATAACTGTTGCTTCAAGAACAAAAAAAGGAACAGATTGGGACATAATCAATTAAACTCTGTTTGTCCAGTATTTAGGGATATAGGTGTATAGTTTTTGAAGTACCATTAGGAAAATATATACAAGATGTACATTAAATATTTGAGTATCCACTAGTTATATAAATTTTAATAGAAGCTATATAGTACATTTTGATGATTTAAATTTCTTACACATCCACACTAATGATTATGAGGGATCTATAAGAATATTTTAATGTATAGTTTATATTCTATAACGATTTACATGGACTAGTTCTCTACTCACTTGATCCTAGTTAGTCAAATGAAAATCAGTATTAGTAGAAACAGTGTTTAGCTGAATAGTCCACCTCTTCAATTGATTGAGAGGGGGTCAAAAATGAGACTTGGCAATAAATCTTTTAAAGCCTTGGTAGAATAAAAAATAAATAAAATACTAAAAAACAGAAAAAATAGCAATTATGGCATTGCCACTTCTAATATAACAATATGTTAAGTAGACAACTAAGGAAGGTGCGGAATGAATTACCTCTTTAATGCCTAATGCATACGTTTGATGTTGCCCTGATCCTTTTTCTCGAAGTTTATAGTTTCTTATTATTTTCTATAAAAAAACAAAAGAACAACCATGTTGAACATAAGTCAATATTAAATTATTTGACAGATGTAACAAGACAGTAGCTAGGTAAAATCCTTCAGCGACTGCGATACATATTTTTAAGTTGACCTCTGATAATGAACCTCTACATCCTTCAGCGAGAAATGTAAGCCTCCCTGGACAATTAAAAATTAGTTATTCACTATAAAGGAAAATTGAATACAGCAATCAGATAATGAAAAATTGGCATTGTGCAATAAGAAATTGCCAATTTTATAACTGGTCAAGAAAAGAAGCACAATTGATATATGCCAAGATTAGAGTTCTTAACCGGTATCGATAATTGCAACAACAAAAAAAAATTTGAATAGTTTAGATAATTTAAGCAAAGTAAACAACAGATTAAGAAAACAACCCCTCTTCAAGCAACCAAATTAAGAGAGATTACTTAACATGATTAAGAGAGAAAACAATACATTTATGTCACAACGAAGTAGGGGCCTAGTTTTTAAATGGGTTTCACCAGAGAAGGTCAAGTAAAATAATTGATGAATTCCAAGAATACAGCTCCTAATCAGTAACATGAAATTTTGTACAAAAAAAGTTTTCAAATGGTTTAAATAATTTCAATAAAAGAAACAACCAATGACAAACATCACCCCTAGGTAAACCTACAGAATGAAATGAAATTACTTGACATGATTCACAAAAAAAAAAACAAATTAGTCAAGGGACAACAAAGCAGTGGCAAAGTTTCTAAATGTTTTCACCAGAGAAAGCAGGAAGAGGAGCTTGGAAAACTGCAAGCTAACTGCACTTTTCCAAGCAAAGAGCATGTTCTGAACATTCCATCATGAAAGTTTGATTAGAGAGTCCAAAAACCTTCATTACTCGGACATGGCATTACAGATATAAAATTAACTAACATACAAACAATATCCTTCTCTAAGACAAAAATACAGCAAGACAGAAGAAGAAATTATGTTTCGACTTTCTAATAAAGAAAAGAAGTGTCTTAGACGGCATGCCTCTCAGCTCAATGCCACTTTGATAAGTTTCCTTTCTCGATCCATCTTTTGAAATGCCCATGTCATTAGTCCCAATCCCAACAACCCTGTTATTTTCATCATATAGAATCTGTCCAATTATGCAGCTTAGAATAAAGCACCAAACAGACGTGAACTGTTATCATGAGCAGAATCAAGAGAATTACCTCGCTAGCAGCAAAACCTGGATAAATTTCTACACCCAACTCTTCAGCTTTTGCTGCCATCCAGCGAACCAGCTGGCTCAAGCTGAAAAAGACGAAATAAATTTAAGTGGTGACTTGCCAACAAATAGCAAGCCAACAAAAAGCAAACATTAAAAAAGATACAAATTGTAAGTAGAAGGCTCATGCAAAAAAAATAGATGACGTTTAATTGTGGTATGGGCTTTCCTTTAAAGTAAAAAAGATCAAATATATAATGATATAAGTACAGCAAAGATAATTAGCAAGAATTATATATACCATATTAATTTTTTTTTTTTTGACCATCGCACTGAACCTCCCATCATTCCTGTTTGGCTACGCTTCCCAGATTTGCAGGTTCACCTTTACGATCAAGAGCTTCTATTCACTTTTGCAAAGATATATGGAACACTACTCCAATCGATCCTCCTAGAAAATCTAACTGCAGCCTTCGAGGCTAGAATATTGATAGAACGAGATTACGTCACCTTTTCCAAAAGAGATGGATTGGTACACAGCATCAGGGTTTTTGGCAACCAACAGAACTTGAACAGATACATCTTTACTGCACCTACTGTCGTATGTTTAGACACTCTCACCAGCAATGTTACCACCTACATCCGAATCTCAAACCTCCACGTACAAATGTTATTTGGGCCACACATTCCTGCGACGGATATACCCTCTTCCTCACTACCTGTGATACCTACTGCAACGCCCACGCCGAACATAGTGCAAAAGTCTAATGATACTGATTCTGAGCAGGTTGATAAGGATCAATTGTTGGAGTGTCAGGTGGTTGTACCTAGAAGGCAGAATGCGGTCGTTGCCCCTTCTTCTCAGCCTTCTTCTCTTGGAGTAGCAACTACTGCGGAAGGTGCTTAGGCTTCCATCCCTAACGTGATTGAACATAGGGAAGAAGAGAATATTCACATTCAGATGATGGAAAATGTGCATACTACTACCGAGGGCGAATCACTGTCAAACAATAGCCTTGTTACTGTTACCACACAAATACTGGAACTCATCACTGCAACTGTCTTACCTCCTATGGTTCAGACCGACAAGTCTTCTGAAGAAGAATGGCAAGTGTATACCTCTCGGCGAAAGAAGAAGGTCGAAGTACTTATCCACTCGGAATTTAATTGATGATATTTTAGTCTCGCTCAGCGATGGAGAAATGCGGAGTTTGATTTTCGGATGCAGCTACAAAATCGAGGCGAGAGGGATGCGCTCAGCGACCTCGTCCTCTTTTAGATTGTTTGTTTCTCTTTTATTCATCTTTCGTATCGCCTACCGTTTAAGCTTTATTTGCTTTTTGTTTCTTATGAGTCGAGCTCAATTTTTTGGGCCCTCTCATACCTTGTTTTGTACCCCTTTTTATTTCAATATAGGCCCTAGAGCTCTTTTTTTTAAAACATATATATATATATATATATATATATATATATATATAAAGAGAGAGAGCATAAAAAGATTTAATAGAAAGACCAAGGACGAAGCATCATATGTATTTTAAAAATCACAAATTTATACATTTAGATAGTCACTTAAGGCCTAGTCAATATAAGCGAGTGATGATAAGTTTTCTTTTTGATTCTTGCTCCTTCTGGTATAAAGAATATGAAATTTCTTATCGATCAAAGAACTATCACTTTGAATGCTCCACTATGAATTAAAAAAATGTTGATAATGTTATCATCATTATCCTCAAAAACAGGATGAAACTGAAGTATTTAAGGAAATTAACATAACGGAGGTATGGGTTTATAGGATTGTCTGGATCTATGAAGCACAAGCATTTTTGAATGGTCTCCAAGCCCATATTGGACACGGATAGGGCTCAGACACAGCCCGACATATGCTCAACACGTGCTAACTGTAAATTAATTAAATTAAATAAATAAATAATAAAAATATAATATTGATAACAAAAAAAATACTGATAATAATAATGATAATCGAATAGACATAAGGCTAAGCATCCTTTCATTTTGACTTGATATCCCTTTTCAAATCAACATAAGGCAAGAACGAGAGTCTGAGAGAGAGGGTTAGAGAGAAGAGGAGAGTAGTAGACCAAGTGATCTTGCGTGCCCTAACAGACCTGTGAATAAGAAGGAAGAGGAAGAAAGAAGAAGAAAAGCAAGGAAGTCACTTCTCTGAGCCCTGTGATCATCACCACCATCACTCGGGATCCACCCTAACATGAGTTATGTGTCGTGTGTGTTGTATTTCTCCTTTCAAGTGTGTTGATTGTAACCGTCTATTTGCTTACGATAATAATATTCGTTTTTCCCTATTGTGGTTTGGGTTAACTCCTGTATCATTAACATTGGTGGTCCAAGACGGTCCTAAGTTTGAGGAACTGACACTAGACACATGACAACCTCAAATAAGAGAAGTTCAAACTTCTCAAATATATAGTCTAGCCTTGTGTTGCCTCGACTAAGGGAAGTCTGACATGTCAAAAATGAGAATCTTTTGTACCGGTGTTGACTTCACTTTTGTCGATGTCTAGCTTTTCTTTAAGATTTAGGATTCTAGCCCCAGGGTCTTCCCCTCGACTATCTTAGATCCTTAGCAATGGGACCCGCCTTGTTCTAAAATTTTGAAGCCACCTCTTTACTTCTTTTGGATTCCACATGGAGAGTTCGTACCTTCAGAAAGTTGAAACTAACATGAGGAGCTCAAAAGGAGTTCCCATAGAACCACCAAACCCTAGGATGACCTCGTGCACATTTTGCACAACTGCACTTACAAATTCCTCGATATGCGGCTTCGACGCCTTCAAATACTCTGCAACTGATCGAAGCTGAAGCCAATCTCCCGGAAGAATCAACATCAAGTCAAAATTTCAAAACAGGATCAAATTTGACTCACTTTCGGCCCGACCGTTGACAAAGTCGCCCGAACGACTCCAGATCACAAAACTGACCGCGCCAACGCGTCCGGAATGTCGAATTTGCCTAGGAAGGACAAATACTTTGCAAAGGTTTCGAGCAAGAGCGAACGTCACAAAATCCGATGCATTTAATTAAATTAATTTAATTAAATCCTTATTTAACCCTTTAACTTAAACCATTAACCCCATTCCCCCAACTTACTTAAACCTTAACTTCATTCCCGCACTCGTGTCTGGCTCGTCCCGCGCCATTTCCTCCCCCTTCTCTCGCGGGATCGTGAGCCTTTGCCTTAATGTGGTTCGAACGAGGTCTTAAGCCTCATCCCATCTTGTCTCATTTGTACTAAGGCTCGTCCTCCTCACGCAAGGGGAGGTGACATCGCGGGACGCTCTGCTCGAGCTCCTCCTTCTCGACGCTTTGGACTTTCCTCTTTGAGCTCAGAGCACTTGTTGCACCTGCTTCCTTGGCATGAATGAGGAAGCTTTCTCTCCTTCCCAATGCTTCTTCCCTCTTCTTCTCTCGACCCTCTCCCTGGTACGTGTCATGTTGCGATTATTTGACCCGTCCCTTACGTCTGCCGGCATTGGGTGAGTCCTTGGATGAGTTTGGATGATTTTGGGTTTAGCTTGGCTCTTCCCCTCTCTTCTTACTATATAGCCCCCACTTTGGGGAATTCGGGAGGGTTGGACATTTTGGTTGGCTGGTTCTTTGGAGAGGGGGAGTTGTTGCCTTTCTCTTTTCTCTCCTGTTCTCTGGTTAATTCATTGTGTGTGTGTGTGTGTGTGTGTGTGTCGGGGGGGGGGGGGGGGCGATGAAGATCCTGTTTTCCTTCTTCTCTTGAACTTGCTCGACCCTCAGCTGTGTTCTCTCGGCCTCCCTGTGGGTTCACATAACATTTTTTGCTTTGTTGTTTGCTGCACTACTAAGGTATAAATTCCCCCCCCCCACGCCTTCTTTATTTTTGTGGTTTTAGGCTTTGGTAGGGAGGTGTTTCATGCATGCTGAGTCTACTTCATGCTAAAAGGCTTATAAGATTCCTTTTATCCTTCTTAAAAGATGATCTATGTTTTGGCATTCTTTTGCTATGAAAAATATATAACTCCATGTTCATGCGGCTTTGGAATTAAATGTTGGGTTGAGACCCTAAATAGCATGTCACTCTTTCTTGCCAAATGTCCTATATGGGGCTCGAGTTTCAAGCATTAAGTAGAAACTTTAAATGGCATGTTATGTTTTATTTACTTATGCTTGTTTGAGTTTAACATGTTCAACATGGAGGCTTTGGGGGGGTTTACCTCTCCGTGAGGTGCAGGCATATGAAGGTGGTTTCTCTTTCTTTCTTCTTCCCTTCTTAGATGCATGACCTAATACATGTTGGAATGTAGTATGTTGCTTGGTCTAGGGCACGTGTTGGGACTTGTTTTGCTTTTAAGAAGTGAGAGAAGAGAAAAAGAGAAGAAGAGAGAAAGTGAAGTAAAAAAAAACAGAGAGGAAAAGAGAGGGAAAAAAATGAGAAAAGTGAGAGGAGAGAAAAGGGAGTGGAGGGGATTTTCTTGGGCTTATTTGCTTTGCCTTCTTTTAACTAGTTTTTGGACTTGTGCATCTATGCTTTTAACATTTCTTACTTATAATGATATCATGACATGAAAAATGGGGAAAGCATGCTTGTTGGGAAAGTTGAATTTCTTGTTGATCATTGACAAATGTTAATATGCCTCTTCCACCTATGTTACTTGTACTTTTAGGATTGAAGAGCCTATTTAGGGATTTCTTTATTTGTTAGCTGCTTTCATGATATTTAAATGCAAATTAACACTTCCAAATGTGGCTATTGGAGTTGAGATTTTGTTGAGTCGAGGAGGGCCTTGAGAGGCTACTTTGTGGGTTTGGGATGTTGGACTTTTAACTTCCTACTTGATTTTGCAATACTTGGGAGACATTGGTTGGGGAAATTCGATGTTGGAATGCTTGTTTGAAAAGTGCCAAGCATAATCCATGCTTACTTTCATTTCATCTTTGTATCATTATATAAAAAGAACTCATGTTTTGTTGGAAAATGTAGAAAAGTGGGAAAAATATTGGGAGCTCGGGTTTTTGTTGTTTCTGCCGCCCCTTTTGCACCTAGTTGGGGCTGGTTTTTGTTGTTTTGTTACCCCTGTGTTTATCTCATATAGGGGGCTCAGTTTTGTGGTTTAAATGACCCCTTTGCACCTGATGTGTGGGTTCGGTTTTGCTGTTTATTTGGCCCGCTTTGCACCTAATGTGCGGGCTCGGTTTTGTTGTTTAAATGGCCCCTTTGCATTCTTATTGAGGGCTCGGTTTTGCTGGCTTTGCCCCCCCCCCCTTGCATTCATATGTGGGTGGCTCAGTTTTGTGGTTTAAGTGGCTCCTTTGCATTCCATGTGAGGGCTCGGTTTTCATGCCTTGTTGCCCCTATGTTTAACATGATTTAAAAGCTTGGTTCTGCACCTATGGCTGGCCCATGTTCTTTGTCTTTCGACGGCTCGAGTTACGACTCTTGGTGTTTCAATTTTTAATTTGTCGTGGCTTTATTTTAGCTTGATGCTTAGCTCGGTTTAATTGGATTGGGTCTTACCCCTAGCATAAAGTGGCTCGGGTTTGGTTGGGTACGGTTTTGTCTGGGGCATAGTTTGGGGCAGGGGTTAGCCTGGAGGTCGGACAGTTTCGGATTGCCTAATCTTAGGGTTATTTGTTGTGTTCTTTGGATTCCTTTAAGGTCGTCTGGCATACTCCACTTTGGAGCTTCCCTGATGGATTTTGTATGGTCACCCGAACAGCTTTTCAGGACATTCTGGGATTCTTCCTTTTTTTTTCTTCAGTTGGTCATTTCAGAGAGAGAGTGAGTCTCTTCTAGGAAGTCCAGCACGTTTGCCCCTCTGGGAGAGGCAGAGTCTTTAGACCTTGGGTTTTGCGAGGGTCTGTCGGGCTCGAGTCGTCGGGAGGTCGGGGCCGTCCGTTTTTATTCGATTTTTTAGGATCGATCCACCTCCTTTATATCGATCAATAGGTGAAGCATTCCCTCCTCTCTCCCCCCCCCATTTTTATTTCTTTTATTTCTTGCTTCTTGGTCTGATTTTTATGCTTATGTACGAGGCATAAGTGTGCAAGTATAACTTTTGCAATATGTGGGCCATCAAGCAAGGCTGTAATTAGGATGGTTCGGGGTTTGGGCGCAAGTGATGAAAGAACTACCTAGGCATGTGTGAGAGGTCCTAGCACGATCCCGACTCAGTGAACTTACGAGAAAGAAGGATTGATAGTACCACATCTCTAACACTTAGTAAAAGACTACAAATCGCTTCTAAAGGTAGTTGCAAGTTCTCGTCTGCTAATATGACTGATCCATTCACTTTTAAGATGTCAAAATTTTCTTTTAAATAAATGATAAATCAAAATTTCTTTCAAAAAAAAAAGAAATGAAATTCTTTCTAAATATTTTTATAAAAAGAAAATTCACGGTCGATCAGTATGAACTCAGGTAGAGTTTCCTCCTTCTATAGCTCGATAGGCCAGAACCTTTTACTTAATGTTGGATCACACATGCGGTGATTCATTAGGGTCGTAAAGTCTCGATTTGACACAGGGACCTAATTCTTAGTCCTCCCCATCATCATGTTTACGGTCCTTTTAGGGCTTTCCGTGTATTTCGTAAAATTTTCTTTAAGTTTCCACAGGACATTTATGGACTTTCTTCAGGCTTTCTGTGTTTCTCACGGCTTTTCTCAACTTTCCACGAGTTTTCTTTTCACTGTCATTTATTCTCTTGTATGTAGATGCACGTCCGCTAAACTCACTACTAAACTTGCTTGCTTGTGCTTGTGCTTGTGATTTTTGATCTTATTCATAGAAAATAGCAGGCCCGCCAAACATACAGGTTCCTTTTACATTTACAACAAGTTTACCTTCTTGCACATAATACTGCTTTCATTTACCGCACTTTACTGCTGCTTTTATTTTCTTGCACATACTACTATTTTTCTTTTATCATACTTCACTGCAAGTTATTACTGTTTTTCCTTACTGTGATATACACTGTTTTTCTTTACTGCATTTTCTTTTATTTGTGCACACTAAACCTTTTAGAATAAGAGGTCATTAGTATGGTTTTACATGAGGTACCTTGAAATAAAACACTGACTTGACAATTGCATGTTCACCTTAAAACTTAAAACTCAATACTGCTACAACTTGGAGCACGGAGCAAAACTTCGAGGTCAGCACGACGAGAATACAGTGGATGGAGAAGGACAATTTTCAACAGCAAAATGGGACTACATCAGCAAAACTTTCCTTTAGTCTAAATAACAAGCCATAGAACTTCAAGGTAGTCCGTCTAGTGCAACATAAATCCTCACATTTTCTTTTAGGTCTTTGCACAGCCATGTTGTGCAATCTAAGCCCTAACTCGCCATAGGATTCCGAGGTCGTCGTCCGATACGACGTAAATCCTCCTATCCTCTAGGTTGTTTGCATATTCAGATATTATGCAAATGTAATCCTTATAATTAATAATTGACAGGATTAAAATCTAAATAAATTCATTTTTAAAATTTAAAGCTCAACAATGGGATAGTTTGGAAGTCATTGAGGTTCGTCTCTCTTCTGTGACATCCCCTAGTCTTCGCTCCTTTGACTGAAAATCAGTGTTCCTATTTGGTCCTCTCCCACTTGACTTTCCTACACAATACCTTGAAAGCCCTAACTTTTGAATTCATGAAGATGGATACCTCCGATCTAAATCGAGAGTTCACTTAAATGATTTCGGTCGTTTGAGAGGTAATTAACTATAGGGGCTTGCCCCTATAGAGAGCTTTAAAAAGACCCAGATTAATATAAACCCTATTTAATTTTTTTGTATTAAATAGGGGAACTTATCAGTCAACATAAAATGTTCGCAGACCAAAACGGATGTCACAAATTTATTAGTTTATTTAAACGAGGCGTACTATCAAATAATGTCTCTATTCCTTGGGATAAATGCATAGCTTGCGGTGTAGTGCTCGTTTATTTAAACCAATGAAAATGCGAGATCGGTTTGATTTCATATTTTCAAATAAAAAATTATATTTTTACAAATTACATATATATACATTAAATTAAATTAAATATTTTCAAAGCGAGCGTCGGGATATCCATCTCAGCGACCGACAATTTCTAATTTGACAACCAATAACTAGTTTTAGAAGACTATTGAATTGCAGCTAGCTTGACTCACTTGTCCTCTTGTAAGTCTTTATATTCAAAGATTCGTTTGACTGTTTGCAGCCAGTCGAAAAACTCATCGGGGTCCATCCTTCCCTCGAACTCTGGGAGGTCCATCTTGATGCCAAAGTCCCTCTGACCTCCATAAGAGGCTTCTCTCGTTCTCATTTGATAATGGATACCAAAACAGTGAGGCTGATATTCTTCGTCGTTGTGATCTTCCCTATAGAACGGGTTAAGGCTCTTCTCTGTCTTCCCTACGACCCTCAAGATCACGGTCGAAGGTAATCTCTTCCTAATTCCCGTTATCTAACTCGGCTATTCTATGTTGCAAACGACGAATTTCACGTTGGATCTCTTCCCGAGTATATTATAATGTATCTCTCTGTGGTGACATGGCTCAAATTGGGAATTAGAAGAAAAAAGTATGGACTAGTGTTGGGGAACCCTAGAATAGGACTAGGGTTGAACCTAGCTCTGATACCAAACCATGTCGGAACTAGCTGAGATGTGGGGTAATACAAAGTAGAAAGCTTTTAATAATATAGAAATAGTGATACAACATGATTCAAACGAAAGAGAAATACAATAATAGACAAATCCCTAGCTAAAGCTATTGGAAGATATTCGAAGGTGATAGTGGCGTCGGAGAGGTGAGCAGTTGTTGGGTAGGTAGGGGATTGTGTGTGGTTGGTTATAGGTGGATTGGACGGAGAGATCGTGGAGAAAGTAGGGGTGACGACAGAGTGGTGGAGGAATGTAAGGGTGGTAGGAAGCTAGGGAAGTGGTAGGCAAAAGTAGACGGTGAGTAGTAGCGAAGGAGTTCAAAGTTTAGAACACCACCTCATAGCAGGATACAGTCGAAGCACCACATATCGTTAATTACAGCCCTAACAAGAAGTAAGAGACTCCACACAATATATTAAAAGACAACTCTAATAGAACTGCCTCCCACACACTAAGGTTCAGCTATTTATAGCCTTCTACTTCTACACAAGAGGAAAAAAATGGAAAAAACAAGAAGAATCCATAACAAACTATTCCAGAAAACAAAATCAAACAATTCAAAGCTTTATAGTTGTTGTTGGGCCTTGTGTATTTTTTCTCACTTGATCTATATACATTAGCTATTTGGAACTGGAATTTAAACCCTTCTCTTGAGATTCATAGCTATGTAACCTCACAAAATTGCATAATAAAACATGTTTAATGCCTTACTATGAATGTAGGTCTTTGACCGAACCACATAATTCTTTTGTGTTATTATTATTATTATTATTTTATGAGAAAATTGCTACACTTTGGACACTGTTGTTCTTATTTATTGTTAAATTTGAAATAAGATTTTATATCTTAATAAAATTTTATTAATAAAGAGGAGCATAAATTGTTATTTTTCTACAAACATACTGCATATAAATTCGTTTTCAAACCATGTAAACCAAACAGATTTCAATGAACTTTATTCATTTCGTATAAGATAATAATCATTTATTCATAACATTACAGAATCATTGTTTTCCAAACGCTCAAACCAAACAAACAGATAGTTTATTCGAATCAGCTGCTTATCAGCAGATTATCGTAATAAATGTACTTATCCGAATAAGTAATAATGTTCGCAATTGCCCTAAACGTACCTCTTAATTGTTTTATAAAAATGATTTGTTGTTATTTAAGAATTTGAAACATCAAAGTTGTATTGCACTTGTTATTAAAATTTGTAATAATATAGTTGAAGAAATAAATTTCTTTATATAGAAGGTTATTTATTTATTTTGATAATTTAATAATAAATCATTAAATTTATTATCATTTTATTATTTGTTAACTCATTTCAAATCAAACATGAACCAAACAAAAACAATTCGAAACTAATTTCAAACAAATCGGTCGAATAAAACAGCTATTTCATGAACAATTTCAAACACGAGTCTATTTCAAACATATATAATTTCAAACAAATTGAACACGAACATAGAAGCATTCTCAGCCATATTCTCTGACTTGGTTAAAGAATGGAGATAAAGTGCATTGTTGACAGAAGATTCCTCGTTGAGTTTTCTATCGGAGATAAATTCCAAGAGTTGATGCGATGTGGTACCTATAAATGCGTGTCACATTCTATTAGGTCTTACTTGACAATACGACCATTGCATATATCATGACAATTACAAGAACACATCTTTTATGAAAGAGGGGAAAAGGATTGTACTCTTATCTCGAAAAGAGTCTGAGGTGATGGGCACTAATATAGAGTTTAAAGAGGCAGTATCATGAATTGTGTTTGTGCAGGCATTGATAGAGCACCAACAGAACTAGATCGTCCAAGAAGGCAATGACTTGAAGAGATTAATATCAGACACTTGGCAGCCCCCACAAAGAGTGGTCCAGCATATCATTGTTGCAGATAAGGATGGGGAGTCTCTAAACCATTTTGGAAGACTCTACAAGTAAGTTTAGTACAAAGTTTCAATTCAGTTCAACAATAACGCACCCACAAACAGGTGGCCAGATATGAGTGATGAATTGCAGCTATGGAAGTCTTCTTAAATCATTTATGGGAGAAAACAACAGACAGTGGAATCCAGGTCCTTCCAGACAAGAAGAGATTTCTCCTAGCCTCGGAAAATGATGCAAAAGCTAAGCCTTCCTAGGATACAAAATTTTTATAGTCTGGTGATACATGCAATTCGGGCTTAATGGGGACACAGACAACCGATAGTATGTGATCCTGCATAATTCCCAAGCGGGAATTGATGACAACAACTATCACTGGAGGGCAGCTTCGACTGATCTTTTCTTATCTCGACAAGCTTTCCTTCCTTTTTTGATTATTTTCTTATTTCTCTATTTCGAATTTGGTTATTTTTTATTAGGGGAATTTTATGAATCCGCATTTTTCTATTCATTCCACTTGAAAGCAATCAAAGGCAATAACCATATTCTATAAAATTATGTTGAATGTTCCCTTTAATGAGGTTGGATCTTTCTATGCGTTGAATAGTAGATTGGAATTTCCTTTCCCTCACCAGTCCGGGGACCTTCAATAGAAAGAAAAGTAGATGGCCTAAGTCCTCTATGTTATCCAACAAGAAAATGTCGGGCCATTGTTTATTACGGCTAGGAATTATGGTACCAGCCCATGGAATCCAAGAAAGATGAGAGAGAAGCAGCAAAAAATTTGACATGGCTCAAGTCTACATTTGCATGGTTAGTCAAAAACCATACCACAGTCAGTATCTACTTCATATCACTATATGAGGGATCCAGAAGCTCGATGATGTTGCAAATTACTTTTATAGATATTCTTTTTGCAGATATATTTGTAATTTATACTAATTTTTTAACTCGATTGATACCAAGAATTGTAACCTCATACCTTCGTTGACAGATACTCTAAGAAACCCAAATTATTTGAGCCCCTCAAAACATCTAAAGCATTATCATGATGGATTTCTACAAAATAATGTATAAATACCTAAATGCAGTAGTAAAATATAGCATAACATTATTATTAGATAAATAATGTGCATTCAAAAGACAGCATGAAGTGAAATGAAATTGATTATGCTCGTTCTGTATTTGCCAAATTTCTCTGTCATGAGAAATCATAAGGATGACCAGAAAACATTGAAAATAATTGAATGTTTGATGTTTGTAGATTTTAAAACAGTAGTGTAAAAAGAGTGGATGCCATATTTGGACGGTTGTTTTATGGCATACTAACACTCACCCGCCAATAGGAATAATAAGCCTATCACAAATAGTATTTCTATTATGGACAATAGAAGTACCAAATCAAGGAGATGTGTCAGGGTCCACCGCATTAGCTATTGGAAGTATATGAATTATATAAATGTGCCTTCATGTATGCATTGTTGAGAAGCAGAACTAAATCTTTATGAACCTCACATAGTTTTTCTTATTTATTAGTAACACAAATTCAGCATGAGTACAAAGTAAAACAACCTGATAATATAAGGGATTTATCATGCCGGTAATGACTCAGGAAAGGATAAAGAAGAAACATTCAACTACACATAATTAATTAATACAGATAATTAAAGACCTGGCTTCAGCATTGGTCAACCTGAAAAGAGGGAAGCCACCAACTGCTGCTTCTATTTCCTATAACCATCACAAGACATCTAGAGGTGCCTGACGCAGGGCTATTGCTGAACCATTCCAACTCGGTTCAGCTAAGAAGGTCTGGTTTAGCTCTGCTAGACCGGCCGGATGTTTTGGGCAGAAGACTTTGAGCGGAATTTACTGCCCACTTTCTCCCTATTCTCCCACCTCTCTTATCATATATTTGTTGCTTGCTGATTAGGGTTTAGTTTTTTATTGTCTCTAATTTCAGTTTGTTGTTTCTGAGGCGTTTCACTCTTTTGAAGGTTGTATCCGGCAGCGAGAAAGAGCTCTGGCTGTAACTCGTCCGAGGTACTTTTTATCCCTACGGTTTCCCCTCACCCTGCTGCCGCCAACTTCATATCCCTCTCCACCTACTCGTTGCCATCTCCCCGAAGCCCAACCTGGCTGTTTTCCCAGTCGCCAGTGGCATTTTCCCCGCATCTTTCTGCTTCTAGTCACCCACTCCAGGCCTCAACCTTGCTCCCAGTTGCTTTACCAGCAACTTTATGCTTCCAGTCGCCTGCTCAAAGCCTTAACCTTGTCGCCAATCGCTGTTCCCGCACCTTTCTGCTTCAAGTCGCCCTCTCCAAGAGTTAACTTTGCTGCCAGCTATTTTTCCCCGCACATTTCTGCTCCGCCCGTACTCCACAAGTCCTTCATCCCAGGCTGCGCTTCTATCCTACTGCAACTACAAACCCCCAACCCTAATTCCGTAGTGGTTTGCTGCCATTCCTATACACCACCTCACAACCCCCATACTTCCTACCCGCATTCTACTACAGCCGCCACCATCCCCCTTCACCGTCGCCCTAAGGTGTCCTTTTATATTTGTTATTATTTATTTCTTGTTTGAAGAGTCATCGTTGAAACCTATTTGAATTTCAGAAATGATATTTATGTTCCTATTATGGTTTAAATTAACTCTGGTATCAGTGCCTCATCATTGCTCACTATATGACTTTGGAAAAATTCCAACTGCAAAAGTATTCATTAAAGGAGAATCAACATTATTAACCAATTTCATTTATGTTTTAAATTGAAAATTAAATCATAGCCCTCCTGATCGTCAAAAAAAAAAAAAAAGAGGAAAAACAAACACTAGATGCTGCTCCTTTTTTTATATTTGTTCCTCTTAGAAACCGGGCTATTAAAACTATCTCAATCTATCAACAAGACAACACTTGTTGACCTCATTTTTGCTGAGGTCAAAATTCTTCTCCTAGAACTTAGGATCTAGCCACAAGTCTTTTCTACTGAATCTCCTAGAGGACTAGTAATGAGACCCACACCACTTAGAAATTTGAATCGTCCCTTGACTCCTCTTAAGTCTCATATGTGTGGATTCAAATCTTCAATGTCTAGTTGAGTCGATTGGAACAAGCATGTTGAAAGTTAAGGCACGGTCGTATAAAGATTGAAAATATACTAGGCAGACGTTATGGACTTTAGGAGCTTTCGTTCTTAGACGCACTGCAATTTACACAAGACACATATAAATACCATAATCCACATATAATTCATTATATAAGTTCAAAATCAAATTTAAAGATGAAATGAACACCTCATAATACGAATTTGAAACCCCTCGGCACGGGTTGACCGACTCGCTGTCGAGACCGTTCCACTTTACTTCGTTCATTGCTTAGGCGAAGATCGGTCGGTATTTTACTCGTCGAATGACTCTGATTGGTTCGACGGATCGCATTTGTCGCGCCATGCGCGGGTCGAACTAAAAATGACTCGATTGTCGATAAACTTATTCAGATGACTCTAGATGACGAAACGGACCGCACAAGCGAGTCTGGAACGTCAATTTTACCTAGAAATGACACTCATTTTGCTATATTTTCGCATATGGACAAATAACACGTAAATCGAATCATATAACTTAAAATAAAAAAAAGGTTGAACTTAATTTTTTTAAAAAAAAAAAGAGAAATCACTTTATATAAACCTCACACCTATGCCATTTTTGAGATGGATGGAGAACCCTAGAAGTTACGGCTCTCCTCCCATTCGCAGGCCCTAATGGCTCTCTTGATACTCCCTTAGACCCATTCGCTCGAATGGAGAGCCCTAGTCGTTATCCCTCTCACAACGGCTCTCTCAAAAGGTCCACACTGAAAAAACCAAGCTGAGTATCCCCTCCCTTTCTCCTCCTTCGCGACCTCACCTCCTTCCTCGTCGACGGCAG
The DNA here is from genome assembly GCA_022702705.1 of Papilionanthe hookeriana x Papilionanthe teres. Taxonomy (NCBI): domain Eukaryota; kingdom Viridiplantae; phylum Streptophyta; class Magnoliopsida; order Asparagales; family Orchidaceae; genus Papilionanthe; species Papilionanthe hookeriana x Papilionanthe teres. The sequence goes on along the minus strand of CM040428.1, from coordinate 85,389,153 downwards.
GCGAGCAGGCTCGCAAATATGGGTTCCGGATTCAGCTTGTTTGCTCGGATTTGGCTTGGATACCCGGTCTTCTAGCTTGATCATTCAGTTTTATTGCTTGACCTCTTGATATTTATGCATGTTGCACATTTTCTTGTTTGTTTGCTTAATAGTTTGCTCGTTTGCTCGTATTCTTGCTTGGTTGTTCGGCTTTCCTTTTGCTTTGGTTGCTCGATGTCCTTTTTTGATTGCAATGAGACAATAAATTGTTATAGGAGGAAATATTGAGCTTTAGGTGTTAAATATGTAAATGCAAAGAAATTGTTCAATCTGCAGGCTTATTCCTCAATATTGGACATAGCTTAGAACCATGTCCAAATTTGAGTTCGGATTAGTCCTAGAGGGCTTTAACCTTTTTTTTTAATCTTCTTAAATTTTTTGTTAGAGGGCTTTAACCTGATAAAGCAGTTTGCCAATAGCGAAGGGCAACACTCCCATTAGCTTTAAAAAAAAAAAAGATTTCGTAAATTTTTTTTACAAATAAACATTCCCTATGGTTATTAATTAATTAGAAATTTTGCTGTACTCATCTCAAAACATTTTATTAACCATATGAAGTTTAGATTTTAGATATATAAATACATAGAAATTGAGGTTGGGCTATGTAAATCTTCTTAAAACTAAACTTCTTCTTGGATCTCAAAGAATATTAATGACCTATCTCTATCTCTATTTTTATTTATAGTAGGCTGATGAAGATGAAATCAATCTCATAAATAGTTCATGTCTTGCTTTAAGAATGGTTTAGATGGCTGTTTTGTGATTTTAATTTTGCTAATTTATTTACTTGCAATAGTGTCAAAGAGCAGCTTGGATATCCCATCCATGTGGGAACAGCTGCAGTTTTTTTGCATTAATGGTGAAACGCTGATAAGTGGATCTGCTTTGATGATGGATCAGTGAAGAATTTGTGCCCCTCTAACTCCTCCCGAGGCTCACCTTTTCTGAAACAGGTTTTTCCATACATAGAATTATGTGGGCTCATTTTGTCGCTTGCAATATGAAAGCGTGCTTCTTTTCTATTTCAAATGATGCAGTTTAGGAGTTAAACATGCTGAAGATTTCCTTTTCTAGCATGAATTCGTGGGACTCGAATGAATTTTACTTATTCGATATGAATTCATGATAGTATGATTATCTTCTCTGCATGAATTTATGGGCTCTAAAAATAAGAAGATTGTATCATATGCAGGCCTTTCAATGTTCTCCCTAAATTCTCGCATTTATATGTCTCACATCTAAACTTTGTTGCTCTTTGGTATGTATGAAAAGGTGTATTTCACCTTTTAAAGTTAGAGTAGTGATATTGTGATGCGATATGAATGGTTTGGTTGGTATAGTAAAAATTAAAAGCATAGTTGCGAGATATGTTTCTTCACAATCTTGTTTCATAAAAATCTGAAATTTGTTACTCGTTGTGTGGAAACCAGAAACTCTTCTTCTTCAGCATCAAAACATATAAATCTGATTTGAAAAGAGGTTTATTAGTGTTCTTGCCTCTTGATTCTAGTCGTTTATGATTGAAATATGATTGAAATGTTGTTTTAACCGTCTGAAATTTGCAAGAATTTCTAAGGAATGATGATGCGATGTACACATATGTTTAGAATTCATTTAACATGGCATTATCTTCTCCTAAACTTTGTTAAATGAATGTTAAAGTTAGCGGTTGGTCGAAGTTATGATTTCATTTCTTCTCTCGGTAAGATTCATTCTTATGATATGCTCTTAATTATTTCAACATTTGGAAAGTTCGATATGCAACATACAATTCTCATGTATCTGCATACCCAACAACCAAATTTCATAATCCTTTACAAGCACATCACCTAGGCATAGAAATTTTGTTAGTGATATCGAGTTGTGGTATGAAAATTTTGAATAATGGTAATGTGAAATGTAAAGTTAGTCATCATGTGCGTATATAAAAATTGAAATCTTTGGGAAATGTTTGAGAAGGTTGGAGCAAGTTGGTTATTCATTGATTATTACCACATTTACTTCTTTTATTAAAGGGGTTTGTGAGATATAAATGCTTGGCTCAATATTTAGGAAATTTTCTCAAGTGTTCAAAATTCTTATGTATTGATGCTTGATGGCAGATGCTTGAAATATTTTATAGATTAAACGTTAACAATTCTCATATATTCATATGCTAGATACCGGGTTTTGGAAGATATACTTGCACATTGTATAGTTCCTACGTTCTTCCACATCTTTAATTTCTTTACCTATATACCATTTTACTCGTACACCTAAAACTATATTGGTAACTTTTGTGATATGATATGGGGAATTTAGATTCCATAAATATGAAATTTTGGTGCTATATATGTAGATACACGAAGAATTGGATGACATGTGTGAATGTGTGTATTGAGGTCCTTACCCACCTTATTTTATAAAAATCTCATAATTTATATATATATATATATATATATATATATATATTAAAGAAGCTCCTAGGCAGATTATATTGAAAATAAAAAAGAATACAAATGTATGTATGAGAGGACCCCATACAAGCCATGCAATACATATCCTAACAAAAAGATCGGGAAAGACTCGAAATACAAAAAACATAAAATAAGCAGATAACAAGTAGTTATTGACGAGGCACTTTAGTCCTGCCTCTTCTTCTGTTTCTCAGAGTGGAGCCGATAACAAACTCTCAGTCGTTGTGTCATTATCAAGTGTGACTACGACATCGTCCATTAAGTCTCCAAGCTTGGATAGTGCCCCCACCTTCTTCTTCCGTCGAAGTCAGAACTCGTCATTCTTCCTCCGAGACCGAAGCATCTTTTGTTGAGCGAGGTCAGCCGGTCTACTACCATCGGGGAGTCATCAACTACATCCACAGATCGTAGTATATTTTATGTTTCGATCGCAGTCCGTCTCATTAGCATCGGGAAAACTCCGTTGAAAAGCATGTAGGGAACCCGAGTACCCCTCGCAGCTGGAAAGACTAAAATCGACAATCGCTAACACCGTCGAAACAAGACAGATCATTTCGCACATTATCCTCAAGCGAAGACCTCTTGCGCATTATCCTCCATCGGCATAAGAGAAACCTCAAAGACCGCTAACTCAATATTCGGGACGAGACAAGCATTTACAACAATGCGAGTATTCTCCGCAGGACAAGTCATTAACCACAACATCCCCGAGCCGAGTCGGAGTGAGAGGAATCAGTGAGTGAACGAGAGAGAAGATCGAATGCCGCATTTCATGGGTCTCATTCAAAATCAGTAAGAACTCCGTGATTGTGGCCGTAAATGTGGGTGCAATCGGTAGCAAACAGAATTGTTAAGACCGAAAATCCGAAAGTGCGAACAAATAATGGGGGTGCGGGACCATCACGATCTCTTGCCAATAACCTTGATGAGTAGGACTAATCCAAATCTCATCAGGAAAATATTTGGTGATATCTCGTTCAACAAGCACAAAAGCTTCAAAAGTCTTAGAGAATTCAAGTGTGGGAGTATCCACCTTAAGTGGCTTACCAAAAGCCGAAGCAAGCGATGTACAATGTTACATAATTATACAAATGTACCTTTAAGCCAGGGAATGTAACCCAAACAGGAATAATTAGAGACTCCAATTTAGGGTCGAAATCCACCGACCACTTCAAAAGTTTCATAAAACGATTCTCAATTTTCAGAATTTTTTGCACAAAAATTCTGTTATAATCGGCATCATTTGAGAGTTGAATAAGGATATGACGCTCATCTAATCGTTCAATCTTCTAATACGATAAGCTTTAAAGTATCGAAATATTTGCGGATCAGATCAAGTTTTGGATACTCATAAGAGAATTTCTCAATCAGATAATAACATACTGACAGTTAGAATATTGGTTTCAAACTTCAGCAAGAAAGTAAAATAGTGCTTTCCACCCTTCTCCCCTAGCTGTTTGATGAAAGTAAAACCCCCTCCCACCTCAAGGGCATCACGAAATGCTTGTGGAAAATAGCAAGAACGACTACCTCCCCTAGTGCCCCCGAAGACCGCCGCCGCATAGGAGAGGGCCATACTCCAAAACACCAATTAGCCACAAGTCTCCAATACTGGAGCAAAAAGCCAGAGCCGGTGAGGATCACGGGAGCCGAAACCAAGGGCGTGGGAGCTTCTTCCTCCTGTTCTGCTGTACATGACTACCGGCTCACAAGGAGCTTCTTCCTCCTATTTTTGCATACCTAAAAGCCGCAAACTTCCCCAGATCTTCGCCGTCTCGCCACGTTTCTACAAACCGAACATGTAGGGGCTCTGGTTGAGCTCTCCCGGATGCGGAGAAATGCTGCACTCACACAACACTGCGGAATATGCTGGTCGGCTTTCCCCTCTCTGCTCGCAAACGCTCAGAACCCAAAGCTCTTGCACGAAGTAAAGCCCTGTTTGACCTGCTCCAACGTCGACGAAAAAGAAGACGATGCAAGAGATCTGTATAGCAAATGAGAGATCTGTGTGACATACGCTAGGGTTCGCCATGAGGCGAAACCTTAGCAGAGCGGAACGATGACATCCGCGATTTATATATATATATAGAAAAGACCAAAGGGCTAATTTTATTGAGAAATGATACATCAAAGGTGTCTGAGAGGACCCACAAGAGGACCCTACCCATTAGAAAGCAACAGACCATAAAAACTCCAACTAAGAGGATACAGACTCAAAAAAAATCTAAAACATACAAAACAAAACAAGAAGCTAGAAACGAGTCATTTTTGTCCTGCATCTTCCTCTACTTTTAGTGACAGAGCCAGATATCAAACTTTGAAGTGTCGTGTCATCGTCGAAGAACGACAAGTAATATCCATTAAATTTCCAAGCTGGAGTGTGCCCCAAGCCTTCTTCTTCCGCCGGGAAGTGTAAACCTGTCATTCTATATTTGAAGATTGGCTCATGCGATCATCAGTTTGATTAGATGATGTAAACTCGCAGAAGGAAGAGCCAACCGCTCGCAACAATGGAGGTTCGGGCTAGTAATGTCACCTCTGCACCTGGTGCATCCTGAAGAGGAGCTGCAAGGCTATCCTAATTTGCAATCCAAGCATTATCTCTTGCATTAAGGTCAGAAGTAAGAGAAATTGCTTCAGGTACCAACTCCGGTCTTGTGGTGAGTCCCTTCTCAGGTGGAACCAATGTGTCCAGAAGCAATGTGGTTCCCGAACTACCTCAAATACTAGCTCTTTCTTGTGATGATTCCCTCCTCTGGTGAAGCTGTGTCTGTGAGCAATGTGGTCCCGTTTCGACTATATGCGTTCTAATCGTCGCTGCAATCCGAAATATTTCTCATGCGGCGTCCGAACATCTCGCAAAGACTTCGCAGAATGAGTGTTTTTTCCATAACGATTTTTCGCAATAACCATTTTGAGCGGAACCAAGCAAGATTTCTTCTGCATCTGGCAGTATAATATCTCTTTCAACCAAAATCCCTACAGTGGAAGGCCTTAAGCAATGAACTGTAAGTGTCTACCAGCATAAGTTTTCCAAGAAAACTCTCAATTGCATATATAGTAGGATTGTCGAAATCGAAGTCGAGTTTGTGAATGAGAACTAGATAGCGCAAAGGGGTTCTTCGATCGAGATCAAAATCGTGGCTCATTCGAGCAACTTCACAGTGTCATTGTCTCAATTGTGATGAATTTTTTCGAGAAAATACTGGTGCAGTCTTCTTCTATGCACAGCTGAATCAAAACATGTCTTCCGTCGAGAAGGCCCACCTGCCAATCCCTAATTAGCTTGAAATATTTGAAAATCTTCTTGATATTCTCTATTTTAGGGCAACCTAATTGGAACTTGCCAACTAGTGTAAATTTGTGTTTATCCGCAAGAGCCGAGATTTCAGCATCATTGAAATATGACTTCTGGCTTGCCCGTCTTTTTCCCTACTCTTTTAATAAGATTGCAATCACCATAACCTGCAACAGAATCATGGCACGACTGGGGGAATATCGGACTATCGGCGAGGTAGAAAGGGGAGCTACATTTGTGAGCCACTGTGGTATTGGAAGGTTTGGCGGAGTTGTCACCGGTGAGGGTGGCGGCGTAGGAAAGCCCTGATATCATTAGCGTACTTCACAGAGGACACCGCAAGAGCAGAAACAGTTGGTTGCCCTGCAGCTGTCGAGCTCGCTGCAGGATCTCAGATGAAGCCGAACTGCAGGAGGAGCTGGTTCAACCTGCAGGATCGCGGGATCTAACCCGCAAACACTGCGAGCGAAGCTCCGGACGAAGCAGAGGAGGGAGATGCAAGGAGGCGAAGCTATCGAGCGCAGCAGACGTCGAAGAGAAAACCTGCAGGGAAGCACAGCACAAACCGCAAACACGCGAGATCAACCGCCAGTCGACGCCAACGACAAAATGAAATAGAGGAGATTAGAACGACGCAAGTAATCCCGTAATAGTCACTAGGGTTCGCCATGAGGCGAAACCTAGCAGAGCGGAAAAGTGGTGCCATTTTTCATTCTATGGAAGCCATGGAAATAAGTTCGTTGTTTTCTCTGAGATTTACGTTTTCTGGAATTTTCTTGTGCGAGCTCGTTTGCCTTTGTTCAGATTTGGCATGATAGGTTCAAGGCTCTCTTTTTTTTTACTATTATTATTTTTTTTTATCTTGCAAATATCTTGATTAAAACTTCTGAATCTGTTGGAAATTGAATGTGAATTGATTTAGAAGATGCAATCAGCTTAACTTAGGTGAATTTAATTCATTTATAAAGATTCAACATGTCCTTCGCATTATTAAAATTTAAATCCATTTCTATAACAATTGAGTTTACTTGGTATGAATAGATTGTGCTTTGTCATTTTAGAACCATGAGACCTGTTTCTTGGTAATTATGAGATATCTTCTTGCACGGTGAAATAGTGATGAATTGTAGAAATGTGAAGGGTTCTTCTTGAATGGAAACAGGAATGTATTATGATTATCTTAACATGAATCAATTGAGTCGATTAAGTATCACAAGCTTTATGATTTGCATATGGGTAAACTTAAACGCATATGTGCAAATTTGTGTTGGTTCATTAACTATCAAAAATGAAGAAGAATTCAAGTATAATAGCCAATTGGAATGTATAATGTTAGGTTTTTGTTCGATTCTTGTCAAATATAAGTAATTTAACGTTTTCTTTTCTAGCAAAGCAAAAAAAAATAAAATTCTTTGCCAAACTTATATAAATTCTCATTCGGATGTCAAAGTTGAAGGTCACTGTTATGTTGTTAGCTTTCTTACAGATAGCTTGATTGTTGGGATTTTCATACATCAAGTTTAATTATGGTTTTCTTATATGTTAGTTATTTTTTCTCATGGAAGAGGGTAAAGGCGTTGATTCCTATTTTAAGTAGCTTTTGGCAATTAGTATAGCTACTCATCTATGTATGTGCACTCCTGATTAATTAGATAGGAAGACTTGCTTCTTTTATATCAATACAATTAGATATGTCATATGGATATGCAAATAATATATTACCTGCTTTTCTTTAATTATTTCTGTAGAATTCATTTGAAATATTTATGTTTATAGAATTAGCATTTGGGTGATTTTATTTGAGCAATGGAATTGAACTATTGAGAATTTGACCAGAAGAATACCTTACGGTACCATGAATTCTAAAATTTGAATGAGGATTAAAAAAAAATGAAAGAGAGCGGCTGTTTGATTTGTAATCAGTAAACTTAGAATAACTCATTTCGAGAATAATCATCCTTTTTCTTTTCTTAAGGTGTTTGAATAACTTGAAAACCTGCTGGTTTGGAAAAGCATGAAATTCCTTTCGGTCCATGATCCATAGAGATTTGGAAGCTTTAGAATGAAGCTTAAACATGGTGTAGAACACGTAAATCATTGGAAAATGTATATGGATTATCCAAGTGGCTTATAAGTTAGAAAATATGGGGTAAAGGCGATGATGCAAAAATCATATTTATCATGCTTTTATAGCTGACATCTTTTAATCAATAATCAATTAAAGATGCCATTTTCATTCTTTTGAGTCATTGGCAATTCTATCCCCCTTAAAAGATTTGTGAATCAACAACAGATACTACACTTTTAAAAGTTCGGATACTACATACAGATACTACATTTCTAAAGGTTTAGATACTATGCATTGTTTCACTCATCAATCTAGTGGTAGGGATTAGAATTGTCCGATACTAGGATGATTTGCTTGTGGCTTTTGATTGATATTGACATATAGATTTTGACGCTTTAGTTGCCTGTGGGATTAGAGAATATAAAGTCTACAGCTGAGCCTATCCCCAGATTGAATTCTTATTTCCCCACTTTGATTTTCATATGCTTAGTGCTTATTCTTTTATACTTAAATTTATTTGTTAATATCTATACACTTGTAATATGCTAATTGCAACTTGCTTTGAAGCATTAACAGAATTAGTCAGGACGAGACGATGATGCAGTCGAGACAACAACATGAGGCGAAATGAGGAGTTTCAACAGTACTTCGTTAGATTTAAATAACACAACCCATAGGACTTCGAGGTTGTTCGTCTGGTACGACGTAAATTCTCACACTATCCTTTAGGCATTCGTACGATTGTATGTTGTACGATATAAAGCTTAAACACCTGTTAGGATTCCGAGATCGTCGTTCAGTACGGCGTAAACTCACTTATTTTCCTAGGCTATTCGCACGATCAAATATTGTGCGAATGTAAGTCTTAAACTCTAAATAAAGTGCAAGATTGAAGCATTATAATATTCCCCCATTTCAAAGATATAAAGACAAATCATAGGGTAGTCTGGGATGTTATTAAGGTCCTCCTCAGAGTCTGTGATGTCCCCTAATTCTCACTCCTTTGACTCCAAAACAACTGTTCCTATTTTGAGCCACGCCCGCTTAACTTTTCCTTGTGCAACCATGAAAACTTAATTCTGAATTCTTGAAGACAACCTCTGATCTTAATCAAGAGTTTTCTTAGGTGACTTCGGTTTACCTAAGATGTAATTAACTATAGGGGCTTGCTCTTATAGGGAATTAGGAACCCAAATAATATAAACTCTATCTAATTCTTAGATTAGGTAGGAGAACTTGTCGGTCATACATAAAAGATTTCGCAGACTAAACGGATATCACAAAACTCTTTAGTTTAGGTGGTTGAGCCTACTACAAGTGACATGCTTATTTTTCAGGATAATGTATTACTTGTGATATTACGCTCAGCCTTCCAAACTATCAAATATGTAAGACTTGTTCGGTCTCATCATTTTTCAAAATTAAAGTACTACTTTTCAAAATCACAATTATATATATTATATATTAAATTAATCTAAATTATTTTCAAAAAAATGACCAACACCACTCCATGAATTCCCACCAAGGAAACTAAGTCTTCTCAAACACAATGGAACCACCATCAACAATGTTTCAATGCTCTAACAATTGGAGGCAAGCAAGTCACTAGGGTTGGTATCACTCAGTTAACCCTTGCATTGACATGCTAAGCTAAGGCTTCCCATCTTCCAGCTCGCAGAGCTATAGCTATGTCAAGTTTGATCTCCTTTTAAGCCTTGTGCTTGTTGCAAATGCCTTGGGTAAAGACATTATTAGCATTTTGATTCATGGTCCCTTTTGATTCATGGTCCCTAATATATAATTGCATTCTTTTGTGAGGAAGTTTTGCTTTGCCTTGCTTGGCTATGGAATTGCCCTCTTAAGTTGATATTCCGTCACTCTCATCCAATCATTCATCTTCTTATGACAGTAATTCTTTAGGAATATACCTTTGACCTCTATACATATCTCTCCATTGAACTACTCCGTGTTTTCTCCAACCATGATGACTCACATGTGTACACCTTCACACGTGTTAAATTGAAAGTTCACACTTGGGGAACCTCAAATTTCATAGTCACTTATGAGCTCCAATTGATAAAAGTTTATATTATCTGTGAAAGAATTTATTGTTAGCTCTACTTCCTATAGTTTGCTTTAGTGGGCCACTGTGCGAATAAAAGGTTAGTCTACGATAGCAGCATGGGAAAAGCCAGAGGGAGTGATGACAAAGGCAAAGATTGATCGGAAGAATAGAGAATATACCTAACCCAAAGAAAAATGGAGTTCAATGGAGAAGAGGGTAGCAAACCACTCAAAAAGCACAGTGGCCAAGGCTTCAAATTAACCTCAGATGATTATACATAAGGAACTCGCAGTTAACGGTAAATCAATATTTGCAAGCACAACCTTTGTCGATAACTATTCTTATTCAGAAATCAATTTGTTATATCAACCTAGACACATTTATTTATAGCTTGTTTGCAGGTATTGATGTTGTTCCTGTTCACCTCCTATGAGGCATGGACCGAGAACAGCCTGATAATTCTCGCCCCTTCCTCAAAAAAGTGTATCATTTATTTAAAACTAGATCAGACATATTACTACTATTGTGACAAATACTTCAGAAGAATATGGCAATCCATTTGTGTCTGCATAAGGCTGCTCCAGCACATATAAGAAAGGAAAGCCAAATGTCCAAGAAGTAAATTCCGATGCCCCGCGAGTAGGGCGTTATAATAATCTTAAAAGCAGCATGGATAAAATCATTTCTTAAAGAAAATTTTTAGTTTTCAAAATAATGCAGCTAATTAAATGTAAATACAAAGAAAATACATGTTAGCAAAAAGGCTGCAACCAAAGGCATAATGCATTTTAGAGAAATCATAAATTATAATGAATAAATATGGTTTTGTGATCAAATATTGATCCTATTCTTGCAACAGGAACTTTAAAGGAGTTAAAAAAATCAATGTTAATCCTATTTTCATTTTTCATTACAACCATTAGCACTCAAATGTAATCAGCTAGTGCAGCTGTAATAACAAGTATGACGTGATAGATTTCAAGCACTGCCAAAGAATTACTTCAAATAACTTATATGCACCTGATTACATAGTTCCCTTTATTATCAAAGGGAGAAGGAAGCGGTATATGTCTATTCTTCGTCAGCAGCCAAAACTTGTCAGAAGAAACTGGGACTTCGATTGGAGCCTGCAGAAAATCAAAGCAAATATCACAAATAAAAGCAGATCATTGATTCAATATGAAATAATAGAAGCAAAAAGATAGTTAGATTCAACAAGTAGAAGGGATGAATTGCATAGGATGATACAATTATATACAAATGTTTGACCCAACAATTTACAACCAGCTTGGCAATGAAGAGCACCTCAGCTGATAAATTACTTGATATAACTGGTGAAATGGACGGTTCTGATGCTTGCTTATCTTCTGTTCGAAAAATAAATCTTTGAGTCTACAAAAATACTATTTATTTAAGGCATGCCATGTTTTGAAAAATCCTTACAATCAAACATGGCATGCAATTTTGTTGCACAATGTTAGAAGATAGGGTATTTAGCAGTTTATTCTTCTTTATTTTTTCCAATTGAACATTTCCAGTCCAACAGAGAGAAGACGAGCAGGGTCACCAAGTTTGGAGATCTTCCCTCAACTTAGGGAGAAATAAGGACTCTGTTAGTACCACGTCAGAAAGAGGAGACAGTACGACTTTGGCTAGCTCTAGTGACAGTAAGAAGGCTCATTCAATGGCTGATATGCTCCAATCATCTGACCGATGCCATGGTTCTTTTCATCATTTTCCAAATGGAAACAGAAGTAATTCATTAGAAAGAACTTCTGAAATCGTTTAGAGGCTGCTCATGCAGCATAAGATTGTAGAAATGGTATTTTTTGTTAGGGTTGTAAATGGGGGCCTTGGATCAGTTCTTGTCCTTTTTGATCAAAGAGCGAAAGATAGAAGATTGTTATGCCAATTATAGAGTGCATGGAAAAGGATAAAAAAAAAATGCAAAACTTTGGTTCCCTTTTATCAATCAGATTGTATGCATTTGCTATATATTAAGATGGTATTGGAAGGAAGATTACTTCTCCTAACTCACTTTTATCAAGCTGGGGCCATCTTTTTTGTGAAAATCAAATCTCATAAGATTCGTTATCCATCAGCCAGTAAAGGATGTGTAGATTTCATGGAATCACTTTAATAATTAATAATTTTGGTGAAAGAGCTACCAGCCATAAAAGTGTTGTAAATGTTTGGTTAACCTACTTTTTTACTGGAATTATGAAACTACGGATGTTATTGCTTCAAATTTAGGTAAACGCATTAGTTGGATAAGCATACAATTCAAAGAGATTCTTTCGGAGGAATCAATTCTAGTACTAGTTTCTGATTTTAACAGCACTCTTTGAGTTTTTGACGCTAGAAGATAATGAGTTGTAAACAGAACTAGAGTGAAGATAATGAGAAAAAATATTTCTATGTGACAAAAATTAGAAAATAGTTAAATTTACTTTTATTACGTCATCTACAGAATTTATAAAATTCTAGAAGAACTTCTTATGAAAAACAAATAGTATTAGGGAATAAAAATAACTAAAAATAATTAAATTAGTTTGAAAAAATTATTGGCTAGTAGTAGGGATTCCACAAATCCATGTGGTGGCAACAATAATAAAAGATCAGGGCGGTGGTCAGGTCCTCCATTCCAAGCTTACCTAATAATTTTTTAAAACACTGCCCCCAATAATATTATGGTAAGTTAACAAGTTATTCACTTGGGGTTACAAATGGAGTATTGATTCTAACACTATTAATCTTCCCCTTTATAAAATATTTATCAATTTTAATACACCTAGTATGGTCTTGTGGCATGATATTATGTCTATTATTAATGGCTTAATTGTTAACACACTAAATACTTACAAAACATTTCCAACCAACATTCTAATATTAGAATATATCCGTGACAGGGTGGGTATAGCTCCAGTGGAGGACAAGATTAGAGAGTCTTTTTAGATGGTTTGGTCATATTAAACATCGACCACCTGATGATTGGTTTGGAGAGTAGATGTTTTAACTTCAATTAATGTTAAAGGCAGAGGTAGACCTAAAAAGTCTTGGGCATGGCATATTATATAAAAAATGATCTTAATATCTTAGAATTAAATGAAAATATGACACTTAATAGGACGCAATGAAGAAAAATGGTTCATGTAGCCGACCCCACTTTATGGGATAAAGACTTGTTGTTCTTGTATTCGAATCTTCCACAATAATATTTAGCCATATAGCAACTCATAAAACCTAGTTCCAAATATAAAAACTTGACATTTATATTATGTTTTGCTATTATATTTTAGTTTTACTTTCTCCAAATCACAAAGTTGCCACATAAGAATGTGTAATGTTTGGAATTTGATCTCTAATTCAACATAGAATTTGCATAATTTGCATTTATGTATGTTTCATAAGTAAAATCCCTTATAGAAAAGAATTTATTTATCCAAGATACCCTATAAAAATTTCAAAATTTTATATGTTGCCTAATATGCAACTCTATAGAATTGTACATGAAGTGAGTTACAATATTAACATTGTAGATAAAGTTGGTTCAAGTATGTAATAGGTAAATAAGTCTTCTCAAAAATCTTTGATTTTTTTTTTTTATTTTATTATTTTTTTTGTTTTTTTTATATATTCTTGTTGCCTCTTTTGGGCATCTCGAAGATTTTGTTTCCTAGTCTTCTCAAAAATTTTGTTTCCTAGTTTTTAGTTTTTTTTTTTTTTCTTTCTTATGTTAACTTTCTTGAGATGATAAGTAAACAAGAACGGTTAGTGTTTTCTAGCAATTTGATTATCTAATTGGGTATAGGTTGCCTTTGCAAGTGTTTTAAGTCAACTCATTGGTCCCTTATTCCCGAACTTCAATTTTCATTTTTTGTCCAACAAACCATTAAGCGTTAGGTTGATGCTGCAATTGAAGGGTCGTGGAGTTTTTTTCCATATAACTACTCTGCACTATCCACACTATTGCAAAGACATGGGTTATATGCAATTCCCTGCTTATTGAAAGCTGGCACAATGGTCAGTCCGCTCTTCTGACTGATCATTTCTTCCTTTCCTTCATGTGTCAATCACTGCTGCCATATGCTCCCATTATTTTTCCTGCTCAGTCGTATATTCTTTAGGCTTTTTAGTGTAGCAGGAGACAAAGGTTGACGTTTTTGAGCTGACTAAATAAAGGCTTCTCATTTTTAGCAAGGATATCTGTGGTTGTAGGAAAGATGTTAAGGATTATGTCATGCTACTATTACAAATAGGACCCTTTATGCAAGTATTTTAAAATGAATGACTAAATAAAATCTTTATTTATGGGATAAATGTACTAATAAGAAGAAACCAAAGATTTTTTTTTTTTGAAGGGGGGAACAAGTTCACAATTCACAAGTCCATTCCATAAGTAAAGAATCTAGAGGCAAAATAAAACCAAAAAAGAGAAATGACCATCTACCAAAGCTATGGCGCCCTCTACTCCATTCCAATATAATAGCACCCAACAATCAAGAACACCATACTTGTATGTATGTTATCATTTAAGAAATTTTGATAGATTTTTAGATTTATTAAAACATCATAATTCAAACCTTGGTTGAATGAAGCTTTCGATTGGGTTTTACTTTTTGTTCAGTTATCAAAACTTTAGTCCGCATGAGTACATAAGAAAGCACAAGAAGACGAAACTCCGAGTCCCCCTAAGCTACATAAAAGTTTAGACACAAAAAATGATAAAAAATACGATAAAGGCCAAAGAAAATATGATATAGTGGTTATTTAATATATAAATAAGGCTCGATTATCTTTTTGTGTTCAATGAAGAGTAAATTAATACCTTCAATCAAATGCTAACTAAAAATTTGCCTTCAATATTTCCATATAATTGGCACATATCCCTCTTACGCCGCACACAAATAAGTAAAATGCATCTTGACATAAATTTTCTTTTTAATAAAAATCAAACCATTTTTTGCAATAAGATAAAACCCATTGAACGGATTTCGAGTTAAAGATAGCATCTCATATAAGAAACACAAAAATTGATATACAACCCCTTCATGTCTCCAATTTGGTAGAAGTTCATCCAACGCACGAGGCTCAAAAACATTTCCGGAAATTATATGCGCACCTGCAGATAATTTTCTTTTTCATGAGAAGAAATGAAGCAAAATAGACCAAGGTGGCATGAAATTAAGCTAAGGAATTGCTAATGCAGAAAGAAATTCAAAAGATTATAAAGCTCAATTATATCCTAGTTTAAATAAATGTATAATCTATATTTATCTTGCAGAAGCATGAATAGACAAACAAATGGAGAGAAAAAGAGAGAGAGGAACTAGTTAAATGTTCAATTTGAAGAATATGCTTTATTCATCAATTATTTTAGCAAATTATTTCTACAAGTTGGACCACTGTAAGTGTATATGTACTTTCACAGTGTGTGTGCATGTGCGTGTGTATGATTTGCATAAAACGGATACTCGCATACATATACATAAATACAACCTAAATATCTATACAAGCTATGCTCAATATACAATTTTTTTATAATCTTTGTTTACTAACTAAAATATCGGGCTCGAGTAAACATGTTCCAACTTTAAAAAGTAACTTAATCTACATTTTCCATAATCTATCCAACTTCAAAATTTAATGAGTTCCGTGTTATATTATTCGATGAAAAGAGTTTTGGGGAAGAAAAAAGCAATTAAGCTCCTAAAGAAAATAACACAAGTTTGGACATTAATAAACTCAATTCATCAATCAACAAAATTCTAAATCAATAACATATATAAAAATAAGCTTCTAAAAAAACAACGTGAGTTTGTACATTAACAAAATGAATTCATCAATAAAAAAAATTCTAATTCAACAGCATATATAAAAAAAATGATATTTATTGAATAGTCAGTACAACAATGCAATTAGGTGGGAAGGGGGCACTAGAAGCCATAGCATCTCAAATGATTCATATATGAGTATCTAATCAAGCTAAATGAGATAAATGAGTTGTTAAATGAACTAAAAACAAGCATTGTCTAAATTACTACATTGTTATACAACAAGGAGCAATTTCAAGATTGTAAATAAATAATCAAACCAGTGCTAGCTTCACAACCATGATATATACTTTCATGTCACAAACAAAAATGCATCATGACAGATACTTGGGTGAGGTGGTAAGTACTGGTGAAGACCGTAATGTGAATGCAACTATCAGGTAGTAAGCTAAAGGTTATGTAATGTGACATAGTTGCTACTAATATGTGAGAAGCAAACATAAGAAATTTGATTTAACCAATTTTTTTTTAAATTTGTGAATGCATTATGTTAAAAGTTATTTTAAAATATGTTGCAAGAAACTGATCGAAGACGGCATATCACTTGATCATTTCGATGACATGGCAAAACTTAATGGGAAAGCTTGTTCCAATTCTAATAGTTCTTATTTTGATAAATCATTTCTTTACAAATTTTGAATTTAATTTTAAGACCAGATTAATGAAGTTTATTGAAAGTTTATGTTTTACTTATTTGGACATCTGATAAAATTTCTTTTATAATTATATTGTCTTCTGGCGAGGTGTCATATTATTAAATCTTGAATTACAAGGAATTATCTTGTGCTATCCGGATCCTTCTTTTCTATAGGACAACTTCTTTTGGAACAGTTTAGTATGGTATAGTTCCGTCAAAATGATAATTTTCAGGAAAACACTGATTCCATTTGGGAATAAGATCTCAAGTAGTAGGAGTATAGCCCCAACACTTTACCCTCAAAAAGACATTATAACTTTAAATGGAACATCAAATGAAAGTGTTATCTCACTCATAGATATCGGCTAGTGCCAACAAGACTAAAACTTCGACGATCGACTATTTATATAATTAAATTTCCACTGGGACTTGCAACTTGGTCGTAAGCACGTTTAGTCCTTTTCCACTCAATATGATAGGATATTTATAAGAACAATTGAATTTGATTATTCTTTCGATGAAGAAAACGTCTAAACCAAAACCCAAAGAATCTAGACGTCATAGAGATGACTAGCTATATGATGAATCCTTGTGTGAAAAACCATAACCTTTCCTTAGTTTACCTAGAACTTGCTTAAATATTTAATTGTAATTTTAAGTGGTAAATTGACGATCTTGTGACACTTCCAGTAATGCGACAGTAATTTATATTTCTTGCAATTTACATTATCGCAATTTGTTTTTATCAGCAAATGCATTTTACTTTTTCTGTACGATAAAACAACTGTTGCATGAAAAATTCTAAAACTGTAAACTAGCAAGTCATTGCAAGATAAATTAATCGCCACAACATTTCAAAATATAAAACAACTCGTTTAATCACAAAGGTATTAACACAAAACTGTTGTCGTAACTAAACTAAAAACGCTCGTTGATGATCGGAATAATTCTGATGATACCCACGCAGCTATTAACGGGATTTCCACGTCTAAATGAAAGTGTGAATTATTCAAATTGAGTTTAGCAAATTCATCCGGACTAGTGAACTGATAAAAATAATGATGTTTTAAAGATGGAAATCGCTTAACTGCGTCGCTATAATCAACTTTAAGATTTGTTTTTAAATAAAACATAAAAACACCTGGAAATTAAGATTTTCCAAACTAAAACACTTTCAACTCCTCATTTGAGATTCTAAAACTAAACCTCCAAGTACCGCGAAGCCGAAAGACATAATACGTCATCACAGTTCCGAGTCTACTTCAGCAAAATCTCCTACAACAACTGTTAATAGTCCGAGGTTGGGGTGCAACATGGGTTCAACTCGCTAGGCGACAGTACTTCCCACCGTCTTAGATTCCGAGGTAGTCGTCCGATACGAGAACCCCTAAAGTTTAATGCTTGATTTTATCAATATAAGCTCTAATTAATTGAAATTATAAGATTGAAATATCAGTCAAACATTAGACTTTCACTAAGCCAAATCCATAGGGATAGCCTAAAATTACCGGTTCACTTCGAATCGCGATTCTTACCTTTCTCCTTTGATTTCACAAAACAAAATGTTCCAAAATTTGATCCATCCCCTCATCCCAAAACTAATCTTGAAAACCTTAAACTTTGAAATTCTGAGAGCAGAATCATTGGCTGATTATCGAGAGCTTTAGGTGGTTTCGCTCACTTACATGCAATTAACTATGGTGGGCTTGCCCCATAGCAAGAACCTGTAATATACCCGCTATTATTAGCGGGGGGGTCTTGTCGCCCAGGCCCAACTGCTGCACTCAAACGATGTCACACCTCAGCCTCCCATCTAATCAAGCCCACCATCGTTGTGTGTCTATCCTTAAGGAGCTGTGATTATTGAGGCTTGGCGGTGGCGGCGCTCGCCATTCAGCGAGACGGCTTAATTTCATAGCCTAAACCTTCAAATTTAGCCTCATTCTCAAAATCAAATACTACTTATTTTAATTAAATTCGCCCGCCGAGATTTCTGTTAGGCGACCCCTCTTCAAAATAAAACACGACCTAAAAATATGCCGATGTGATTTCGGCGATCAATGTGGTTCCTCTCCATTATAATCAAATAATTCCGTTTTCAAAATCGGTAGTGTATCCATGTCCCTTGTCGGATCAAACTACCCTTCTTTCCGTTGGAATACTATGTTCATTTCTATCTTGAACAAGTATAGCCAACATTCTCTCGGATTTAGGAGCCACCGAAGCGACACCCCTAAACAGAGAGGTTCCGAGACTTTACCCTCATTTCGAGGTGGGGTGGACTCCCAGTGTTAGTTTAGGAGTGATCTCTCGAGTCGGGAAGTCTTGCTTAAGACTTTCTTTCCTTTCTGAATCGGATTCCTTACCTTCTACACCTTTGAACATTAAATAGCACGTTAGTAATGGGCATTCCAGAAACTGATAATCAATTACAAAGAGCTATTCATGTGTCAAAATGATCTATTAAGGTTATGTATTTTAGATTTTATAGATAGCTAAAAAATTATGTTTCAGTGATAGAATTTGCATATAATAATTGTTATCAATCCAATATTAAGATGACACTATTTGAAACAATGTATGACCAAATGTAGAACTCCTTTTGGGTTGGATTGACCCAAAAAAGATAGTTGATGGATCCGTAATGAATGTTTACATCATTTAAGTCATAGTAAATTTTAATATTTATTATGTCATCAAGTACAACTTTCACATCAAATCTGATTGAACATTTAAAACTTGAATTTGTTCTTTTTTTTTTATTTTGCTTTCCAGTGTGATTTTAAACCTTTTTTATAATAAGTCTCACCCTTAGGAATATAAATTCACCCACTTTAAATTCAACCATTTAATGCTTCTACTCATGATCTTAGGTAGTTTTGAATTTATTTTTGATCTTCTTTATTGCTGTAAACATTCATTACGGATCCATCAACTATCTTTTTTTAGGTCCAATCCAACCCAAAGGAGTTCTACATTTGGTCATACATTGTTTCAAATAGTGTCATCTTAATATTGGATTGATAACAATTATTATATGCAAATTCTATCACTGAAACATAATTTTTTTAGCTATCTATAAAATCTAAAATACATAACCTTAATAGATCATTTGACACATGAATAGCTCTTTGTAATTGATTATCAGTTTGCTGGAATGCCGACTAACGTGCTATTTAATGTTCAAAGGTGTACAGAAGGTAAGGAATCCGATTCGAAAGGAAAAGAAAGTCTTAAGCAAGATCTCCCGACTCGAAGGATCACTCCTAAACTAACACCTATCTGGGGTCCACCCCACCTCGTAAATGAGGTAAAAGGATCTCGAACCTCTCTCGTTTGGGGGCGTCTAAACAGCTTCGCCTCCTAAATCCGAGAGAATGTCGGCTATACTTGTTCAAGATAGAAATGAACATAAATATTCAACGAAAGAAGGGTAGTTTGATCCATTAGGGACATGGATACACTACCGATTTTTGAAAGTGCGTTAATTATTTCGATTATAACTGGAGAGAGGAATTCTCCTCACGGGAGTCGCCGAAATCCCGGCATATTTTTGAAGTCGTGTTTTATTTCAAGAGGGGTCGCCCAAATGTAAATCCGTCGGCGAATTTTTAATTTAATTAAAATAAATAATTTGAAAAGTAGTATTTGATTTTGAAAATAATTTTAAATTTGAAGGTTTTAAGATATGAAATTAAACCGATCTCACATCCCAAATAAGCTTATATAAACGAGCACCGCACCACAAACCGTGTATCTATCCTTAAGGATGTAATAATCGCTTGATGGTGGGGCTTGATTAGATAAACTAGAAGATTAAGGATATCCGTTTGGTCTCGCGAACCAATTTTATAAGCCGACAAGTTTCCCCCGCTTAATATGAAAACATTAAACAGTAGTTTATATTACTCCGGTTCTTTAAAATTCCCTATAAGGGCAAGCCTCATAAGCATCATAATCTTAAGTGACTAGAATCACCTAAGAAAAACTCTCGATAATAATCAATGATTCGCTCCTCAAGAATTTCAAAGTTACGCAAGGTTTTCAAAGATCGATTTTGAGTTTCAATAGGATGGATCAAATTTCGAACATTTTGCTTCGTGAATCCAAAGGAAGAAAAGAGAGAAATCACCGATTCGAAGTGAACTTGAATTTCCCATCATCCTACTGTTTGGCTTGAATTTTAGAAAGTCCTAATGTTTATTTGATATTTCAATCTTGCCAATTTCAATTAATTGTGGCTTATATTTGTATGATAAAATCAAACAAATAAAATTTCTAGAAGATGCGAGGGTTTATTGTCGATTCGACGACTACCTCGGAATCCTAAGACCTAAGCAGTAGCTTAATTTGCAATGCACGTCTAACGAGGAGCTGAGGATTTATGTCGCACTAGGCAAGCTACCTCGAAGTCCTATGGCTTGGTTGTTTTAATTCCTAGAAAGTTTTGCCGAAGTGATCAGTTTCGCCGATGACGATAGTCGTGCCGCCCACCATGCTCCGAGCTCCTTGTTGCCGTAGGTTTATTTTTAGAAATCATAAATCAGAGTCGAGAAAAGTGTTTTGCTTTAGAGAAAATCTTAATTTGTGTGTTTTTTATGTTTTATTTAAACAAATCTTAAAGTCGATTATAACGACACCCGTTAAGATCCTTACCTGCCCATCCTTCCGCATCATTATTATTTTTATCGCATTCACTTAGTCTTCGCATGAATTTGCTAAACTCAACTGAATGAGTTCCACACTTTCATTTAGACCGTGGGAAATCCCGTTAGCAACACGTAGGTTACATCATCCGAGGTATTCCCGATCATCCAACAGGCGTTTTTAGCTTTAGCTGCACTGTAGTTTTGTGTTTCGTTTGTGATTAAATTTTGAGTTGTTTTATATTCAAATGTCAGGCGGTGACTTTATCTCGCAATGACTTTTAACTTAGTTTTGGTTTCAGCTTTAGGTTCATCCTAAAGGTGGGTTTTCATGCAACAAATGTTTCTTTATCACGCAAGAAAAGAAACGCATTCTGTTAACAAAGAAATCGCAATAACGTAAATTGCAAGAAAGTAACCGCAATAAAATGTGCCGCACCCGGAGGGTCTTCCCGTCATCCCAAGCCGCACTTAAAACACAATTAGAATATTTAAGCAAGTTCCTAGGTAAAGCTAAGGGAAAGGTTATGGTTTTCTACCAAATTCCTAATCCTATACGCCTAGTCATCTCCTATGACGTCTAGGTTCTTTTGGGTTTTCGTTTAAGGACGATTTTCATCAAAGAATAATCAAATTCAATTGTTCTTATAAATATCCTATCATATCAGAAGTGCTTAAGAAGGATCTTAAACATCTTTTCAATATTTCTAGGATCGTTTTAAGTCCAAATGAATTTAATTATATAAATGAATCGATCGTCCGAGGTTTTCAAGTCTTGTTAACTCGTCGTTGAACTGTGACATTCGAATATCCTATGAGTGAGATAACACTTCATTCGATGTTCCATTTGTAGAGTTATAATAATCAAAGCTTTCAAGGGTAAATTAGTATTCAAATGATTCGATTTAAGTTAAAGGGTTTAAATTGAATGTTGTTCAAGTTGCTTTATATATTTAGTTTAATTTAATTTAATTTGATTTGATGTTTAATTAATTGACGATTTAATTTAATTTAATTATTTAATTTAGACTTAATTTAATTTAATTTAATTTAATTATTTAATTTAATTTAATTTTTTAATTTAATTTAATTTAATTATTTAATTTAATTTAATTTTAATTATTTAATTTAATTTAATTTAATTCAATTTAATTTTACTATTTAATTTAATTTAATTTTTAATTTAATTTAATTTAATTATTTAATTTAATTTAATTTAATTATTTAATTTAATTTAATTTAACTGTTTAATTTAATTTAATTTAATTATTAAATTTAATTTAATCTTAATTTAATTTATCTTTAATTTACTTTATTTTTAATTTTAATTTAAATTTCAAAAGAGTTTAATAATTTAATTAAGTCTTTAATATTTTAAATTTGAGTTATCATTTTAATTAAAAATTGAGTATTAGTTGATATAATTGATTTAGGGATTTTTAAATTAAAGAATAAATCTCTTCCTAATAAAGATCCCTTATTTTAATAATTCCAATTTTATTATTCTTCCAAATTTAATCTATTATTTAATTAAAGTTTAATCATTTTAAAATTATTTAATGGGTTTCTACCCTTTAATTATTTAAATTTCAATCATCCAAATCAGATTAAGATCAAATATTTTACTTGTTGACTTTTTATTAAACCTAAGTTTTAATTAAGGGTTAAAAGTTTAATTACCATTTTATCCTTTAAGCTTAATAATTTCTGCATCCATTAAATTGAATTCAAATGAACTTGAAATTTTTATGTGACTTCACTCATATGTCAATAAAGACATGAGAGGAGAAAATGCGATTTTTCTGTATTTAATTTATTTATATAATTATTTTTGGTGGAAATAGAGATTTTCAAGGAAAATTTGATAACATGACCAAAAAGAAAGTTTCTGTCCTTAAGAAAATTAGGGGACATTCCTAATGACTGCAGGCGACTTTGACTACTTCTCAGATTAACTATATTATTTTTATTATAATTATTTTCGAGTTTTCGGAGTCATAATTAATTTAAAAATAAAATAAATGTTGAAAAATGGATTTTATATTTTTCAAAAATCTCTGATATCAAGGAAACCAGAGAAGCAAGTTTTGCAATTTTCTGATTTTTTTATGATTTATTGTAATTATTTTAGTGAAAATGCTAGAAAATACATTTTTTTTAATTTTAAAAATTACCCTTTAGGCTTTAAAAATTTAATAATATCTCACTAAATAGACTTAGGAAAAATGTGGATTTGTTCCTAAGTGATTAAAATTCAAAATGTGACATTTTGGTGAATTTTATTATTTTTGTGATTTTTATTATTTTTTAATTATTAAAAATATTAAAATATTATTAAAAATCAACTTTTTAGAAAATTGAAATTTTAATTTTCAGCTCCCCGATATCAGAGAGGCTCCAAAACTAATTTCGCGAATTTTTTAAAAGTATTTTAAAAGTTATGAATTTTTAAAGTTTAAAATGTGGCTATGCCGCTTAATCAACCTTTAATTAATGTGTTAACCAAGTCCAATCGACCTCAAATTTTTATGGTGGATTCCTCTCGATCCTAAAGGTCAGTGGAGAATTGATTTCAAGTCAATTTGATACCTGGTTAACTCTAATTAATTAAAGACCTATTTTGGGTGTTTAAGCCAATATGGTTAATCTGAAAGAATTAACTCAAGTCCTATTTTTCCTAAAGGTTCTCTCGGGGTCATATGAACATCACCAAATATTTCTAGAATTTATTTCACAACATGCTAATTTTTAAATTAAAATACCAAAACAGCAACATGCATTTCCGAAAAATAAATAACTTCACAGAGACGCGCCCGACTCGGGAAAATCTCGTGAATGTTCCCAAGTTCGCAGGCTTCAAAAGTTCCCATGGTCTCATGCCACGTGAATCGTATACATGCATGGAGAATTAAATGTATGCGTAAGGTAAATAAATCATAAAAAATAAAATACTTAATGAAATTAAATGATTTCTTTTCCACATTATTCTCCTCCGTTCAATCGAGCAGTTATGGTATTTTTATTTTATTTTTGTGATTTTTCTACACAAAGATATGGATTTTTCGTTTAG
Source organism: Papilionanthe hookeriana x Papilionanthe teres (assembly GCA_022702705.1). NCBI lineage: Eukaryota > Viridiplantae > Streptophyta > Magnoliopsida > Asparagales > Orchidaceae > Papilionanthe > Papilionanthe hookeriana x Papilionanthe teres. The sequence goes on along the minus strand of CM040428.1, from coordinate 85,365,040 downwards.
GAATTAAATAAATAAGAAAATACTCCTAATTTTCTATTTATCCACCGCGCGCCGCCGAAAACCTCTGCTCTCCGAACGCACACGCGTCGCGCTCCCATTCGACGCCGCCACCCGAGCCGCCACCGGCCCCCCGCGGTTCTCGCATCGTCTCCTCATCCGACGCAACTCGCCGTCCGTGCGCGCGTGTATCGAATGGATCGCATCCGTTCATCGTCCCCAAGTGTTCTCACCCGAGAGCCGTCCACACTAAATCCCTAAGATCTCACTCGATTCTCAATGGATTTTCATGTTCTTATATGCTCTATGGATTCGTCTTCGAAGAGACGAACACATCTATACCGCTAACATGCAATTGAACTAAGGCATTTGAAATAGAATCTTCGTGTCGGGATGAAGAGTTAGCTCATACCTCGGCTCGTAGGAAGTGGCTTCAATCCGGGAGTTGTCGCACCTTCGATCGGGTCCCAAGCAAGCCCGCATGAAGTCTCCCGTCCTGCGGAATTGTCCGGACATGATTTCGACCAAGCCCGATCACAAAGCTTGGAGGCCGGGAGTAACCGGGTGGCCCGGAGATGGGGCTTTGAAGCGACACCTTCCCTCGGTCCGGTGAAGGTGTAGAGCCAATCAATTCGGGAATCGTCCACCGCGGAGAAGTGTCCCGCCGTGCCAAAGCTCGAGCTCAAAATCGGGGCTCCCGCCCAAGGAATCGGGGCCGGAATCTCGCCGGGGATCGTGTGCTCTATGTGTAGAGTGATCCTGGAGTGATTCTTGCGTAGCTTCCTGGGTTTTTTCGGCCTCCTCTCATGGCCGAGAGGGGCGGAGCTTGGGGTCAGAGAGCGGAAGGCCTCTCGCAGGGAGTTGGCCAGTGGCCGGGATCGCCGTTCGGTGAGGAGAAGATCAGCCATGGTGACCATCAGCATGGGGCACCAAGAAGTGAGAATTTGAATGTTGGCTCACATGCGAGCTCTCGCCATGGTGTTTTCCCGTCGCCCGGGTGGCTTCACGGCCAGTAAATGGTCACCATCTCTGTCAAAGGCCGTGGCTTGTATTAGTGTAGTAATCGAGGTTTGACATGTGTAAAGGAGTTTGATTTAAATGGAATGGGAGAAGGCTCACTTTTGCCAGTTTGGTTTGGGTCAACCCACCATTTTGGGCTTGGTGCACCCTTCCAAGCTCGATTTCGAGCCGAGGGAATCACGGGCTCGTGTTCTCAGAAGGAACGGTGAAGTCTCCATCCATGATGAGGCGGCTAAACATGGTTTAAGGTGCGACATGATTAAGGTAAAAAGGGTTAAAGGAGGTTTAAGAAAGAACCCCTCTTCTTGCCATAAATGGACTAATGACAAGTCAAAGCCCTCATGGCTTCATGTGGCTCGAGAATGGCTTGCTCATAAACTTTCCATTCGCTTCGGGAAAAGGTCGATTTGTTTCAGAAAAGGGTTTAAGAATTTGGATGTTTTGATGGAAATTTGTATGAAACTTGATTTGGAATAATTTGATGGTGACTTTAGACTTAGGTAATGGATTTAATTAAATGGATGACAAATGGAGATGTCATGTGGGGCTTAGTAGATTCGCTTTTGACTTCAAGGAAATGGGCTTTTAAGAAAGGTTTAAGGGAAGTGGGTTTTCAAGTTTAAGGATGTGTTCATGGATGGGAATTTTTGTAGAAGTTTGGGCCAAATAGTTGTTGGTTTTGGTTTGTGGATGTTTCATGAATAACTTGAAGCAAATTGGGGTAGTTTGGGCTCGAATTGGTCAATTTGGGTTTATTTGGTAAATGGGCCAATGTAGTCAAATTGGGCTAACTCGGGGCCAATGTTGGGTTAGGGTTGAAATTGATGTAAAATAAATGTTAAGAAATGTTTATGGGAGTGTTTCAAAGAGGTTTTGGCTTTGGTTGCTTTAATTTTGAAAATTGGGCCTATTCGGGGTTAGGATTCGGGGTTTAGGTCAAAATCGCTTTTGATTTTGGGTTGAATTCGGTGGGGTTCGTCAAAATCTGCAAATCATGTTAGTGTTTTGTTTGGCGAGGATGTTAAGGAAGGTTTAGAAAAGATTTGGGGTTAATTGAGTCAATCGGGTTAGTTTGGGCTAAGTTCGTCATGGTCCAAATTCGGGGCTTTAAGGCCCAAAGTGAAATCGATCCAAATGTCAATCAAATTGACTCGATTTGGTCTAAATTGGTATCGGGAATGTTGAAGTTTAACTGAATTGACCAAAATTGTAACACCGGGTAGGTTTGGTTTGAGATCGGGTCCACTTTGGGTTAAACAGTCAATTGGGGGTTTTGACAAAAGTAGGGTAAATTGACAAAATTGGCCCATGGTGTAGTTGGACAAAATGAAATCGGGGAATATTTAGGATTTTCTGGAATTTTCTGGGAATTTTCTGAATTTTTGGATTTTTAGGCCAAGAAGGGTATTTTGGGTATTTGGAGGGTATTGGGAGGTTTTCGGAATTTTTTGGTATTTTTGGGTATGGATGATCAATTTGAGTGATGTGGAGGTGTTTGGGATTCGATTTTGGAAAATTTTAGGTAATTTGGAGATTTTGCAAAAATTTGGTAATTTTATGGTTTCTGCAGTTTCGCAGTAGGTCCCGGGTCAAAAAATTGAAAATTTGGGAAATTGAAGATCGGGTGAATTTGAGTGGGGTGAAATCATTTTGGTTGAGCCATGAAGCCATTTCAAGCCCATATTGAAGATGAAAGGACTCATTTGAGGCATTCACTATGTTGTTCCTAACCCTCTTAACATGGCCAGGGGTTAAGGACCATCCATGTGAATCACCTGGCTACGAGTCAGAGGTCAAGCTGGGTATGAAAGGTTTTAGGAAGTGTGTGGAAATGTAGTGTGTAAGTGTAATGTACAAGCTACCTCTTCACTGAACAAAGCCACCTGTGGCAAATTCTAAGGCCAAAGAATCCTATGTGAACTCACTTTTTAAACTTCCACATTCGATTTCAACCCCAGTGACAGGGTCTATACCAAGTTTCAGGAGCTCACAGGAGTTTGTGGGAAGTGGTTTGAATTTCTAAAAGGCGGTCCAATTCTAGTCCTCTAAGATAGTCAAAGGAAAAGCCTAAGGCTAGATCCTAAGCACTAAAAAGAAGAAAAGGAAGACCTCATCAAAACGAGGTCAACACCCCAAAGCAAGAGACTTCATCTGAGTCAAGCTGACTCACCGAAGGTGACACAACCCTCGCATCGAAGTTTCACTTCGAGCAAAGGTATGAGCTCACTCTTCCTCCCGGGCTCCTGTAGATTCTCCATTTAGTTTGAGTTGATTTCAATGCACCTTAATCGTATGGATGTGTTCGTCTCTTCAAGATGAATCCATAGAGTATAAGAACTCAAAAATCCATTGAGAATCGAGAGAGATATAAGGGTTTGAATGGACGTTACGGTGCACACCAATCGTAGACGATGACTGTGGAGCCGGCTGGATCGCACGTGTATCGAGCAGACGGCCGAGATCAAGCGGATGCCGCAATGTTACGCGAACCGCAGCTCCCCGGAACACCGAGTTAGTTGAGTGCACCGAATCAAGCGAGCGACGCGAGCGCCTTCAATCCGACGAGATGACGTGGCATCGAGTCGGATGGGCAGAAAATTAGGCTTTTTTTGGATTTATTTAAATACGTAACTCCAAAAATTCATATCTTTCGCATGTAAAAATCACATAAATAAAATAAAATACCCTCTTCGCTTCGTTGAACAAAGGAGAACAATGTGGAAAAGAAATCAAGTTAATTGGATGAGTATTTTATTTTTAATAATTTATTTACTATTTCCAATGCCTGATTCTCCATTTTCATGGCATTGGCTCACCATGGCGCACGAGACCATGCGGCCTCAGCCTTCGGACTCGAACATTCTCCCGAATTTTCTGCCCAAAGTGGTGTGCCACCCCGCGGTTATTGATTTTTCAAGTTCATGTCAATGTTTTGTATTTTAATTCCACATTTGGCATGTTGTAAAATAAATTCTAGAAGAATTTGGGTGATACTCTAAAGATTGTGGACCCTATAAAAAATATATTTCGAGTTAACCCTAACGCCTAAACTCCCAAAATCGAATTTGAATTAATTTGGGTTAACTAAACACCAAATTGATTTGAAACAATTTCGCATTGCTCTTTAGGCCGTAGGAACCTTACGAAATTTTTGAAATCAATTGACTCGATTAATCCAACCAAATAAACATTGATTAAGCCTCATAAGCAAAATTTAACTTAAAATTCATAACTCCAAAAATACTTTTCAAAAATTCACAAAATGGTTTGAGCTTCGATATCGTGGAGCTCAAGAAAATTAAAATTGGAATTTTATAAAAAAGTCGATTTTTCACAATATTTTAATATTTTAACAAAATAAAAAATAAAAAAAAATCACAAAAAAATATTAAAAATCATAAAAATGTCACATTTCGACTCCTAATCACTTAAAGAAACGTACCAAATATTTTTCCCAAGTCCCTAGATAAGATATTGAATTTTAAAGGCTTAATATAATTTTTAATATTAAAAAAATAAATTTTCAACTTTTTTCACTAACATAATTCTAATAAATCAAAGAAAATTAGAAAATTAGAAAATTTGCTTTAGCACTGGAGGTCGCAGAAATTTAAGAAAATATAAAATCTATTTTTCAATTTTTATTTTATTTTAAAATTAATTAATACACTAAAACTCAAAATAATTATAATAAATAAAATATAATTCAAACAATCACCAAAATTCCATTCAAGTTTTATCTTCTACTATTAAAACATCCCATAATTTTCTTACGACATAAACCTTCCTTTGTTATGTTGTTGAATTTTCTTTGAAAAAACCCTATTTTCTACTAAAAATAATTATATAAATAATTTAAAGTCGAAAAATCACATTTTTGCTTCTAATGTTTTAATTGACATGCGAGTGAGGCGACATAAAAAATTTCAAATTCAATTCGAGCTTAATTTAGTTAGTTGCTTTAAATAAATAAGCCTAAAAGGGCATAAAGGTAATTAAAAATTTTTAACCTTAATTAAAACTTTAAGTTCAATCAAACTGAGGATAAAATATTTGATTTTAATTTTCTCTTGGATGATTGAAACTTAGGGAAATTAAAAGGTAGAAACCCATTAAAAATATCAAAAATGAAACTCTAATTAATTAAATAATTTAAATTTTGGAAAGAATATATTTAAAATTTGGATTATTAAAATATGAATATTATTAAGAGGATATTTATTCTTTAATTTAAAAATCCCTAAATAAATCACTTCAATAATATTTAGTTCTTAATTAAAAATTAAAATAATAATCTGAATTAAATAAATTAAAAATTAAAAGAAGATAACCCTTAAATGAATTAAAGCTTAAAATGTTAAATGGTCCAATAATTAAAATCAAATTTAAGGTCTTGGAGTTAAATTAAATTAAATTAAATTAAGTCAAGTCAAAGTTTAAATTAAATTAAATTAACACCTTAACAAATAAATTTAATTTAATTTAAAATATTGAAACTAAAATTAAATTGAATTAAAAATAAATTAAATTAAAAATAAATTAAATTAAATTAAATTAAAATTAAATTAAATTAAATTAAATCAAATCAAATTAAATTAAATTAAATAAAAATCACTTAACAACAAACCTAAATGAAATCATTAAGGGTTAAATCAAAGCACATCAATAATTTTAACACCTCTTTCTATCTAAGTAAATTTAAAACATAAACATCAATCTGAAATACTAAGATAATTGAAAGTGAAAAGATCTAAATTAAATCTAAAATAATTTGGACACTATTCCAAACTTAAAATTATTAATTAAAACTCATAATTAAATTAAATCACTTTAAATCATTAACTCAAACTTCAAATTAAGAATGATTAAAATTCTTAATAAACCAACTTCCGCCCTTAAAGGCTTTAATTATTATAACTCTTAAATAGAAAGTATTAAGTGAGATGTCACTTCATTCATCGTAGTAATCAAAAACCCAGGTTTACCGAGTAAGAGACAAAGCTTAACTAGACTCATGGATGTATAATTCACCGGTAAGTGCTTAAATTTACTGACTCAAAATAATCCCGTAAGTATCAAAAGACAAGCTAGACTCGTCCCAAGCACTTCCTCAATATGACGAGATGTTTTAGAAGAACAATTGAATTTAATTATTCTTTGATGAAGAAATCATCCTTAAACCAAACCAACAATCCCGTACGTCATAAGAAATAACTAGCACAAAGATTAGATTCCTGTGACAACCAAAACCCTTTCCCTTAGCTTTACCTAGGTATTTCTTGCAAAAATATGTTTAAATGCTCTAACCTCGTGTTTTAAGTACAAATTTCGAGATGTGTTCGCATTATTTTTTAGGTGTGTCGTATTTAGAAAAAGGGTCGCCACGTAAATTGTCGGCGAATTTTAAGATTTTAAATTTAGTTTAAATATATATAATTTGAAAAGTAGTATTTGATTTTTAAAATAATTTTAAATTTGAAAATTTTAAGATAAATCAAATCGATCTCACATCCCAAATAACTTATATAAACGAGCACCGCACTACAAACCGTGTATCATCCCCAAGGATTGCATTACACACGGCTGATGGTGGGGCTCGATTAAATAAACTAAAAAATTTCATGGACATCCGTTTGGTCCGCGAACCAATTTTATGTGCCGACAAATTTCTCGCTAATATGAAAAACATTAAATGGTGGTTTATACACTGGCTCCTTAAAATTCCCTATAAGGGCAAGTCCCTATAGCTAATTACATCTTAAGTGACTCGGAATCACCTAAGAATACTCGATAATAATCGCAATTCGCTCGTAAATTTCATGGTTTAAGTTTTCAAGGGATCAACTTGGAATTTAAATGTGAATGATCAAATTGGGAGATTTTGTTTCGGGAATTGTATGAAGAGAAAAGTAGAGAAATTTCATGGTATTCGAAGCGAACTCTAATTTCCCGACTATCCTATTGTTCGTTCGGATTTAGGAAAGTCCAATGTTTATTTAATGTTTTGATCTTGCCGCTTTAGTTAATTAGACTTATATCCGTATGACATAATCATACAAATGGCCTCGGAAGATGTGAGGGTTTAGTCAGACGACGACTACCCTTGAATTTAAGACCTACAATGGCTTAATTTGCAATACAAATGCCTAACAAAAGGCCGAGGATTTATGTTGCACTAGAAAAACTACCTCGAAGTCCTATGGCTTTGTTGTTTAATTTCGGGAAAGTTTTGCCGATGCATTCAAAAGCCATTCGACGACGACGGCCGTGCCGCCCACCATGCCCTGCCTCGTCATTACAGGTTTGGGCTTAAGTCATAAATCAAAGAGATGAGAGAAGTGTTTTGGTTTAGAGAAGTCTTACCAAGTGTTTTTGTGTTTTAATTAAAATAAATCTTAAAAGTTGATTATAACGATTAATTTGCTAAGATCCCACCTGCCCATCCTTCCCGCATCGTTATTTTTATCGATTCACTTAGTCCATGAATTCTCATAAACCTCAATCGAATGAGTTCCACACTTTCATTTAGACCGTGAAATCCCGTTAGCAACACGTAGGTTACATCATCCGAGGTATTCCCGATCATCCAACAGACGTTTTAATTTAGTCAGAATCGTAGTTTCGTATCTCCGTTCGCGATTAAATTTCAGCTTCGTTTTATATTTCAACAAGCCGTGGCGTGAATTTTATCTCTAAATGACTTTTAATTTAGTTTTGGTTTCCAATTTAGGACTATCCTAAAGGTGTGGGTTTTCATGCAACAATTATTTATCATGCAAGAAAAAGTAAGTGCGATGTAATTAAAGAAATTGCAATAATGTAAATCGCAATAAAATAAAAGCGTACTCGAGGGTCTTCCCGTCATCCCAAGCCGCACTTAAAACACAATTAATATTTAAACAAAGTTCCTTTGTGTAAAGCTATGGGAAGGGCGGTTTTCTACCAAATTCCTAACTTATAACATTTCATGATGCCCAGTTCGTGTTTTAGGCTCGAGGACGATTTTCTTCAATAAAGAATAATTAAATTCAATTTGCTTTATGAACATCCTATCATATCGAGTAAAGTGTTTAAGACAAATCTTAAACATCTTTTCAATATTTCTGTGGATTGTTTTAAGTCCAAAATGAATTTAATTATACAAATGAATTAATCGTCCGGAATTCAAGTTTTGTCATCTTCGTCGTTGAACCAGACATCAATATCCTATAGCGAAGTAAAGATTTCATTTAACGTCTGCTTAGAGCAGACAATAAAGGCTTTCGAGGGCAAATCGGTGTTCCAATGATTTCGTGATTTAGTTTAACTTCGCTTAAAGGGTTTAAATTTGGAATAGTGTTCAAGTCGTTTATATTTAATTTTCATGCTCTTGCATGATGTTATTTAATTCAATTTAATTTTAATTTAATTTAATTTAATTTTAATTTAATTTAATTTAATTTAATTTATTGATTTGATATAAATTAATTTAATTTAATTTCCGACTTGATTTGATTTAATTTAATTTAATTTCCTTCAATTTAATTTAATTTGATTTAATTTTAATTTAATTTAAATTAATTTAATTTAATATGTTTTAATTTAATTTAACATTTTTTAATTTAATTTAAATTTTTAATTCTAATTTAATTTAATTTAATTTATTTAATTTAATTTAATTTAATCTTTAATTTAATTTTATTTTTAATTTAATTTAATTGAAAATTTAAAAAGAGTTTAATAATTTAACTTATTATATTTTTTTTTAATTTAATTTAATGATTAAGTCCTTTAACATTTTAAAACTTAAATTTGAATTATCATTTTTGATTAGAATTAAATATTAATGAGATGATTAATTTAGGATTTTTAAATTAAAGAATAAATCTCTTCCTAATAATATCCCTATTTTAATAATTCTAATTTTATTATTCTTCCAAATTTAATCAATTATTTAATTAAGGTTTATTTTAATTATCTTCAAATTATTTAATAGGTTTCTACCTCTTAATTATTTAAATTTCAATCATCCAAATCAGATTAAGATCAAATATTTTATTTGTTAATTTTATTAAACCTAAAGTTTTAATTAAGGGTTAAAAAAATTTAATTACCACTTTGCCTCAAGCTTAATAATTTCATAACTCACTAAATTGAGCTTAAATGAACTTGAAATTTTTATGTGACTTCACTATGCGTCAATAAAGACATGAGAGGAGAAAATGTGATTTTTCTGTATTTAATTTATTTATGTAATTATTTTTGGTAGAAAATAGAGATTTCCAAGGAAAATTTAATAACATGACCAAAGGAAAGTTTCTGTCCTTAAGAAAATTATGAGACATTCCTACCCACTTTGCGACCACTCGACCAATTTTCAGCATTTTTTCGAATTATATTATTTTGATTATAATTATTTTAAGTTTTGGAGTGTTAATTAATTTAAAAATAAAATAAAGGTTGAAAAATATAATTTATATTTTTCAAAAATCTCTCTAATATCAAGGAAATCAAAGAATCAATTTTTGCAATTTTTTGATTTTTCTATGATTTATTATAATTATTTTAGTGAAAATGCCAAAAAATGCATTTTTTTTACTTTAAATTATCTTAGGCTTTAAAATTTAATATCTCATTAAATAAGCCCGCAAAATATTTTTATTGTCTTTAAACATTAAAATTCAAAATGCGACATTTTCGCGAATTTTATTATTTTTATGATTTTTATTATTTTTTAATTATTAAAATATTAAAATAATACAAAAAATCAACTTTTTTAGAAAATTGAAATTTTAATTTTCTTAAATTCCCTAATATCGTATAGCCTCCAAAACCACTCGAATTTTTGAAAGGTATTTTAAAAGTTATGAATTTTTAAAGTTCAAATCGCCTAACCCGCTTAATAAACCCATTTAAGTAGGAGCACCCGGGCATCTAATCGACTTCAAATTTTTATATGGGGTTCCTCTGATCCTAAAGGTCGTTGAGAATTAATTTCAAGTCAATTTGATATATGGTTAGCTCTAATTAATTAGGATCTATTTCTTTGGGTGTTTAAGCTAATTAGGGTTATTTTAAATGAGTTAACTCAAAAACCCATTTTTCCTGTGTCCTCTCGGTCATAAGAGACATCACCAAATTTTCCTAGAATTTATTTCACAACATGCTAATTATTGGAATTAAAATACTTAAAATAGTAACATGAACTCTGAAATCATTAACTTCATGTGGATGGCTCGACTTTGGAAAATTCGGTGGAATGTTCCCAAATTCAGAGCGTCTCAAAAGCCCTATGGTCTCATGCCAGCTATGAATTTCCTATATGCATGGAGAATTAAAACAATGCAGAGAGGGTAAATAAATCATTAAAAATAAAATACTCGATGAAATTAAATGATTTCTTTTCCACATTATTCTCCTCCGTTCACCGAGCAAGAGGGTATTTTTATTTTATTTTTCTCGATTTTTCTACACAAATTTATGGATTTTTGAAGTTTAGTGGAATTAAATAAATAGAAAAATACCCTAATTTTCTATTTATCCACGCGCGCCGCGTCAACCCTAAGAGCTCCGAAACGCCGCGTCGCCCTTCGATTCGACGCCGCCATCCAACTCGCCGTCCGGCCCGCCGTATCGTTCCGTCTCCTCATCCTAAGTGCACCCCGGCCGTCCGTCCGCGCGTGTATTAAATGAACGGCATCCGTTCATCGTCCCCAAGCCTCCTAGCCCGAGAACCGTCCACACTAAATCCCTAATATCTCACTCACTTAACCCGATTTTCATGTTCTTTTGCCTATGGATTCTTCGAAGAGACGAATACATCTATATCATGATCATGCATCGAAATTAAAGCATTTGAAACGCGAGAATCTCCAGAAGTCGGGATGAAGAATTAGCTCACACTTTCGCTCGCAGAAGTGCCATTTCAATCCGAGGGTCGTGTCACCTTCGATTGCGTCCCAAGTCTAGATGAAGTCTCCCGGTTCAGTTGAATTTCCAGGGTAGGATTTCGACCACGCCATCACAAAGCTTGAGGCCGGAGCAACCGGGTGGCCCCGAGATGGGGCTTTTGGCTGCGGGACACCTTCTGGTCCGTGAAGGTGTAGACCAATCAATTCGGTGATCGATCCACTCGTGGAGAAGTGTCCCGATTAAAGTGGAATTTCGGGCCGAGAAATCGGATTGTCAAATGTGGGGATTGTGGCAAATCGACACCGGGGACCAACTCGCTCTAAGGTGGAGAAGGTTTGGAACAATTTGCGCAGTTTCGGCAAGGTTTATGCCCTCCATGGCCGATATCTTCGAAATTACTCCCGACCATGAAAATTAGTAAAGTGACAAAGTGCAATATTGAATTATTGTATTCAAACTGGAAGGTTTATTGATATTGACACCATAATTGTGAAATTTGTTTTGGGTTTGATTATGCATGGATCAAATTACGATTTGGGACATCTTTCCACTATATTTCTTCTCTGCAGTCAGTCACATTACCATATGAAAGTTGGGAAAAAGTGTTTCTCCCTTGGAAAACTATGGACCCAACTAATATTTATGAATGTCCAAAGAACTAAGGATGAAAATGATCTTAGCATAAATGTAGACCGACCATCTCAGACTTTACTACCTATTCAACCTCGTTTTCCTGAAAATGCACAGTTAATTCTAAGGAAGATCAAGAAACTGAAGAAAAAGGTATAAAATCGTATGGATGCGGTTAATAATATATATGAATTATTTGATCATCTGGATTTGAGGATGAAGGAACAGTGCGATCATAATAGGTGTATGGAAGAATGATTGATACGTTTGATGAAGAAAAAGGCTTGGATTGAAGAGGATTTGACTGATGAATTCTCGTATCGACCCTTCTACAATTTGTTTGTGCACTACGAATTCATGGGAGATATCAGAGAAGATAGCACTGACATTGATGAGGAGTAGTGATTCTCTATTTTATCTACTTTATTTAGTATTTGGACTTTATTTGTTTAATTTTGATTGTATTTGACTTGCTTATGGTGTGATTTCAAACTCATTATGCTTAAGATTTGAGTTATGTTATGTTTTCAACGTTAGAGTGTATGATTTGATTGCGACATTGAATTATTGATGTGGTAAAATGACTTATATGTTTAAGTTTGTAATTGTAGATTTTATATATAAAAGCGATGTTTTGTGTTGTATGTGTAATATTTGTATTAGTTCATCACTGATTATGAATATAGATGCTTAAAAGACTAATTAGATGTCGTCTAACTTTGAAACGATAGAAATCGCAAAATTTTGTGGAATCCTGAAAATTGTTCTGGCGCTGACACCGCCAAAATGGGCGCCGACCGCGGCCAAAACCCGAACTTATCCTGGACATTTTAAAATTGCGATTTTGAGCCTTTGACCGCATTTGACCACCTTCAACCTCCAGCCAAGGCCGAAAGACACTCCTAGGACTTGCTAGCATTTGGATTTGAGGCGATTTCGAGGCTTTTTGAGGTTGGATCTCATCTTCTCTTGGTAAGAGATCTATTTTAAACTAAAAATTTTTTATTTTCATCATGGAAATCTCCTACATTGGAGAAATCCAAAAATTTGGGGTTTTTGAAGTAAACTTTGAAATAATCCATGATAAAATGATCTTACATGTTAGATTTGACTTTGGAGTCTTTACATTGTGATTTTAGACTTTATTGAGATTTATTTGCAAATTTTCTAGAAATTTTGATATGGCTCCAATGATGTTTAGGGAAAGAGAAATGTTGATTTTGATGAAAAGAAATTTGTAAATATTAAAGCACAGTATTACTTTAATTCTACACTCTGAATCAAAAAGTGTATACAGGATCAAGGATTTGAAAATTCAGGCGGAGTTGTGGAGCAGGTGATTGCTGATCTGAATTAGGAAATTTTTCTGCTAATGTTGTTGCTGATGTAGTCCTTGAGTTTTATGCTAATTTGCGGTGGACTGAAGAAGAATATATGCTGGTTCGAGGATAAATGATAGAATTCACTCTTGCACGAATCAATGCTTTCTACGAGTTGAGAGATAATCCATTCTATGAGTACAAATCTTTTGGTACGGTGGATGCAGCATTAAATGAGGTAATTACTTTTCTTATTAATAGAAAATGGAGTGTAAAACAAAGCAAATGCAAAAGATAATTTTTTTTGCTTCCACTCTAAATATAACATCTAAAGTCAGACATTACTTTATTTTTGCAAGACTACTACCTACTTATCATCATAGTGAAGTTTCAAGAGATAGAGCTATTCTGAATTTTTATATCCAAAACAGGAAAAGAATTGACATTGGTAGAGTTATTCATAATATTATTAAGACTATAGCTAAAGGGGAAACCACTGGAGGATTGGGACATTCTGACCTGATTTACAAATTATGTGTACAATCAGGAGTTGAGGTTGATAGTAGCGAAGAGTTAGTTCATCCTTTAAAGCCAATTAGTAAAGCCAACATTCTCACTTATGAATCTCATGTAGGATAGAGATCTGGAAGTAAGAGTAGTGAGATTCCCTCTACTAATCATGACATACCTTCTACCTCTGAAACTTATATTTATGATGTTATGAAGTAGCAAATGATACAACAAAGTGATATTACGAGGCTTCATAGCAGGATTGATGGATTGGAATCAAGAAATAACATCAATGATGATTATCATATGAGAAGTGTGGAATATGATATAACTTATCATGATACTCATATGAGATTTATGAGGGTGAAGCTGGTGTGATATTTCCTACTTGCCTCCATTATATTCCATATCAGCTTGGGATGATGGAGTAGAAGAAGAAAGAGAGAATGATTGGTAGTATAGTATTCTTTAGTTTGTTATTGTTGTGTAGATTTTTGTGTTTGTTATTTGTTTTTGTGTAGTTGATGTGTGTAGTAATTGTACTGTTTTAATTTAGTTAAGTTGTATTGAAACTTATGTTGGTTTGTAATAGTTATATTAAAATTGTAATGGATGTTGTATTAAGTATTTAAAGTTGCGTTTTAAATTTTCTTCACGTTGCAAATCTCTGACATATATGTAAACAATGCTTCTAATTGTTTTATGCATATCGTTAAATTTTTTATTAATACATGTATGTTTCAGAAGGAGCAAAAGCCCGGGACAAAAAGGTTAGTTTGTTTTCTTATTTTTCTCTCTTTTATTAATTTGATATGCAGTGAAAAACTTAAACTTGTGGGAGGAAAAATTAACTTTTATTTGTTCTCAATTAAAATATATTCTCAAAATTATTTTAACATGACTTAAAGAAGTTGAGCTTAACTTTAGTAAACTAAATTTTTTATTTCATTTAAATTTCATAGTAGATTTGAATGAAAGTTTTTAGTATTAAAAGTTAACTTTATTGGGCTAAAATATTTAGTCTAAGAGGATTAGACTATAGTTGATTATTTAAAGTAAAGTAAACTATATATTTGAAATGTTAAAAGTCTTAGATGTTTATGTGAGGAGAAAAGATTGTGAATCTATGATAAATCATTTAAAAGCTAATATATATCTATAAAGTAAAGAGATATTTCAAGTTCCAACTTTAGGGAGAAGAGAGTGAAGTTCGAAATTATTAAAGGCTATTCAGATATAATAATCCTCACAAAAAAAAGAGGAAAAGAAAAAGAAAAAAAGATGATTGAAAAGCAATTCCAAAAAGAAAAGAAAAGAAAGAAAAAGAAAATATATGTGACGAGAAGCTTGAGGAGATGCTTAATCAAAAATTAACTTCACTTGAATCAACTTAAGGGAAGAGCTTAGTTACATTTATGAATTTATATTGAAGTATTAGCATCCTTACTAAAAGAGTTCACATAACCTTCTTTTTCATATGATCATTCAAAGCACTCTTACTGTGACAAATTATGGTTATGCTTGAAATGAATAGGAAACTAGAACACTTAAACTTAATTACTAAATGTTTTTACACTTATAGCTTTGACCTAAGTTACTAAATATTTTTCTAAAAGTTTAGCTATTTTATTCATATAAATCAAAAATCATAGTATTCTTTAAGTAAAGTTCACTACTAAGAGCCATATTTTTAAGTAGAAAAAATATTACTTGATGACAAATAATAAATAAGTTTGGGGGATTTTGATGCACCAAAAATATGTTTATTTTTTCATATATATTTTGTACTAATTTTTGGTGATATTGCACATTAAAGAAATGTATTTTTCATGTTTTGTTGCAGGTATGATTTTAAGCAATTGGAGCAAAAAGAAGCAAAAAATGAACGAATTTGGAGCGAAAATAAACAGAAAACCAGAATATTGAAGTTCTGGCACCGTCGGCTCCAGAATGGGCGTCGACGGGGCATTTTTCCAGAAAGCCCAAATTAATTAAGCGCAATAGGGCGTCGACGGCACCCAATGTCGGTGGAGGTCAGATTCAACGTATTTGGACGACTTTTGGAGGGATTCTTGAAGCATCTCTTGGAGAAATCGTCCCTAAATTATTTTAACATGATTTTGGCGACAGAATTGAAGAGATGAGTGTAGAGAAGTGGTGTGAGTGAAGTAAAATGTGGGTGAGTTGAGAGGGAGTGTTTGTAAAGTTTAGAGTTTAGGGTTTGGTGTAAAGTGTTGTTTTGTGAGAGATTATTCTCAAAAGAGTTGTAGGATGAGATGAAAAGTGAGATATTGTTTCTTCCTTGTTATTCTAAGAGAGAATTGTGTATTGTTGTGAAAAGAAAAGGAGATTCAAAAGAATTTCAAGGAAGTTTCTTGGGGAAAAAATTGAGATAAATTATATTTACTTCTTATTGTTTGTATGACTTTGCTTTTATATATATAATATTTGCTTTATCACATCTTCATCATGAATTCTGAGTAGATTTCTTCGTCTTTCTCCTTACAATGATATATGATGAAATGATGATTTAGATTGAATGTCATATAAATGTTAAGAAACTGTAATGATTTTTCACTTCGTACTTCATTTACTTTTCGATCTGGCCAATTGAAATATTAAAATATGTTGTGAAACATATGATCAAAAATGACTGTTTTCTACAATAAAAATGAAGATTACATTCAATGTCCATGAATGAGTAATGTAGTTCATGTGAGTTGAGTGCAAATAAATAGAGAAATATGTTTATTGGGCGTAGAATTAGAGATTTTAGAGTGATAGACTAAAATCTCGATTTAGTCTTAGTGTTTGAAAGCTAAAGTGATAGTTAGCACCGAGGCGAAGATAAGTGAGAGCTTCGGAGTGAGTCGTGTATCCTCCCAGACTTAACCACGGATTACGTGACAAAACACTAAGATTAGTCGATATTCTTTATAGCACTCGAAGGGTAAAGAATAGCGTCTTCTGTTGGCACAATCTGATAATCTTACTAATCTTTATCATTCACTCACCATAATATCATTGCAAGGGAGAGGACACTTTCTTTAAATTTGAACCTTGCAATACAAAACTTATTGTAGTGGTAGTTAACTTTACATTGGAAGTATATAAAGTACTTTAGTGATCTTAAAATTTATAGCATCGTTAAACTTTAACAACTTTAGTATTTACTTTAAATGCATTGCAAATTTGAATATTGGATTTCTGTGCTACGATTTAAGGTTTGCTTCATCCCTGTGGGATCGATAACAAGAACTTCGATAGAGTCATATATTACTTGAACGATACATATATTTGCGTATAGATTAGTTACTTTCTTATTAAACTGATTATACTTTGTGACTGAACTAAAAATAATTTTCAAAAATTTATTCCAAGGTACTCGATAAGTAATATTCAAAGACATCATCTTGAACACGTATTTCGACATGCGTTTTACACAAAATGCAAAAGAAACATTGATTCATCAACATGTGAATTCTGTCAGTACTACCAAAGAGGTCACTTTAGATTCTGCGACTTTATTGGAACCTGCTAGTACAAATGTTAACCAGACATATGAGTTGTTTGTTGTCCTCATTCCTCATAATGGAAGCATTCCTACACAGCCTGATATTGCTCCCAGTGAACCTGATGAGAACCTAACTTTATGCAAGCCTACTTAGACCCCTAATCTCTATCATTTAGTTGTATTAAAAGTTCACCCAAATGAGTTGATACGACCTAGTGTTGTTGGGGCAGGTACCAATGAATTGGAGGAATGTCAAGATCAATGTTAGCTCTCCACTGAAATCCCAATAAATGATCAGCTAGATCAACAAGTGAAAGATGAATGACATGCTTATAAATCCAAGAAGAAAAAAAAAAAGGAAAGCCTCACCTCCAAAATCTACAGGATGACAGTTTGATCGTCTTGGGTGGAAGCCCCATTCATAGTCTGTTGTTGGACTCCATTCATAGAACCAAGGGGAGGAAGAGAGGCAAATCCTCCCATCATGATTGGCATCCTCCACTCTTAGTTGAATCTAAATGTATGTGCGGTGTTATCCTAGCCTTAAGAGTATTTAAAGGTTTTGCTGGTAGTTTTGCTTTGCTTTTGGGAAATCTGTCTAGGTTTTTTTTTTTTTTTTTTATACTTGTACATTTTAGTTACCGTTTTTCGAGTCTTATATGCCTTGTAAGTGAGTTCCAAGCACCCGCTCACTAAAAACTTTGCATTGTTTATTCATCAATGAAATTTCTATTTTGTTTATCTATATATACTATATATATATATATATATATATATATATATATATATATATATATATATATATATATATATATATATATATATTAGTGCCATTTTGTATGTGATGTTAAAATTTTGGATGTTATATAAATAAACATCAAAATTGAGATATAAAAAAAAAACAATACATGAGAAATGTGTGCCATGTAAGTCCCCCTAAATAACACTCATAAACAGATATAATTCACTGCCCGTCCCATGTAAAAAATGCTTTGGGTTATGCAAACATTTAAAAGAAGCAACATTTGATAGCCCTAGTCACAAGCATCCAGAAGATGCTATATTGAATATTTCCATCAATTTCAGAGCATAATCACCTATATAGGGACATAAAAATAAAGGAAAAACATATACTGAACTCGAGCTACAACCGTATATAGGTACTTGAAAAAACTTCCTCTAAATCACTCTGCATTGCCTGTTTAACTTATCCCTCAATTAGATCAAAAACATTATATATATAAGGGTATTTACATACAGACCGCCCAATTCCAGTATTTATATATATAACATCTAAACTTTATTTTTTATATTTATACCACCCAAATCTTTCATATCACATCAAAAATATAGCAATCACTAGCTTCTAAAAAGTGAAATACAACTTTTGATGCATAGTTAAGGTGGCATATATACAATAATTCAAGTTTAGGTGTTGGATATGTAAATACGTAGGAATTAAATAGTATATATGTAAATCTTCCATATATATATTAACTTACACTTACAGACTCATCATCAGGTTCGTCAGAACCTGCATCATCGACAAGCTTCTCAAGCGTTTCAATGTCGCCTGATTCAGATAGAGTATGCAAACGGAGAGTGTCGGCATCCTCACTACAGCAGAGATAAAAAAAACAAAAAGTAAAGGTGTTGCAGAGGTTTTGGAGAAGAAAAAATATGAGAATGAGTTAGTTTTGCTCGTACTCTGTCACGCCAAAAATTTCTTTAATGACGAGGGAATTGTCCCTTGAGCAGAACTCTGGAATCTGGTTAGAAGAGGAAGGAAAACCATTGAGGATGATCATGTAACTATAACCATAGGCGGCATGAAAAAGTCCAAGCAACAGAAAAAAAATAAAATAAAATAAAAATAAAACAAATAAAAAATAATAAAAAATAAAAAACTTTTCTGGTTTTATATCCTTCATATTTACATATCTAACACCTGAAATTTGATATTTAAATTTATAATACTTTAGTGTTATGAATCTGTGAAAACGTGTAATTCACTCTTAAAAAATGAATAGTAGAAATATGTCTTTATGTGAGATTAAAGATTAGAGTGTTATATGTAATATGAAAGTTTGTATTACATATGTAAATACATAAGAACTGCATAGTATGTATGTAAATGCCCGCTGTATATTTAGGTTGCAGTTCTTGCACATTGGGGGCTGTCTGGCAACGGATGGGATTTAAGATGGTGGGATTTGATAAATCCTGTAAATCTAGCTTTAGCGACTCCTGAAGGGACTATCACATTTGGTGTTTGGCTGCAAGGAGGATTTATGTTAAATAGCATTTAGCAAATCCGGTAAATCCGAATATATTAAATCTAAATATCATTAAATCTGAAATAATGTTTGGTTCAATGAAAGTTAAAACCAATTAAATTCATTTAAGATGTTTGGCATAAATCTATTTGAAATTTTTTTTGCTGCACTAAATCCGTTAAATTCAACTAATAAGTGGATTTAGCAAATCTGGATTTAACAAACGGAACAACCAAAAATTGGATTGAACTTAACGGCGAATTTATCTAACCTATTTATAACTTAATTCCTGTTAAAAAAATCCAATCAAACAACCTAGATTTAAACTAAATCTTGCCAGATGGTAAATAAAATTGCGGATTTGATAAATCCAGATTTCACGGATTTTAGCCTTAAATCCCGAACTTACTGAATCCCGTGAATAAACGGATTTAATAAATCCAAGACGGGTGCTTCAAGCAAAAAGGAGGATGTGAAGTTAACCTACTTCCATGGTTTCAAGTAGGAGCGGGGTGGGAGTTTCGGGTCTCTACGTCGTGATCCCATCGTTGCCTTTCCGGTTAGCTCTAACATGACTATCGCGAGGGTTCAATCACGAAGGCTATGATTCAGGACAAGCGAGGATTTTAGACAGAGATGGGGAGTGTTGCACGCAAGGGTATTGATCAAAAAGGAAATGGGTACATAGGTTTGTGGTTTTAATTTATTTATATCTAGGTTAAATTTATTAATTTAATTGATTACTAAATAATAATTAATTCCTATATTATCAAATTAATTATAACTAGATATATTTAAAAATAATCATTTAATAATTAATTAATGAATAAAAATATATTTTAACATTTAAATTATTCAATAAAATTCTAAGTGATTATTAATTAATATAATTAATAATTGATACATATTAAATTATTGCTTAACAAATATTTAGTTTAATACAAATTTAATTTATAATTAATTAATTCTGAGAATAATTAATTATTAATTAGTAGCATTAGAAATAAAACTTAAATTGAATTTAATTAAATTTAAAAATTGATTTTAATTATGGTAATAAAATAATCAAAATTTATTTAGGATTTATCATTCTAGCGAACATAACGACCTTTTAAATGCTGATAGAAGTTGTCAAAATGTTTGACAGGATTAATTGGATTTACTAAATTTGTTGTCAAACAGTTTTTTGAATTCAACACTTACAGGATTTCCCTAAATCCTGGTTGACATGATTTACTAAGTCCAACTAACATAAATCTAATCCCTTAAAATACAGCCCCGAAAGGCTTAAATCTCAAAAACTATTTGACATTGAATTTTGTAAATCCAGTTAAATCTTGTCAACCTGTTTGGGAACTACTAGAATATAAGTATGTTAAGTAAAAATGAGGCTATGGTTATGGAAGTTTTGGTGAGGGGTCACAACAGATTTGATTTCTTCTATACTAGAGAAGAAATCGGAGGTGGGTTTGGGGTGTTCCTTGTCAAAGCATTCAACGGTTCAGAATTGAGGGTGAGAGCATTTCCGGTGAGTTCATAGCCTTAAAGCCTTCGCTACTAGATCTTGAACTCATAGATTTCCCCGTCGATTTCACTGGGCTCCAGTCAAACGGAGGAGACAACTCCGATCACACCAATGAGAGGGATATGATGAAGTGCTACTCAATATCTCATTACCTGACCTGCCTGTCTGCATGGCCACCATTGTGATTTCCTTTTGGGAACTCGAATCCCTTCCGAATGAAAAATTCCACAACGAGTTCTTCCCCGTTAAATCCACGGCGTGCAAATTTAAATCCACCGAATGGGGGAATTTAGAACATAGAGCCTTGGATGCTTGTATGCAAAGCATGCATCACCATTGAGTGGGATAACGTAAATGTGATCAAATTCTTCAGCAAGTCTAGGCAAAACAGAGTGTGGAAAACCAACCATTAAGCCAACCCAAGCTTCGCCCTATTGCAATTCAAGCAAGTGATCTTTCAACACATATCTAGAAATGACAATAGAGCTGCACATTGTTGTGCTTACCTAACCCTCCAAAGAGATTTTACTGTAAAAGATGTAAATGCGCAGCTTGCTCTTTCTTTTCTTATTATAGAAGATGGGCTAAATTTTGCAAATGCCTGAGGGCATAATTTTGTACACCTTTTGTAATTTTTTGTTATAGCAAATCAAATACAATATTTCAAGAATGGGAGGATTATTAAATCCAGGATTTATAGTCCAAATTGGCGAAGTCTGGATTTATGAAAGCTGCGAATTCATTTTGTCCAAAAGGAACACCCATGTTAAATCCTGGCTTAAATCCATTGCCAGACAAACCCAAAAAGTTTCTTATGCTTAGAACAAAAATGAATCAGCAGACCGAATGCTTTCACTGGCTTCTTGGGAAGGGATTTTAGGGGCTTTTTAATTTTTTTGAGCGAAAAAAATCCTACTAGCATCTTAAACCCCGTTTTAGACTATATTCTAGATTTAGTAAATCCTGGTGATAGAAAGAATTAAGAGATTTGCATCACATCTCATTGTGCTTCTTTTTCTTCTTTATTCAAATTCTAAATCTGGAAAATATCTGCCAAATAGTTTATTAAGACTTAATCAGGTTTGATGTATGCCACGTAAATATTTTTCAAGATTTAACATCTCCAAGATATACTCATTCAAGATTTACAATATTTATTAAAATCGTAATTGTAGCCAGACCCTAAAAAAATATTTGGTGCATTTAGACTCAAACTGGATAACTCAACTTCTTTTTCTGGTATTTCTCAAAATTGTTCGGAAGTTCAGAAAAGTTTAACCATCTTCTCTTGCATAAATTACAAATCTAAAGTAAAAAAGGCTGCAATAGACAACTGGTAATAATAGCCAGAAACTATGAAACTATATAATTTTCAATTTTATTTGATTCTCTGATCACTTCAAAGTACAGTAATGCACTGTTGAAGTACCGGTAGTAGCCTTGTCTTTTTAGGGCCCGGGCACTTCAACTGTTGGCTGTCGACCCTTCCTCAGGGGAACTGCTCTTTTCCAAGAGCCAGTGGGTCTCGAATGGCATCCAACATTTTGATCCTTCAACTTCTGGATATGTTAGTTCACAAACTCTCTAGTGCATTCCATGTTGTCAATGTCTTTGTTGTGAGTTTTCTTCTCCATGTGCTGCTGCATTTATGGTTTGTAATATGATCCATGCTCACCGGACCTTTAAAGATATTGAATTTTAATTTGTCTATATAAATCACATCCAAAGAATAAAGCGTAAGTCATGAGAGAGATATATAGAGAGAGGCGAGCAATAATGAGCAGTAATTGTTTCAATCAAGTTGACATTTCCCATCTTTTTTGGCTAATTTGGATATCTTCTATTTATGAAATGAACTCCCAATTTTTAAGAGAAAATAGTACAATATGGTGATATTACATTTTTACCCTTTCTTTTGTGAGGGTTGTACGAGATATTCTTGAAACTTTACAGATATGCGGCTATTGCCCGCTTGCTCTATGGCAAGGTCGGATGAGCTTGTTTGGCTTCAGGTTGACAAGACTGGCTCGGTTGGCTGATATAGTCTGGTTGTCTACATTGATAATGAATAGGAGAGCTTCTGGATATCTTTGATATGATTAGAGATGCTGAGCAGTTTGTTCTTCCCTTGGGTTGGCTTATTCGTGGTGGTTGGCTTGGATTCCTCAGTCTCATTCCTAACTGAACAGTTCGAACTTGGATCATTCGGTCTTTTGTGGCTCGGGCAGCTTTAGCCTTATTTGCTTTGGTTCGAACGACTGCACTTGATCAGATAAATGGGTCTCATGGTCTTTTGTCAATGGGTCCTCCTTCATTGCCCTCTTCTACTCTGGACCTTTAGATCTCCTCGGGATCAAGAACCGAGTGAGAGCAGCCAACTCTCGAACGACGATGGTGGATTGACCGCCCAGGCAATTCTCGTGAAGTCCGTGGGGAAGCAACTAATGAACATCGAACGTCCCCCAGATCACTGGCCGCTACCTGGACGAGATAGAATGCTTTCGCTCGGTCAGTCGAGATTCAATGAGGCAAGGAGATACATGAGCTGCTTGCTCATGCAGAGAAAATGGAGAGGATGGGTGAAGCGATGGCCGCTCTTCTCCAGTAATTGTTGGATGTTTGGGAGAGAACCTCTATACTCTAAGCTCAAGCTGAGACAAATCAAGTGAACCAGTTCAAGTTGGGGGAGATATTTTGAATAAAAGATTGCATTGGTGGGGGTATGTTATGGCCAAAATGACAGACAATCCCCTTGTCAAGTATTTCCTCTAGGACTAGATCCCGAGCGTAATTTATAATATCTTTATTCATGAAATAAAGTTTATTTTTGCGTCTTGATTCTTGTGTTGATATGATCATTCTATCATCATGTTTTCAAAATTATTGCGCAAATCTATTTTTGCTCTTGTATGAGGGTTACGCTTCTTCCATTTCTCAATATATAAGAGTGAAGGGTTTGATTGGTACTGTAATTTTACGGTCTTTTTCTCTTTGTTTTCTTTGCTCCCTTGGTTGTTATTTGTGGCATGTTTTGATAGCTCTGAAGTAATCTCCTAAGGCATTCGAGTCGATCGTCGCAACCGACTAATCGACGATGACTAAATGGGAGGTGGATAAATTACAAAAGGCTTACATTATCGATCATACCATCGAGCTTCGAATCACCAACGCGGATGACAGAGCGACCTCTTCCACAAAGATCAATTCCGCTTCAACTTGAGAATGTCTCTCTGTCGGGAGCTGCAGGCCATTTTCAAACACTACAAAGTTATACCCACCCAAGTCCTGCTGAATTTCATCATTGCCATCATCACCTTAGTCCTTTTCTGTCATTGGTTAGAAATAACCTCGTCAACGAAGCTCTTCATATATTTTTAAGAAAGCCTGAGGGACTGACTGTGCCGAATCCGCCGATCCTGAAGCTACTGCGGTGGCAGGCCGAAAAAAGCCTCTGGTGGTTCGTGCACGAGAAAACTTTGAAAGTAAAAAAAAAATTACACTGTATTTGATTCCTTTATTGTCTTTGAAAGGATCTCCACGAGCGTATAATCCTCATAGAGAGAAAAAATTGTTGTGGCGCCAACTAAAAGTTCTATGTTAGTTACAGATCCCTCTTGGGCACAACACCAAGAAGCCAAGAGGACGGCTAGCTTGGCGGGACGAGCTGACGTGACGGGGAGGCTTCAGTGGAACGTCAAGAAGAAACATCCACTATCCCTCGGCCAGTCGCTCCCTATTTCATCGATCTCTCTGCCCAAGATGAAGCAAGTTGTCCTTCTCCAGCTTGCCCGAGCTAACCTACATCTAAGCCCGTGCCCTCCAGCCAAGAAGGGGCATGCCGAAAGGGGAAGGCACCTGCCATTGATCCTAGTGGCTCGCCTCCTTCCCTTCCCCAAAAGAAGCAGAGGAGCTCCCCACTTGAGTGGGTTCCCATGCAAGGAAATGGGGTGAAGGTTAGTACCGGTTGGATGGTTAGTTTGCCTTGATCGATCTGACGAGATATTGGCACCCCCACCGTGGCTCTCTACACCTCGAATATGGCCAACGTGATATGGTCTCGTGCTTACGAGAATATTCTCTATAAGCAAAGTCTCTTTAGTCTATGCCAGATGACCGATCTATATCATTTGATGGCCTGGGAGGCTTCACACTTCCAATCGACAGTCCTCCTAGAGGGTGAGGAAAAATTATCAGAAACCAAGGAGAGAGTAAAAAAAACGAAAAAATGAGCGACGGTAGTGGAAGAACGGGGCAACAACAGCTGATGACGAATTCTTTGTTGAACTATCTACCCATTTGTCAGATAGAACTTTTGCTGCACAGCTCAGGGAGCGACTGCCCTCGACATTGGTAGGATGGTGAAAGTGAAGCTAGTCTCCTCCGAGTGGGCCAATATTGATAGATTTACTACCTTGTTTTCGAACTCAGAGGAGGAAGAGGACAGTGGTGAAGACGGTGGAGGGCCTTCGAATGTGTGATTCGCCTTCAGCTTCATTTATAACATAGAAACATATTTATTTTTTTTCTTTTTGAACACTTGTAAATAAACATATAGGATTCTTTGTAAATTTTCAATCATGAAATAAAGTAAAACTTTCGGTCAATTTTCACCTTCGTTTTTTTCATTTTACGTTTACCGTATATTTTATTTTTCTTGCGATAAATGCTTGGTTGTATTGATTGATAGGTCGAGGCTTTTAAGAATGTCTTCGGTCATTTTTAACGAGTTATTGCCCGACTCAGGTCTTACAAATCCCATGTCTCGGTCGCTCGGTTTAATCGTCCTCTTGGACGAGTCGCACCTTACGCCAGACATATTTAAGTTGATCTTGTCGCAACTTTTGCGATGATAACCGTTGAGACTTGCTACTATAGTGATTTATACGCTACCCACCGCAGATCTTATCGTTAATGGATACGATATCGCCATGCGAGCATGATCTGCTTCGAGCTAGGAGACGGGTTTTTATGATGCATGAGTGTTGTAAGTCGGTTCTTGCATGTTTTGTTCATCAGATATTTATTCATCTTTATCATTCATTTAAGAAAATTTTATCAATCAGACGTTACTCTCATTTGTCGGTTTTTAAGAAAGTTTTACAGATCGGGCATTAATCATCTTTGCCAATTATTTAGAAAGTTCTACCAATCAACATTACCCGTTGTTGTCGATTTTTGTTGCTCGGGCGGAATCACTGTTTGCGAGTCGATTCAAGTTCCCCAAGTGTTGGTCGAATTTTGACAATCTCTCACAGGAATTTCCCAAGTTTCCTAAATGTCTGAGTGTCAGCCTGACCCGAGATTATGCTCAAAATTAGAAAAGTCTTAACCATTTTTATGATCATGACAATAAATTACAAGGGTTGGAACGATGACACATTCTCATTGCAAAGCCGAGCATTGGTTAGGATATCGCACCTGACTCCCTTGATGGTACGCTTTGTCGATATCGGACGATTATCTGAGTATATCGCACCTAACTCCTTTGATGGTATACTCTGTCGATATCGGACGGTTATCTGAGTGTCTTTCAAAATCTTCGAGTTGAGTTCGAGTCAAGCTGTGAGGATTTCGCCTCAACTCCTTTCTACACGACCGATTCTCTTTAGTGGATGCTAGTTGGCTTGGTCGATTCTAAATAATATGAGAGTTGTATCCTTCTGCCAATATATGACGGTTGGTCAGTTCCAATAGCTCGGCTAGCATCTTCGGTCTCTACAGGCCTAGCACGTATCGGATGGGTCCTTAAATCCTTGAGCTAGGACGGCATGGGTGATTGAAGCATCCAGATCCTGCACTTCTAACATCTCCTTCTGTAAGTGTGTGATGAACAAACAAAAGCTCTCGTTATGTCCCTATCGGATCTGTAGAAGGGTCTACGAGATTTTTCGAGATTTTTGGGCGCTAGCAAAATGCGCCACAAACATTCACTTATAATCAGAGAAGGATATCATTACTACTAACCTTAAACCATTAAACAACCTGAGGATCGACTCCCTCAACGTGGTAAAGAAGAGACGTAATTTCAATGCGTCAGTTATCCTCAACAGACACATAGTCGAATCAAACAAGGCTATGTGGTTGGTCGGATCGGTCCTACCCTTGTAGGACTGATCTGATGTGGTAAAGAAGAGACGTAGTTTTAATGCGTCAGTTATCCTCAACAGACACATAGTCGAATCAAACAAGGCTATGTGGATGGTCGGAGCGGTCCTACCCTTGTAGGATTCTAGTGTCGGGATCTTGAACCTCTCCAAGAGCTCAACCTTAGAGATTTGTTGAAAGAATGCATTATCGGTTTGTAAGGGCACCTCAACAAGTTTGAGCTGGTATCAGTCGACAAGCGCGGGCCCAACACTATCAAAATACTAGGAACTAGATTAGTTTTTGGGCGGATGTACTAGATCGGATAAGTGGGCCTCATGCTCTTTTGTCAGTGGGCCTCCATCATAATCTTCTCCTCTAAACCATTAGATCTCCTTAGGATCAGTGTTGTCACATTTTCGATATACAAATATTAATGCCAAAACGAACTTATTTACAATTAGTGTCACTCACATTATCTATTAGATAATATTAATTTTCTATTATCCCTATATTTATCCTTCACAATTTCATTTGTATAGTTCATTTGTATAGCCCCCACTCCAAAACGCCTTCACATTCATTTGTATAGTTCATTTGTATAGCACCCCCCCCCCCCCCACCACCCAATGTGCAATCAAGCCAATGGCTTAAGTAAGAAGAAAAAATGTGAAGTACAGAGATGGACAAATACTAAAGGCATTGCGGTATGGAAAATTGAAGTTTAGACGTTAGATATATAAATACATAGGCATTGAGAGGTATGTATGTATATCTGCCAAAAAAAAAAGTTGGAGAAACACTACCACCTTACCAATGCATAAAAAGGTGTATTTCAATTTTTAAAAGTTAAAATGATGGTATTTTAAAAGATTTGGATGGTATAAATGTAAAAAGTAAAATTTGTGTTAGAAATGTAAATACATATGAATTGTGTTTTTGATTTTTCGGTCAAAAGTGGCCTTATAGAAGCACACATATTGCAATTTGGTGGCTATAGAAAAATTGATCCATTGGTATAAGACCTTGATTCATGTCTCATGTTCTTTACTACGATTGGAGAGTAGGTGGGCCCCTGTGCGAAAGAGAGAGACAGAGGAAGAATGGTGGACAGATTGCAACAGGAATAATGAAATATGTCTAACGAGTAATATTTCAAAATAGTTTTGGGGCACAGACGTACGATATTTAAAAATTTACAGCACCTTGAACAAATAGACCAACCGTAGAGGCATATGTAAAAATTATCCTTCTAAATTTACGACAAAACATATGGTAAATATCATATGGAATTCAGGTTGACCCGAACAAGAGATGATGTTGACCCAAGCAAGTGATGAAGTTCAAACAGGAACAAAACAAAGAACTGCTTTGTTGTCCTGAGAGATACAGAAGGTAGAGAAGGCCACCAACAGCATATTCCATTTTTTTTTATTGTGCAAATGCTAACCACACAATAGCAAAACAAATTTCAAACCTTTAGAATCACCTTTGCTCGAGATGGGAGAGAGAATTTACCTCTGATAGATAGAAAACCTTCCCAAAAAGGGCCTGTACAGCAAGTTTTCTTTTGAATCCCTTTTCTGTAAATCCTGAAATATCCATGACAACAGGACCTGCAGAACAAATAATATTACATCAAATGAGAAGGAATACATTAATTGCCTTTTCGCTGCATCAGGAAAAAAACGTACTCAACACAGTAACAAGTTTCAACATAGATAGTTGCACGTTTATTTCAACAATTTTGGGTGAATTTGGCATGCTTAAAGCCTACTCATTCTTTGCTCAAGCTTGACAATTCCACTCACAAACACCATCCCTCCCCACTCAAATTAGAACCATAACTAACTCCGCTCTCTACAACCCTCACAAATGAGTACGTAACCTAATTCCACCCATTCAAGGGATAGCAACTTAGCTACATAACAACTATGCAATTCTCAACATTGATACGAGGAATAATGTTAACCCACAAAGAGATTTCAGTTAGCAAGATGCAAATGCAATGCAAGGCACAGTGATTTGATTTAGGTTTAAGTCTCCCTACCTTCAATTACTGTTTTTACTTATCATAAACAATTCAATAGGGAAACCAGCTCCAAAGTTTGGCTCAGAAGATTGAAACTTCATCCTCATGAAGCTAAGTTCTTGTGGAGTTTATTACAGGATGCAATCCCAACCAACTCGTGGCAGAGGAGAAGGAATATGGAGGATGACCCAAGGTCTCCATGGAGGATAACCCAAGATGCCCATGGAAGACAACCCAAGGTGCCCATGGGGCTCCGCACAGTCCCTTGGGCACCTTGGGTTATCCTCCATATTCCTTCTCATCAGCCACGAGTTGGTTGGGATTGCATCCTTCAATAAACTCCATAACTAGGCTTCACGAGGATGAAGTTTCAATCTTATGAGCCAAACATTGGAGCTGGTTTCCCAATTGAATTGTTTATGATAAGTACGAGCAAAATGGGGTTTTCGGACCCCAACATTCAACAATTTTCAAGATCTTTCAGTGTATGAAAGAAGACAAGGTGGAACACAGTACAGTGAAGAAATTTATTGTGGTGTAGTTTAGCAATGCTGGAGGGCACGAATGCTGGCAGTTTGGGACTCCTACGGTCATGGCCTCAACTATTTTATCTTCACTAACCCAGACTTTCACTTTTCCTCCTTGGACTTGGATTTTGATGGGGCTTTACTACCTTCTGGTCTTGCGGGGTTGGGGGTGACAATTCGTGATGAATCAGGCAAATGCATGGTGGCGGCCGGGCGGAAGCTTTTTCACTGGGACAGTTCCTGTGTGGACCTGGAAGCAGTCCTGCTTGTTGGCAAGTTGATCGAACAGTGGATGAAGGAGATGAATGGTATGGTAATTTAAGGAGACAACTATAATGTTATGCATGTACACCAACAAACAATGGATAAATCCTTTTGGCGACAATCGAGCAATCTCGACTACGATCTGACTTTTTTGAACTTTTTTCGCCAGGTTATTTTCTCCCATATAGATAGATCTAACAATTTTACAGCTCATAGTTGTGCTCACTTTACTTTACAGGATAGTTTTGTTGTTATAGAGATATAGATCATAGTCATCCCTTATCTGTTTTTTGTCAAAAGTGATAGAGCTTTTTGTGAGCATGCTAGTTAGCTGCTCTTTTTTGTATGTTTTGTAATCCTCTTTGAATTTAATTCAAATTGCACATCCTTTACGGATATTACAATGCAGTTATTATATTTTCAAATGTATACATAAATAAATACTTGATAAAAAATCCAAAGACAACAAAATCCTAAGAAAACCAACAACCCTACATTATTCAACCCACGACCTCTTTTGTAAAATGGGGGTCATAATTATTGTTCGAACATTTACAATTTCAAATAGGTTTGGGAAGGAAAACAAATCCGATTAACTGGGGGCATGATACAGTCCACCTGTGTAAAGCAATGGTGGTAAGGCTTGCCAAAACACGGCATGTCTCCATTTCAAATTGTTTCCCCTCATTTCATACAATTCTCAGTATGACCACTAGAAGCTCAAGCTCCAGAGTCCCTTTCCACCTAGCACACAGCTCCACTTACATCCTCCTTCCTCATAATCCCACTTCCATAACTCATTAGCCGTCCCTCTCCTACAATTTCTTTGAAATAGTAAATTAAAAAGACCTTTTCCATCATTTCTCAAACTTGTATTTTTTAATGTCCTCCTCTCCCATAGGCCCTCCATTTCTCACTTTCTGCCTAAGTAGTTTTCCAATAGCGACCTTCGTACTACATGCGGCATGGCAAAATCCAAGTCCAAACTAATCCTTTAACAAGATTAAAGAAACACGGCCGTTAAAAGAAGACCGTCGAGATATTAAAAAATACAATGTCCATTGTCTAGTAAAATAGAACTTTCTAATCAATAGAAGACACCAATGCGTGGCAAAATAATTATAAAGTCACCAACTGGTAATTTCCTAACCCACTAACCACTCCCGTGCCACATAATTCTCTACATATCACACAAAGTGAAGTACTGTGTGAATGAATGCTTACAATTTGCCAAAGATCAACCTTGCAAGGGATAAATTTTCACCGTCATGAATGATCATTCATTTGTCTTGAGAAAAAAATAAGACTTCGTCCGTGCAAAATAAGATGTTTTATTGTAATATAGCAAGAGTTTCAACAAAACATTACATCACAAAGTGATGCGTTGCATAACAAGAGTTTAATTTTGTTAAGGTAAATAAATAAAATAAAATATGAACTATAATTGATATTATGCGGGTAAAATCTAGAAAAGTAATACAAATTTAGAGGAAAAAACCTTCTATTGGTTAAGTAAAAAGGAAAATAGCATGCCCCCATACTGCCCAACAAATTTGTACAGTACATTTAAAAAATAGGTTCAAAGACATCAACTAAGAAGAATATTAAACCATGTGGGAAAAAATATCACCTTTTTCTTTAACAATTCGTCTTGAAGTTTCATTTAAAACTTCAGCTACTTGAAGATCTTCCAACATTGATGCTTTTCTCAGATGTATTAATGAAGCCACAGTATCTGCATTGAAGTGCTTCTCATTCAGTACATATCGGATGTACTTCCTCAAAATATCATCCATTTTAAAGCCAGTCTGAATGATTACAAAAAAGCATCAGTTACAAGCTTCGTTTCACTAAACATGCAGTTCTAGCAAAATGAGTAAAGCCGCAGCAATTTCTAACAGCCACAGTTGTTTATTCAATCTTCAAGATGCTGCAATGTTTGAAATCCTCAAGTTTCACTATTTTCAGCGAGTTCTGACCTGACAACCAGTAATTTAATAAGAATTAACATATCAAACATAATTTCTCAATTTGTGCCTAGATGATGAGTTGGGGTGACGATTTCCTATCAGAAATCTCAAACATAAGTTAATAGTTAACAAAAAGTTACCATTGCGTGATTTATTATGCTAATGCATACTTCCCCAATTCAATGAGTTCTGAAATCCCATCATTAACCTATTATTTTAGCTCCCCTTGTTGCAAAATCTAAACATAAATACACAGGTACGTAAATGACCATTTGCACTCAATAACAGCATGTAGCCAACTAAATTGCATAATTCATCTTCAGATTATAAACCCTTAATGATTCAATTTTAACACAAGAGACAGTTCTAACAACTAGATCTCGGAGGCAGGAGCATACACTTACAATAAGCCAAAACGGGTTATGCAGAAAAATCCTTAAAAGAGGACTCTGTGCAGAGAACATGTTCAATAAAATTAACTGATTTCCACTAGGTAGCTTCAGAAACATAGTTTGACCTGAATGAAAATGATGATAAAAGCATACAGAAACCCGGCATAACCAAATCCATATCTAATAATAGCACACTTCATGATCTTGCACTCCCAAATCCAGATGACTCAAGGGTAAATCATCAGCTTTGATGTTAACTCTAAGCATTAAAAGTAGCAGCTTGGAAATCAAATAGAGTTGTTTGAGGAAAACAATGTAAATTTTCATATTGTTCGCAAAAAAAAAAATGCATATGGCCAGTAAGTTATAGTTCAAAAATTCTAAGTTGAAGTTGCCACGAACGGCATTCACGCATACACCGAATAACTGCAGAAACAGCTCAATAAAATTTCATCATTACACAAGTTCTATACATGGATCTAGTATTAGTTTCATGCATTTGTGTCGTACAGATTGGTCAGTTGCACTTTTTGCATGTCAAACATGTGATGCTAGTGTTCAAGATGGGCTAAATTGGTTAAGCAATAGAAGGGTCAAGAGAAAGAAAGAATAGCAATGATAAACCCTGGTGGCAAAAAAATAATGCAAGTGTTGTTGGAATGGTGTGATAGTGATCGTTGGGTAAAGAAAATAGCTGGCACATAACACATTAGCACAAAGTATGACTCAGATAAAAGCTCTGGTATTAAAGCCTTCTAAGAGGTAAGCAGGCGGGAGAGGAAGGAGTGGTGATTTCAGCAGGGATATTAAATAAAAGGATAGAGATCATAAAATTTATCCATGTTAGAAGCATTGCCTCGAGTAATGTTCTGTGCACAAGTTGTTTATTGGTTTGTTTTATCTGTTATTTGGGTAACATAGAATATGCCACAATGATGGGGAGGGCTGTAATATTATTTCCAAAATTTAGAGTCATTAACATGCTGTTGCAAAGTTTCAATCATAATTCAATTCGGGCATATATCTATGGTGGCATGAGAGTAATAAGGTTTCAATCAATTTGTATTTTGCAAAATGCACAACTGCAATGCATTATGAGCTTTGCATGTTATGGAATTAGAATTGTGGTTTGGGTGGTGTCGTTCATTTTATCCTTCTTCGAATTGCATGGTCTTGTTTGGATGCATTATTGTGGCTTCAATGGCCCCTAAAAATTTGTGCCACAACTCTCCTATGATGGTTCTGCATTGTTCCAGGGAAAACTTCTCAAACATTAGATTAGATTTAATAAAAGATTATCTCAAAATTTTACCCTTATTTTATAAGAAATTAATCTAAAAAAGATATGGATAAAAAAGTTTGAATTGCTCATTCTTTTAAAAGGTATTTATACATAATTGCATAGAAAAAAAATAATAAATAATTAGAACAAAATACACAAAAAAAAAAAAATCTCACTTGTTACCCCGCAATTTAATCTATTTAGAAATCATCAATTGCTAAAAAGAGACAATCCGTAGACTCTGTCCCTTTTTATGTATATGAATCTATAGAAGAGGTATTTCATTGTAAGCAATACACTAGTGGCATTTGATTTTCCTTAGCTAGCACTCCCTTAATCTGACGGCTCTTCCAATCTTACCCTTAAACTGAATGAAAAAGATCTACCATTTCAAATATACTTACAATATTCTTGAATGTAGGGTTGAGCCATTTTGAATATATTAACAAACTATCTTCCTATTGGGACATATGAATTGAAACATAATCAAATAATGACAATTAAATAAATTAAGCATCCGATTAAATCCTAATTCGAATCTGTATCCATCGAATTTTTTGCGATTCTCAACCGTGGGATGATTGGAACTGCTAAGATAAGGTGGGTATCACATTAAAGGCCAGTTTTCTCCCATTCCCTCTCCTAATAATTATGTTTCACACGCCTGGAGGTTTCCCGCAATAGCGGGACAGTAGCAGACAGGGCACACGATCCGTAGAGAGCTGCAGGTGACGATCTGAGGCTCCGAGACAAAATCAGTAAGAAGGAACGTCATCTTCACGATATTTGAGACATTCATCTCCTTCCATTTTCATTCTGATGTTTGCCATGAATTGGTGCACTTTTTCTCGTCTGGTAGCTGTAGCGAGAGTTGAACTTGTGTTGAAGTCTATGAACTTGATTTGTGGGCCATTAGTGGAAATTAGCGAAGTAAAGGGGGGATTAAAGGAATAGAACAAAAAAGGAAGAAGAATAAGAAGTATCAGAGAAGGGTAGGTTATGCCGAGAAGTCCTTTTGAGATAAGAATTCATAAATGAATTATGTTTGGGGTTAAATCACAAGATAAGCCAAGATTTTATTAAATCCTAAAAGATCTATGTATTTCAGGTTGTTTACGCTAGACAGTAAGCTCATAGCGAGCTTAAAAAAATTTGTCGTAAGGCTGCTCCGTCGATTCAGGTGAAATAACCATGTGCTAACTTATGAAAATATCTCATTATAGGTTTTCATGTGACTATGTGTTTGATACTACTGCATTTAGAATGTTCTGCATGTTGTGGATGAGTACGTGCATTGACTGTATGAAAGCAAATTTGGTTTGTCCCTTATGATACATATGATATTATTATTTTATGAATCTGATGAATATATTAATGGAATCATTGCTTGCAGGTATTCTTTTATTATCCAGGCATATGATTTATGAAATATCTATGATGAATGTTTGTTACAGGAATTATGATTTTAAAAATGTCACAAGTGATGTTATAAGTAGGCTATGATATAAATAGTTATAAGTGCGGATGATAGGGAATGATGGGATTCCCGACTTCTGGTATTCATACAAAGACAAAACTCCAAGAACTATTGGAATTCGATGGGGATGGAAGGTAGGAGACTGTTGGTAACAAATAGGCTATTGATAACTATTATATTGCGGGGCCCAACTTTTATCAATAATTGATGTAGCATTTGAGCTAAGTGACCACCCATAACACATGGCATGAAAATAATTGAGGTCTAAACAATTACAAATGATATTCTTATGACTAGATTAATGACTGTTATGAATATGTTTATGATTACATATTAATGGATGAAATACATATTTTATATAGCTGTCATGTTTCTCATTTTTTTACATATTTTATACGATTATAACATGTTGTGACATGTCTTGCGAATATGTAAAAGAGTTGCGTATGAGCATACACGTTTCTTTTCAGCCATAAAATCTTATTTTCATCTTAACTATCTCACTAAGCTTTTTGTAGTTCACTCTATGTTGTTGACTTTCAGGAAAGGGTAAGGAGAATGAGGTCTCAAGTAGTCATATCTGACTTGTACAGCTTTTGCATTATATTTTTGAGAGATTGTAGAAGCTTTTGCGTGCGTAGTTTTATTATAATGGATTTAGCAAATATGTATATATGTGTTTTGATGCCATGATTTTCACATTTTTCAAATCTATAAATATGTATGAACTATGATATGAAATGTATCATGTACATTTACGGCAATTTAGTTTGACTAGCTTATCATTCATTGGGTCCGAATTCTACAAGTTAGGACAAGTGATGGTGAGAATTTTGTCTGAATAAATTGTTCGACTCTGTCACAGTGCGATTGATCCTAAAGAGGAGGTCATTTGACGTGTGACAGAAACTGATATCGAAATGAAGTTATTGGATGAAAAGAATGATAAAAGTGTATTGGATTTAGAAGAAGAATAAGATTCAATATGAAATGATTTATATAGAGCTATATGTTGATGAAACTGAGGTAGGTAATCCATATGACTTTTCCTAGAGATATAGGTGTTGTCTTTCCCATTTTAGGATTCATGTAAGTTGCATTTATACCTTCCTTTCTTACCAATAAAACATTTCACTCTATTCTCAAAACTTACATGATAATAAGGCCAAGGGATCAGAGCCTAGCCATCGAAACTCCTCTCCCTGTAGGTCCTAGCCGTCGGAACTCCTTACAGGAACTAGTCCACCGGAACTCTCTCCCTGTAGACCCTAACAATCAGAACTTCTCTCCTTGCAGACCCTAGCCGCTTGAACTCCTTCCTGCAAGAAATAGACTCTGAAATTCTATCCCTGCAGGTCCCTAGCCGTCAAAACTCCTTTCCTTGCAGTGCTCTAGCTACCAAAACTCTTTCCTGCAAGCCCTAGCCACCGGAACTCCTCCCTACTAGCCTCTTTCCAGACTTCTTCCTATAACAGAAAAACTTCCCTGTAGATTGCCAAATGCAGAGATTGAATTCTTTCGTGCCTCGACGGCCAATCCTCTCCTTCGGATCAGTTGGAGCCATGGTTGATTCCTCCACCTCCGAGCTTCCAACTGGCGTAGTTATGGAATCCACTGAAGGATCAGCATCTACCACAATCCCTCTGCAGACCAGAAGAGCTGATCAGCACATGAATTTCCTGACTAACACTCATAAACCCAACGATTTCAATTTCCTCCAGTGGTGTCAAGCTATTTTCTTGTTCGTCAAATGCTGGGTAAAGTCGACCACCTCACACCTACGATTCAAGAACCTCCAAAGATTGACCCAACATATATTGTGTGGGAAGCAAAGTGAACTCCATTGTTATGTCATGGCTCATTAATTCCATAGAGACCTCTATTGGTTGTTACATGTTTCTTCGTCTGCAAGTGCCCTCTAAACAGTCGTTCGTGATATCAACTCAAACTTAGGTAATTTTGGACATCTCCATGAAGTTTCTAATAAATTCTACGAGGCTAATGAGGGATCGAAGACGGTGGCCCAATACTACAACGACTTGGATATTTTATAAATAGAATGTGATTTCTATTATGACTACACTTGGGACTCTCTCGCAGACCTTTCCCTCTTCCATAAAATTTTGGAAAAGAATCATGTGTTTCAATTTCTAGCTAGCTTGAATAAGGATCTTGATGAATTCTGCAGTCGTACTCTTGAGCATGACCATCCTCCTTCAACTTGGGAAGCATTTATCGAGATCCGCCACAAAGAAATTCAGTGACTTCACATGATTGGCAACTTAAATACTTTAGTGAGTCATTAGCCTTGGTCTACAATAGCAACACCTCCTCAAGCCAATCTCTCAACATGTGATTTTTGCCACAAACACAATCATGCCTGTGACAAGTGTTGAAAGCTCCAAGAGAAACTAACAAATAAAACTTCGATCAAATCCTCCGTTGCTAAAGAAACGACCATGGAATCCAAAACAGTTCGACCAGCCTTTACTAGGACCATTCCCGACTCATCAAACTCCATTAAGAGCCATACGTAACATTTGATTAAGTTGTTTGGTGCTAATTAGTTCTACTCCAGCCCTTTGACCTCATGTCCATCACGATATAGTCTTTATGGATCTCACTTGTCTTGCTCTTTCGGGTGCGTGGATTATTGATTCAAGTGTCACAAACCAAATGAGCAGGTGTTCTCATTGTTTCTCGATGTATTCTCCTTGCTTCAGACGAGATACAATTAAAGTTGTTGATGGTTCACTTAACTCCATTGCGGGTAAAGGATCGATTTTACTAGCAACGAGGCTGATTTTGGAATCTGTCTTACACGTTCCTTTGCTTAAGTGTAATCTCTTATCAGCCAGTAAGTGAACATATGATCTTGATTATGTTGCTCATTTTTCCTCTTATTTTTGTATCTTTCAAAATCGTCATTCGAGGAGGATTGAAACTGCTAAGTAGATAGTAGGGTTCTAATTTTTCTAAAAAAATAGCACTGATGATGCTAGCATCAATCTCATCGTTGTGTTCTTTTCCTTTCTACTTCCTATGCTATTATGCTCTTACATTGTTGTATAGGTCATCCAAGGTTTCATTATTCAAAACAATTGCATCATTTAATGTTTATTGATAAAAATTCATCTTCTTTTAAATGTGAAATTTGTCAATTAGCTAAGAGTATCAAATCTTCCTCATTTTTACTTATTCCTCCCCGTTCTCACTTATCCATTGAGATTTATGGGGACCCCTCTCGAACTTCGAGTTATACCAATAAATGGTGGTTCATCCTTACTCTAATTGAAAACCACAGTTGAATGTCTTCGGTCTATAAATTAAAAGATAAATTTGAAGCAGTTGTTTTTTTTTTTTTACTCCACTCTAACCCAATTCAAAAATTCTATTCAAGTCCTTCGGACTGACAATGGTTGCGAGGTATTTTAACTCTATATTGGAAGAATTCTTGATTAGTAAGGGGATTCTCCATCATAATTCATAAACACCTCAAAGTGGGGTAGCTAAGCAGAAAAATGACATCTTCTCGAAGTTGCTCGTTCCGGCATGTTCAAACTAATGCTCCTAAGCGTTTTTGGAATGACGTCATCCTTACAGCCACCTACCACATCAATAAAATTCCCACAAAAATCCATAGTTTTCGGACCCCATAATCCGTCTTGATGTCGTGTTTTCCTACCAACCAGTTCGTCACCGCGTTAGATCCAAAAATATTTGGGTGCACGGCTTTTATTCGCAACACAACCCCAACACGTAGTAAACTTGATCCCCGCTCAATTAAATGTCTTCAATGGGTATTCCACCACTCAACAAGGTTATCATTGTTTTGAACCTACCACCAATGAAACCCATGTTAGTGTCGACGTCTCCTGTTTTTGAAAATGTCTCTTCTTTCCTAACACTACCTCAATGAGGGGGAGCTTGACTTTGTAGAATCTATTCCTTTTCGACTCCGGTGGACAGCTTTTCTAATCCTACGACCATTGTTCTCGTACACCTTCAGCACTGTTGGATTCACCACCAGCCAGGTAAATGCCGCCGCCACCACCTCTTCATGTTTATACTCGTACAAAACACTCTGGTGAGGCTCGTCCCAAAACCTCTACCATCAAGCCCACCACCCCGTTGTAGGTTTTACAGTCCACTCCTGCAGATGTCCCTAGAATGATGCTCTCACCACTTACGGAGGTCACACCTGACCCGAGTGAAGATTTGAATCTTTATATTGAGGTAATGCAAACAAATACAGTCGTGCACACTTCAACCCTTGTATCCCATCGCAAAATATCTCGTTCCACAACTTATCTCCGTCCTACAAAGCATTTGCCACATCCTTAGGGATCATTGTCTCCCATCCACTATAGAGGCTGCTTTGACTGACATGTCCTGAAAGGTTGCTATCATGGACAAGATAAATGCCCTATGGCACAACCATACTTAGGATGTGGTTAATCTACCCCGAAAAAAGAGATTGGTAGCAATTTAGCTTCGTTGACACCTTTGAACGAAATAAGATGTGGTTGGTTATCAAAAGATATTCACAAATTTATGGGATTGATTATGAAAAGGCATTTGCTCCGGTGACTAAACAATACCATTCGGGTATTGTTATCCCTGATCGTGATCTATTACTTCAATTGGACGCCAAGAATGCTTTCCTTAATGGTCATCCCACTGAGAAGGTTTATTTGCCTGCCCCACCTGGTTTTGACAACTTCCCGTGGATAAATGCGTCGATTGCGGAAGTCCCTCTATGGACTGAAATAATCGCCACATGCCTGGTTTGGCAAGTTTACTCAAGTTGTAGTGGGATTTCTCTCAAGCTCAATCTGATCATATGTTATTTTTTTGTCATTCATCAGATGACCGTATTGTCGTGCTCATCGTCTATGTTGACAACATCGAGCTCACAGGTAACGATTTGTAGGCTTTAGAGTTCTGAAAGACATCCTCGTCGCGTCTTTTAAGATGAAAGCCTAGGATTCTCTCTTAATATTTCTTAGGCATGGAATTAGCTTGGTCCTCACGGGACATTTGCTTTTCTCAGTGCAAATATGTGATGGATATATTGACCAAGACTAATCTAGTTATTTGCAAACCGATAATTGTCCCGATGGCCCGCAATGAGAAATTATTGGAAGTTCCCAATGTTGTTCTAGTGAGCAAAACACTTACAAAGCCTAGTGGGTAAGCTCATTTACCTCGCCCATCTGTTCTTGGACATTTGTAGCGTCGTCGGTGTTGTAAGTCAATTTATACATTACCCCTACAAGCAACAGCTCACTCCTATCCATCAGATTTTCCACTACTTAAAAGGTACATCGGGCTCAAGTTTGTTGTTCACTCATCACGTCTCTCGCTTGATTGGAGTTTATACAGATGCTCATTGGGTCGGGTTTATGCATGATCGACGACCTACTTTGGGTTATTGCTCATTCATATGGGAGAACCTTGTCACTTGGAAAAGTAAAAAATAATGTGATTGCCTGTAGTAATACTGAAGCGGAGTTTCGCTCTATATCCTTAGTGGTGTGCGAAGTCCTCTGGTTGCGCATAATGCTCTTGGGGTTATGTATGTCGGTTGGCATTCCTCTACAGCTTTTTTGTGACAATAAAGACATCATTAGCATTGCTTATAATTTGGTCCAACATGATCGTACCAAACATGTGGAGATTGATCATCACTTTATCAAGGAGAAACTCGATTTTGGGGAGATTTGTGTTCTATTTGTCTCATTCAATGGCCAACTGAGTGATACTCTCATAAAGAATCTTCCTCGTCTATTGTTTGACGATTTCAAATCCAAGTTGAACATGATTAACATCTATTCTTCAACTTGGAGGGGAGTGTTGGAAGCTATTAGGAATTGATTTATTTCCTTGCTTGTTATTTCCTATATAAGCATTTCATATTTTATGCCTTTCCTTTTTCTCCGAGTAGTTATAAGGAACTGATTAATTGTAATCTTGGAGATATAGGTGTTATGTCTTTCCGATTTTAGGATTCATGTAAGCTGTATTTATATCCCACTTTCGTATCAATAAAACATTCTGCTTTGTTCTCAAAACCTACACTAACAACTATTTTATAATCCTTTGATAAAGACTCAAAAGAGAATGCAGAGATAACAGATGCTCTGGCCAGAAGTTCATCTTTGGATAGATGGACAAGGTGAAATTTGATCAACATGATTTGAAGAATGGTGTTTAGCAAACTTAACTTCATCATAGCAGCATCCGCCGAATCCAAACAATGATACAATCTGTGGTAAAAATTATATGCAAAGGAATATTGCTCCTCTGCATTAGCTATTGAAATTCATACTCCAATCCAACTGCAAATTGAGTAAACCTAGGTGAATTAACAGTTATCCATAAGAATAATTTTAACACTTACCAGAATGATTACTAAAGGAATTTCCAACCCTCATGCTCCTCAAGCTCAACTAAATGACTTGCTGTGGGAAAGGAATCTCTCATCCAAATGAATTTGCCAAACTTAGTTAATCTATTTAGAAACATCAAGTCCCAATTAGAGTGCAAAGTGATTAAGCCCAAATGTATTACAACTAACTCTATAAAAATAACTATGGCAATTACTTGACCAAATGATTCTTAAAGGATACACAACCTATCAAGCTTCGTGAGTTCACTTAAATGACTGACAATGGGGAAGGAATTTCTTGCCTTCAGTTGACTTGGCCAATCTTGGCTAATTAGATTGGAAAACTCAAGTCTCGTGATTCTTCCCTTGTTAATACAACATTGTTCAACCTAGTGAACGATTTCAAACTAAATGGTATGAATCCCATTTGTTGTTTCTTTGATAAGAACTTATAGGAGTTAATTAATTGAGGCATTTATTTTCATAGCCTAATCCTCCAACAAGTATAATCACAATAAGCATTTTTTCATGTCCATAACAAAATAAGAGGATGAATCATGCACTTCTAAGGGAGGAAGCATGTTGCCAAGCTTAGCAACCCCTTGGTCACAACAACAAACAGCATGTCAACTAAGTTGGTTTCCATAGAAACGCATTCATTCATTAAAAACAATGGGTCAACTTCTTTAACCTTTAAAAGGGTATTGTAGCCTTATCCTTACCAAAAACTACCGAGTTTGAGGCTATAGCCTCACTGTCATATGATAGCCTCAACTTTTCTACCTTAGTGTTTGGCTCTTAAACCTCTACGACTACAATCTTATTCAATCAGTCAACTTCAACAGAATTGATCGGTGTTTTGTTAGACGACCCTGCAGTCGAAACTAAAAAAAAAAGGCAGAGGAGAGAAAATCACCGGCAAAAGTTTAGAACTTGGCTCCTTAGCAAATTGTAGAATATTTATGCTTACAAAATGAAATCCTCACTTATTGAGTATTCAAAGCATGTTCAAGAAAAAGATTCTCCAACAAAGTCCAAAGATATATTACAGGGGTCTAAAATCCATCCTTAACCAAAACAAAAAAATGGAGTTGGGAAAAATTGGGTTTGAGTACATTTAATGGATACCCAAATTGATCAAGACCTTCTATTTAAAAAGCATCAAACATGGACTTTTCTCTCTACTATTGAATCTCAAAATCCAAAGTATTCATGTTAGAAAGCTCTTCCATCAATTTATTTATAATAAACTCACAAACCATGGAATCACAAAGCAATGAACATAAAGGGCATTTTTACTTTGGGCCTTCTTTCTAGAACTTCCTCTTCATATTATTAATCATGAATATGTGAGAGAAAGCCTTACATTCTTCCATCAAGCAAATTATAGGAATATAAATGATCAACCCTTGAAATAAACAAGTAGATGATTCATAACATAAAAAATTTAAAGATTAAAACATTGAAGAGAACATATTTCATGAGTTGAAAGTCAAAAATTCATACTCTTGATTGAGTTCCATACGACATGAATACTGAGGAACCCAAGAAAATTTGGGTCATTCAAAGAATTAATTTAATTAAAAGGAAAAGGAATCAAGGGACTATTGTACACTAATATTTGTCTAGTTCATGTGAATCAAGTCACGAGAAAATCTGAACCTGAACCAACTACAAGGAATTGAGGAATGTTGAATTGGTCTAAATCAAGTCCAAGTAAGAAATAGCCAAATATGAAAATTGCCTTAAACTATCCAAAAATGAGTCACATAACGAAGATTGAAATCTTATAAGATCTCAACCCTCATGAATGAGTCATCAAACTTGGTCATTTAATACCTTGCCAATCAAGAGGTATCCAATGGACATCAATAAGAAAAAATTTTTTAGAAATTCATTCAACCTATACCTTATTCCTAGCAAAACTTGATAGAATGGATCGGACTAAGGAGGAGACTACATGATTGCTATAAGATTGATGATTTGGCTAAAATTTTGCCATTATAGTGGTGCTCCACATTCCATCTGCCCAACTTTATACTTCAATCAATAGGTCTTCACCCGAAGAAATGTCCAAACCTTAAGTACAAGGTCAGAAATGGAGTGAAAAATTGGAAACAATGTGTTGAAATTCATGAATCATTTACTTGCCCGTGTTCAGTGAATTTCTATTCTATTCAATATGGTTCACCCTCAACACCAAAGGGTTTTGACGGGTTTTTTGAAATTCATTCAAAAAATAAAGGCATGATTCTCTATTGATTAACTAATCGTCTCAAGTGGAGTTCAAGGCAATGCCAGGTAGAATATACATTTGGATCACCTAATATCCAGCAGGTCACATCAATGCTTTTTCAAGGCCATGGATGGTTGGTCCCAAAGTGCTGGAATAAGAAGTAAATTCCATGATTCCATGAAACTATAACGCAAAAATGCGCCAATTTTCCCAGACTTTTCCGCAAATTACATGCATTTACCACTATTTGAATTTCCTTCCATGTTTTCCCACATCAAAACATAGTCGATGGTTACTCACACGGCAGAGCATACAATGTTGTATAGAAGATTCAGGACAAAAGTTTAAAGCACGTCCCATAAAAATTACCTTCTGCATAAGCCCCTTGAGAGCCAAATGGTTCACTTGTTCCCTACCCTTCTCAAATAGTTCGTCTATTGACTTCAGAAGAAAAGCATTCTTATTCACCTACAAAGCAATAGAAGTTATAATTAAGTAACCAAAAAAGGATAAACAGCCGACAAATACCTTTCAATAGAGCATTTCCAATCAAACTTTAAATAAATACCAGGTTCTTCCGCTTTGCACGGGGAGAAGTGAACTTTTTCACAGTTTTGACGATGGCAACAACAAACGACAATCCGAAGTACGCCAATGGAACGGCGAGGATCCACGGTAGCGTGCTCTGGCCAACCCTCGGCCCGGGAATGGCTTGGGTCACCGTCCCAGTGAACTCAACAAGGTCCAAGGCCTTCTCCTGGATCCATGGTAGCTCCTCCTCGACCTCCTCCTCTTCTTCGATGGTGCTTTGAATCGAATCCTTGGATTTCTTCGATTGTTGGTCTGCATCGGCGCCTCTAGCCTTTGCTCTACCAATGAGAAGTGGAGATCGCCGACTAGATATGCGAAGCGAATTAAGCAGGAAGGACCGACGGGGACAGAGGGAAGCACTGCTGGTAACGCCTCCAACAAGCCAATGTGAATCGGCGGAGAGAGGATGGTTAAGAGTGAATGCCATAGAGTGACGGACAGGCTACCTTGTTCGGAAACCTTAACATTTATGGTGTAAAATTGGGTTTATCGTTGGGTTTGGGTTATATTAGCGGTTATTTAATTGAATTTTTTAGGGTAATAATGTAGACTATGGCCGCTTGAGATGAATTTTTAACGTGATAAATAATTTTTGTCCGTCTGTTCTTTTATTTAATTCCTTTTTTTTTATTTTCCTTATTTTTTAGGAGAACACTGTTATTTTTAAAATAATAAAAACATTAAAAATATGTTTTTGTTTGTTTCTAAAACATCAAAACAACCATTCACCTATTCCGTTCTCCACCTCCACCTGCCACCTCTCGCTTACGACCAGCTTTATGATGGGTGGAACAAGGAAAATGTCATATACGTCATAAACGTTATAGCTTAATACTTGAGTGCACGTGTACCCAACCATTTTATAAAATTTATAATTTTTTTCCTTCAAAAAATAAAAAATACCCAACAAAACAT
The DNA here is from genome assembly GCA_022702705.1 of Papilionanthe hookeriana x Papilionanthe teres. NCBI lineage: Eukaryota > Viridiplantae > Streptophyta > Magnoliopsida > Asparagales > Orchidaceae > Papilionanthe > Papilionanthe hookeriana x Papilionanthe teres. The sequence continues at coordinate 85,320,197 of CM040428.1, read as the reverse complement.
GTATAATTTTCATTTTTAAAAATATATAAATCATAAATGTACCAAACATATTTTCTAAAAATAAAATAAAAATAAAACATACTAAAAACAAAAACAAAAATAGAAAACAAAAAGATATCACAAACAAACCTTAAAATTTTCAACTTTTATCCTCCAATTTATAGTAATTTATATAAGAATAAAGTGAAGAATCACAAATAGTCACATTCTTATGCTCATTTTACTCAAAAATAATTGAACATTTCTAACATATAACATCAATCTCTCATTCGTAACAGTTATTTTTATGTCAACATTTATCGTTATCATCTCTGATTGTAACTAGCAGCCACTCCAATTGCACGTCGCTAGCCACCAGCCACTTACCACTGATTGTCTGCTCGCACTCTCATCATCTACCATGTTTCTAAAATACTCTTATTTTAAATGTGTTGTAGCAATTCAAAAAAAAATCATTGCATTTAATTTTTCATCCAATTAAGCAACTTATATATTTCCAAAATATATGTATTTAGTTAACTTTTCATTTAAAGCTTACGTCAAATCCAAATTACTCCAACCAACTGCCCCTTTATTTTGAAGTGTATCTCTTTATCTTTTGCTTTGAGAGAAATATAATAAATGATTGACTTTACATGTCCTATGATATTCATAATTGAGTAAATACATCTATAATTATCTCCTTTGGAGAAATATTGCTCGAACAAAATTATCGTCACAATATAAATTTGAGACAATTTGTATATTTTTAGAATAAATTATTTGAGCAAGAAAGTCACTCAAACATTTCTTTTCAAGCACGGAGTTTATCTCTATTGGTCTATCTTGAGTGATCTATCTATCGTAAAACTTCATCATGTATGCAATTGCCCTATAAAATGAGTCATACTTTCATACTTACATAGCAATCAAAACTTTAACACCAACAACAACAACAACAAAGCCTTAATCCCACTAAGTAGGGTCGGCTACGTGAATCCTTTTTCTCCATTGCGTCCTATTTAGTGTCAAATTTTCGTTTAATTCTAATAAATTAAGATCATTTTTATGCAATAAGCCCAAGTTTTCCTAGGTCTACCTCTGCCTTTCTTAACATAAGTTGTATTTAAAACATCTACTCTTCTAATCGGATCATTAAGTGGTCGACGTTTAATGTGACCAAACCATCTAAGGCGACTCTCTCTAATTTTATCTGTCACTGGTGCAACACCAACACTATTACGGATATATTCATTTCACATTTTGTATCTAAGTGTAAAGCCACTCATCCACCTAATCATTCTCATCTCGACAACACTTAACATTATGCTTCTCTTTTAAAGGCCAACATTCAGCAACATAGAGCATTGAAGGTCTCACCACCATCTTATAAAATTTTCCTTTCAGTCTAAGCGGTACTTTTCTATCACACAATAGGCCGGACGCATTCCTCCACTTCAACTAACCAACCTGAATTCTACTATTAACATCCCCATCTATATCACCATTGCTTTGAACGATGGACCCGAGATATCTAAATCTTTCACACCTTTGAATAATTTGATCACCCAAAGTTACACTTCTGTCACTAGACCTACTATTACTAAAATTGCATTCCATGTATTCAGTTTTAGTTCTACTCAAACAAAGACCTTTAGACTCCAATGTAGACCTCCATAATTCAAGTTTTTCCTAGACTTTTTCTCTTGTCTTATCCATAAGGAGGATAACATCAGCAAAAAGTATACACAAGGTACATCCTCTTTTAAATGCCCAGTAAGACCATCCATAAATAAAGCAAAGATATGGGCTTAAAGCCGATCCTTGATGTAAACCAACAGAAATAGTAAAATATTTGGTCAAGCCTCATTCCGTTCGAACACATGTAACAGCTCTAGCATACATATCTTTAATGACTTGAATATAAGTCATATCAACACCTTTCTTCTCAAGGACTCTCCAAAGAACATCTCTAGGAACCTTATCGTAAGCTTTTTCTAAATCATTAAAAATCAAATGTAGACCCTCCTTATTATCTCTGTACTTCTCCATCAAACCTCTCAATAAATGTATAGCTTCCATGGTAGACCTGTTTGGCATAAATCCAAATTGATTATAAGAAAACTTCGTAATACATCTTAACATATGTTCAATTACCCTCTCCCATAATTTTAAAGTATGACACATCAATTTAATTCCTCTATAATTTGCACACTCTTGTAAACCTCCTTTATTCTTAAAAATGGGGACCAAAATGCTCTTTCTCCACTCCTCAGGCATCTTTTTAGTTTTTAAAATAATATTAAAAAGTTTAGTAAGCCAGGAAACCCCAAATCACCTAAACATTTCCACACTTCAATTGGGATATCATCAAGTCCTACAGACTTTCCCCCCTTGGTTTTCTTTAAAGCCTCATCAACTTCTTTTTTACTAATGCGACGGTAAAAATGAAAAGTTTTATTATTATTAACGATATTAAGATCACTAAGATTGATCGTACTTTCAGCATCTTCATTAAAAAATTTATCAAAATAACTCACCCACCTATGATGAATATTTTTTTCTAAGAAAAGCACTTTTTGATTTTCATCTTTAATACACTTTACTTGAGTTAAATCTTTACTTTTCTTTTCTCTTTGTTTAGCTAGTTTATACATATATTTTTCACCGTCTTTTGTATCTAACATCTTATAAAGATCACTAAAAACAGAATTTTTAGCATCACAGATTATTCTTTTAGACTCCATATGGGTTGTTTTATATTTTTCTCAGTTCTCTACGCTTTTACATTTAAACCAATTTTTATAACATAACTTCTTATATTTTATCTTTTCTTGCACATTATTATTCCACCACCAACTATTTTTATTTATAAAAACATTTCTTTTGATTCTCCAACTACATCTTTAGCCACTTGTTTAATAGTATTAGTTAATTTTTCCCACATAGCATTTGCGTCTTCATGGACATCCAAAATATTTAAATCTTGAATTTTACTCATAAAAATAATTTTATTTGTGTTTTTTAGGTGCCCCCATCTTATTCTACGATGTTGAATCCTAGTATTATTTATTTTACAACTCTTCATCTTAAAATCTAGAACTAATAATCGATGTTGGGCATTTAATTCCTCACTTGGAATGACCTTACAATCCTTACAATCTCAACGATCTCTTTTTCTCATAAGAAAATAATCAATTTGTGTTTTATTAGATCCATTCTTATAAATAATAAGATGCTCATCTCTTTTCTTAAATAAAGTATCACACATTTGTATAATACAAAGGAAAAAATATTCGTTCAAATGCAAAGTAAAATTAACATAACAATCTGATGTTACTTATGTGAGAAAATAAGATCGTTATTAGTTCTACAAATACACGCCTCATGGCTAACAAGTGTGATGCTCATAATAATGTAGGCTCACACTCTAACACTCACAATTTTTAATAAGGGGCATTATAATCACCTGTTGGGGGCCCTTAACCTTATCCTTAAAGGATCATGCTTGTAAGATGGAGAAATATCAAAATTAAATTTTTACTCCTTATAAAAGATTAAATAGATAATTTCATCATAAAACTTTCTCAGTTAATACTAGCAACATATTAAGGATATTTAATTTGAGGATAGAAATAGACATAGACAGCCTTCTCACAATCATGACAAAAATTTATACTCCATAGTTTAACTAAAATTTCCTCAATATGCCCAATTCATAACATTGCTCTCATCTACAAAGGAAAATTTTATAAATTCTAAGTATGAAAAAGAATCAAATAATTAGGCTTCGTTTGGGGCCGTTTTTTTCACGCGACGCGACCCCAAGAAGCAAAAAATTAGTGTTTGGCTCCTCACTTCGCTGCCGTTCGATGCTAAAGCGGACGAAAAGCCGGCCGCAGGATCGACCCCGTGGCCCCAGCTTTCGCCTTGCTAATATTCATAATTGCCCTCGCGAAAGAAGACCCGACGTTCCGTCCCGAGACTCTTCTTCATCGTGCACCCATAGCCCTAGTGATCTTTTCTGTGCTGTCCCGCGTCTTCTTCTTCGAAATCGTCATCTTGCCTTGTTCTTCGTCGCCGTCTCGCCATCTCTACAGTAAGCACGCGACTGTACCCGCAGCCCTAGCGATCCTCTGCTGCTCCTTCCCTGTTCGTACGAAGCAAAAGCCTCCGCTGCTCCTTCTCTGTTGCCTTCCCAGCTTCCTCTGATCGCGACTGTACTGCCAGCCATGGCTTTGGACGAAACCGGAAGGAAGGAGATGGATTAATTTTGTTAATAGTTTTAATTTTGTTAATTTAATTTATTAATAATTAATGATTAATCCATATATTTTTAAATTAATCATAGTTAGATGAATTTATATATTATTATTTAGTGATTAATTAATTAATTATTAAACATAGTTTTATGTTTTTAATTATTTTATAAAAATATAAGTTTTCTTAATTATTAAAACAATTTAATTTTTAATTAATGTGAATTTATTATTTAAGAAATTTGTTTATTAAAAAATTATTTTATATTCTTTTTTAAAGAGTTTTATTGTATAGAGGCATAATGGTCAGCTGTCTCACGCACTATTTTCATATAACCGCAATAAATGTAGGCAATAGAACTTTCCGGTAGAACTTGAGGCAATGTATTATACAGTAGCAAAAGCTGAAAATTGCGTAGTTGTGCCAAACAGAACCTTAGAGTAAGAATTCAAAGATATTAATGAACAATTTTATGATTAAATTAAGTATTAGCATTATGCCAAAAAAATGTACTTTTGTAATTGAAAATTAAAAATATATAACGTTACAAAATTTATATATGCAATAATGCCTGAAATTTTTGTAATTTTTACTTAATATTATTAAGAAAATAATTTTATCTATTTAAGAAATTTAAAGTTAGAATATTAAACTTAAAATTTATCTATAAATTTTAAATTCTTCTTTTTTTGCCTATCCTTATAAAGTTTGAGAATATATTTATAACTAATTATTCTTATTACTGCAACATCTAAAATTTTCTATATTTTGAAATGAATTTAATCTAAAGATTTTATGATTTTATTAAAAAACTTTTTGAAATTATTTTATATATATATATATATATATATATATATACATATATATATATATATATATATATATATCTATAGATATATAATTTATGTCGCAATGATAATAGAGATGAATGAGAGAAAATTTGCATAAACATTTCCAAAATTTTAGAAGCAAAAAATAAGGATTCATAATCAAACTTTTTTTTTTTTATTAGACTCTCATCAAAATTGATAGGCAACATGCTTATTTAGCACTAGTATTTTACTTATATTATTTTTGAACTATGTGGTATGATTTTATATTTATATTTTTGTGACATGCAATTTGATATATCTATTTTTATTTGAAATTTGTTATTGGTAGATAACATAGGGTTATCATAAAAATTCTCAATTAATATTTTTAAAAACAAGATTATCATAAAATTATTTAATTGATACTCTTAAAAGCTATTTTAACATAAATTATATCTAAAAATATTCTTTCATGATATGAGTAATTTTTTTAGAAGTAATTATATTTAAAAGAGCTTAAGAAGTTATTTATTCCTATAATTAAAAATAAATAAAAATTTATTTCCTACCATAAACACAATAATGTAAATTATAAAGACTTATTATAAACAAAATGAGTTATCTTCTATAAAATATATACTTATTATTCTTATTTTAAATTCTTTATAAATTATAAATATTATTTAAATGAGAAATAATTAGGTAAATAGTTAAGTTTTGCAAAATTAAATAATTATTCTTTTTTGAAAGTATAATCTTTTGCAATATTTTTAAGAAACTATTTTAATATAAAAAATAATAATTTTCTTACATGTGAGAATGTGTGTGTGTATTTTATATTAGGTGTATATGCAAAAATAAGAATTGTGTATTCATAGAAGTATATGTATAAGCTTTAATTCAGTGTAAGAAAATATACACACAAACATGAAAGTTTGTTGAGTGCGAAAAACATAGGAAAAAAAAAAAACAAAATATATGTTCTTTTATTTAGTATTTTCTTATAATTTTTGCATAATTATGTATTTAATGTGTAGTTTTGACCCTAAGAGCAAAATTAGAAAATTTTGGTTAAATTTATTAAAGCGCCACAACATTAGGTACGAGTGTCAAGGCCAGTCTGGATGGAGATTTTTTTCCGCGATATCAATTCTTAGGAGTCGGTTGAACAACACCACAACGCCAGTTCTAACTCCTTAACACCCAAAATCAGTGCCACGACACCATGTTATGCCATGCCAAGCCAAGTAAATGAGAAAGATTTAGCAATGCAGTGCTACCACATTCAGTATCACATTGTTATCGAAGACCAGCCTCTTAGTTTAAAAAATAATGAAGGCAAAACCACAAAATTAAGAACTCAAAGCTTTATTGTTGATACCGAGTCTATAGTATAAGATTTGAGCTCCGCAATATACTGCTAGCTTTGTAGTGCCATAACTGAAAAATAGTGATGTGATGACCTGATAGGACAATTATTGAAGGTAAATTTTGAATTGTTTTAGAGGGGAGCAATTTTAAGATTGTGAACTATTAAAGAAGAGGCTCGAGCGAGACTAAGGAGGATTTGGCATGTCTTTTAGTGTGAGTAGGTGCCTAGAGTAAGTGCTTAGTGAGAGGAACTCTTTGCTTGAGAGTTTAAGTGTGATGTTGCTTGTGTTAGTGGTGCAAAGAGAGAAATCCAATGAAAAGCTTCACCAAGTTTTATTATTTACTTTTTTTTTCCTTGATTGTACTTTATAATTGATTCACTTAAAAAATTATCTGCTTTAATGCACATTTATTAAACATTTTATATACATTTTTTTATGATATTGCACTTTAAAGAAATGTATTTTGCATGTTTTTTGTTTCAGGTGCATTGAATGGACATTTAGAGAAAATGAGAGGAAAATGGAGCAAAAATGGGATAAGTTGTGTGGCATTATAGTGTCACCCCTTGCACTAATAGTGCCTCAGACTGGCGTTATAGCACTAAAAACTATTTATCTAGAAGTTACATTCAATTTAGCTGAATTTTGAAGGGGTGTTTGAAGCAAACCTTGGTTATTTTCTGTTTTATATTTAATAGAAGCAATTTAGCTGAAAATAAGAGGACTTTTACACCATTTTTTGGGTGGCAATAGTAGGTTAGGGTTTTCTTATTTTGTGTTTAAGTGTGAGTTGAGTTTGTTTAGTGTTTGTAAGAGTTAAAGTTTAGAGATTATTGGAAGGAAACTCCAGAAATTTGCTTGGGGAGTAGACATAAGGTACCTTGTAGTTGTGTTTATGTTTTTGTTGTATGACTTGGATTTCAACGCAAATGTTTTATTTTATTTTAATCTCCATGGATTCTGAGTAGTTCCTTTTCTTTCTTCTTGCAAATGGGAATTAATCTTATGGGATGAAAATTATTTAAAGACTTCCTTTTACTCTTAAAATTGTGATGATGTTTTCACGGAAACTTCAATGACTTTACAAATTGGCCACTTATGAGGTTAAATACGTTGAGAAACATACGGACCTGGGAGGGATCTGGTTTCACCAAACTAGTGAATACTACACTTCATTCTGGGTAGAGCCATGGTGATTACCTAAGAGAGAGTGCAAATAAATAGGGACATAGGTTTTGATGGACGTAGAATTAGTTAGTTCTAGAGTGACATGCTAGATTATTATCAATTCGGCTTAAGGTTTAGTACCCTAACGCTGAGATTTAGTCAATATAATGACATAGTCTTATTAATATCTAGAGATGAGAGGCTAGATACTTCTGATGTGGAATCGAGATATTAAGGAATCGACCTTAAGTTAGTCAATGTTTTTTGCTAGCACCGGGAGGGGGTAAAGAATATGTTTTCTTCTATTTATAACAATAAATTATTTTGTCTTTAGACACTTGAATCCTACATAGATTAATATCATTTTGCAAGGGGAAAGGACATAATATCCAAACTTTTCATTTTATTTTATTAAACTATTACACTTAATCGATACTTTCTTTTTAATTTTTAGTAGTAATTTTCAGCAAGCATATAATTAGTAATTTCTTATCTGTTTAATTTATAATTTAATTAGAAATTTTGTAAGTTGATTTAAGAGTTACAGTTTTCTCCGTGAGATCGATACTATGGTTTTTAAGGAAAATCCTATGTAACGTGAAACGATACGTATACTTGCGTAGTTCCCATAATGTGAAAATTTATTATATAATTTATAAATTATTATAGCTATTCACACTAGCTGCTAAATATCATTTGAAATATATTTTTGGGCTAAAGTTAGGAGATAATTTTATCACATAATTATGGTCGGGGCAAGATTTTCGTATCATTACTGGGGAATGCAACGGAACTTTTTGACATACAATTTTATTTGAACTGTAGATTTAATTTTTAGGGGAATTAAAATTAAAAAAATATTAATTTTAGTTTTTTATAATTTTTTGAAAATTAATTAGAAAATCTAAAAATTTAAAAAATAGAAATACCAAAAGTTTATATATATATATATATATAATATATATATATATATAATATATATATATATATATATATATATATATATATATATATATATATATGAAAAAATTAAAATTCTAAAGAATATATATTTTTTTCATTTTTTTAGTGTGCTACTTTATTTTCTGAAATTTCTACATAATATATACGTAGTTTTGAATCTGAAGGTTTAGTGTCTTATGATTCTGAATTGGAACGGACTATTAGAAAAATTTAAAAACAAGGAAGACTTCATATTTCTCAAGAAGTGGCAAACACATCGCAAAATAATATTGAAATTTAAACCGTTGAAAATCAACATCATAATTTACAAAGACCTTTAAGAATTATGTGAACCCTACAGTAGATGAAATTCATTTAAGTATTTAAATTCTTGTTGTAGATGCTAAATCATTTGAACTCAGTTTGGGGGAACACCATATGAGGATCCCAATTTATATTTAGCAAGTTTTTTAGAATTGTGTGTTACATTTAAATATGATGGTGTATTGATGACCTTGACCCGTAACTATGCCTATAATTTATCCTTTAATTTATATTTCAAAGGATAATATGCAAAAATAAATATATAATTTTAGAAAATATTTTGCACACCAGAAGTACTACGCAAGTATACGTATCGTATCCAGTAATACAGGGCTCTATTGGAGTCATGGTTATCGATCCCACAAGGAAAATTTATTTTAGAAATTAATAGATTTTCAAATTAAAAGTAATTATAATTTTTATTTCTTTTCAAAAAATAGATTTTAAGCTTTATGAAATTTTTACTAGATGTAAGTAAATTAGCAATAAAGTAAAGGTTGATGCAAGTATAAATAAAATAACTTTCTCCTTTTCAACTAATCCAAGATTTTTCAGAAAAACTAGCATTCGTTGAGAACTTGAAATTATGGTATTGCGTCAAATAGAAGCATTCATATTCTTTACCTTCGCTCGATAGTATAAAGAATATTGGTTAATCTATAGATTGGTTCAGGATGTATTACTAATAGAATGGGTTAATCTAGGCTCACACTTCTAGATGTCCAAGGGTGGCTATGGTCGACCCTACTATTGACCCGTTCCCTTTCTATAAACCAAATTAATAGAATTTAGTCTATTACTCTAAAAACTAATTAATTCTACGCCCAATAAATAATATTTTCCTATTTATTTACACTTCACCTTGAATAACCAGCACATGGCCTTCGATTACCCAAAGATTCATGTGATATCTACTAGTTAAAAACTCATCTCCGGATAGGTCTCAGAATTCTTCAACAGATTTTAACAATTCAAATGACCAGTTTAAAAAGTAAATTAAGATCAGGTATGAATATCATCAGAATAATTTTTAAAATTAAGTTTAAGTTCTCCAATGAAATCAAATTATCTTTATTATCTTTTCCTGGTTGAAAGGAGAAAGAAAAGTAACTACTCAGAACACATTGAATTCACACAACAAAAAATATTTATAAAATTTTGAACCAAGTTACAAATACTTATCTGAAATATTCCTTCAAGTGATCGGTTAACTCCTACTAACTCCAATGCAAAGTACAAGACTTCAACAGCACCAACTCTTACAAACTCTCACTTACTACTCAAGGAATTGAGTAGTAACACTCAAAGTAACGAAAATAAACTAAAATAAAATCACTAAATACTTAAGAAAAGTATTTGGTGGCTCTCTAGAACTATTTTTGGGCGTGGGAGAGCTCTCTTTTCTATTGAAATGTATCCTATTTATAGAGCTTCAAAAATGACCAGGGGTTGCCTAAAGCACCTCTTCAAAATTCGTCCAAATTCAATGAATCTTCTAGAAAGTAACTGTGGTGTCTAGGCGCCGAGATCTGGCGCCTAGGCGCCGAACTCTGTGACCAGATCTTCGCACCCCTTCACTTTGGATCGCACCTCTTCAAGATTAAAAGTGTTTTCTTGTGTCCAGATGCATTGTATCACATGCCCTATGTATCAGGAGTAACTTCCAGTCTTCTAGAAGGTCTGATAACCGCTTAACACCGTCAAAATAACTGCCTAAAGTTGTCAAAAATCTTAATTTCTTCAGTATCAAACTGGCGCCTAGGTGCCGGATTCTGGCGCATAGGCGCCAGACCTACAATTTTGGCAACTTTGCTTTTTAGCTCTATTTTTGCTCCTTTTTCCTTCTTAAACTTTTTTTTTGTCACTTATATCCAAAAACATAAAAATACCTTTCATTAAAATATAATATCCTTAAAAATTAAATCATAAATAAGGCATAAAAATAGGTACTTTTTTAAGTGGATCAAATTCCCCCAAACTTAAATGTTACTTGTCCTCAAGTAACCCTTTTTATTACATAAAATGTATAACATCTGGAATGAAGTTTAAATATTTAAGATTCCTTGTAATTTTGGTTTTATAAATGCTCTAGTAAATCATTAACCAAATTTCACTAATTAAGGTTAATTTTAAGAATTTAAAGAATACTTAACTACCAAATCATAATACTTTAAAATTTTCATTTATTTCAAGAATAATTGTAATTTATCATATTAAGGTCACATAGATAATTTACAAGAAAAAGACTTTCATGAAAAATTTTCTAGTAAAGATGCTTGTATATAAAAATTAAGTTAAAAATGTAATTAGTTTTCTTCCTATAAGATAATTCAAGTGAAGCCAATTTTTTATTAGGCATCTCCTCAAGCTTCTCCTCACATTTCTTTTTTGCTCTTTTTTTTTAAGGATATTTTTCAATCCCCCCCTTTTTTTCACAATTTCTGACGATTATTGTATCTGGATAGCCTATTAATGATTTTGAACTTCACTATCCTTAACTTATATTTAAAAACTTATTCATTTTCACTTCATAAATATGACATTCTTAATAAGTATTTTTCAAAAATTATTTCAATCTTTTCTTTTTCATGTAATAATCTTGATTCCTTAGTATTTCAAAAATACCATTCTTTTTACTATAAATAGAAAAATTTTTAATCTTATTATTCTTTAAGTTAAATAATTCTATTGTTAAAATCAATCAAAATTATTAAAATTTTAGTTAAGTTTACTAAAATATTTATAAATTCAAAAATTTAAGTAATCTTAAATAAATTTTTCATTCATTATATTATGTTAATATTTTTTAACAAAAATATTAGTAATTAAGGACAAATAATATTTAAATTTCAAAGTATTTTTCTTTCCCCCAAACTTCAGTTTTGGTATAAACATGAATCATGAAAATTTCTAAAGCATGAGAGAAAGAATAGCATATTTCCACCAGAAATTTTTCTAAGTATATAAAAAATAATCTACAAAGGAAAATTTTCCACCAGAAATTTTTCTAAGTATATAAAAAATAATCTACAAAGGAAAATTTTCCACTAGAAATTTTTCTAAGTATATAAAAAATAATCTACAAAGGAAAATTTTATTTCTACACATACTTTTTATGAATATAAAAGAAATATTTAAACATATATAGAAAAATTTTAGTAAGCAGGATCAATTTCTACAAGAATTTTTTTTTAATTCTTTTTTCTTTTATAATTTTAAACAAAAATAACTAAACTAAACAGGTGTAGTGATCACTGTACTAAAACAAAAACAAAACATCTCATTACAAAAATAAACTCTGACAATCCAATAATCATCAGTACAACAATAAGTGTCTTAGAATCAATACACTCTAAACATCAAAAGTACACTAACATCAACAGTGCATCAAACATAAAAACAAATCATCACATACATCTAAAACTAACACAATAACAAAAGATAACATAAATAACACAATTACTCAATCCTAGAAATCTACTCATCACTAGATGTCTCCTCATCCTCATCATCATCAAAAGAAAAATCTACATTCTTATTCTAGTGATCATCTTATGTTGAGAATCGAGGGCAGGTCTGGAACTGAACTGAATGATCACCCTTAAAGAATCTAGCAAGAGTCTCAGAATAATCTGCATTAAAATCACTCTTCCTCTGGGTGTACTCAGAAAGATGATCCTCTTTCTTATCTATTGTATCCACTCTACAATGGGTTAAAAGTAAAATATTCTGCTGGTCTATAAATTTATCATGCATATTTTCCCAAAAACTAGATGGTGGCTCAGCAGCAGAAGTAGAGGGTCGAGAAGTAGAAGGTCTACCTGAAGTAGGTAATGAACTAGAGGGTGTGGTAGAACTCTTACCTCGAATTCGATGAAAAATACTAACACTGTCCCATCCAATGAGCTTGGTAGACTTGAGCTTCTCCTCTGAAAGCTCAGCAACAACTCCAGCACTTTCGCACAGAGAATAAATAGGAGATGGGAATCTAAATCCCACAGAAGTGCTGGAACGAGCAGTGGCCTCCACAGAATCATAAATAATACTCCCGACATCAATTGGCTTCCTCTCCTGTATGCAATAGTTGAGGATAGCTCTGTCCTTTGTGACCTCACTCAAATGGTTGGATGGAAGGAGGCGAGCAGAAATAAAATAATGCCAGGCCTTAGAAACACCATTTGACTTAGAAGATGAAACATTTACCCGTTTCTCAGTCCAGATCTTCCAAGCTCCAGTACCATCAGTCAAATATGTAATAATTATCTCTAAATCTCCCTCAGATGGAGATAATCCAGAATAGTAGCACTCAATGATCAGTGGCAGGCCGTAGAAAATGTTGATTCTTTCAGGAGTAAATCCTACTCAAACTCCTATCACGAAGATCTCGTAATCTCCGTCATCCATAAAATTAGCATAAAATTCCCTGACGACAGGGATCACAGCAACAACAGTGAAGTAGCATAATCGTTGTCAGTTCAGTGCAACGATCGTATCTTCAATCATTCCACTAGGATTGTAGAAACTCCTCTCCGAGATAAATTTTCTCGTTGTAGCAAATTCATTGTAACGAAAATGCGCTGCGGCAGTAGCAAATTTGCTGCGATTGAAATTTTCTTGTTCTTTTCCTCGCTTAGATTTTGAATTCATCTAAACGTCAAAGAAAGAAAATGCAAAATAAATTAAAGGATCAAAATAATAAACTTATTTAAGCTTTAGAAACTTAAATAAAGTTTCAAATCCATGGATTAAATTCCAAAAATCAAAATTTTTGGTTTTGCTCAAAAGTTAAAAAATCCATGGTGAAAATAAAAAATAAATGGATTAGAAGATAGATCTGACCTCGAGATGAAGAAATCGAGTGATTCCAAGTCAAAAACTCGAAAAATCGACCTAAAAATGTATCCCTAGGTATGTATTTCGTGAAAAATGGAGGAAGAAGGAGCCTAGGCGTCGTTAATGGCGTCGGTGAGTTTAAAAGCCAGACTTTCGGGCGCAGGCCGAACCGGCTCCAGACTCGCCTTCCCAAAAATTCGATTTAAAATTTATATTTTCCACCAAAAATGAACAAATTCGACTTCTAATTACTCACATAAGAGTATTACTCTAATTTCTAACTTCCAAACATTTCCACAAACAATTTAAATGATAAAATAGATCCAACATTCAAACATCCATTTTAAAATTTTCCATTCCAAGCTCAAGAAATTACAAAAAGTACTATAACAAGGTTCAACTCTTAATAAAAAACACAAACATCACTATTTCAAAACAAATTCACAATCAAACAACACACTTTAAACATTGAAAGCAAACGCACAAACTAAATATTCGACTCACTAAAACATGACTCGATCACACCTAGAACACACCAACGATCTATTCTTCTACAAACTTTGAATTTCTATCCCTCTCACAATGAAGATTGCTAGGACCGCATGGGTAGAAAAATAACGCCCTTGGAAATTCAAAAGCCTTCTTCTCGTCAATCCATTTGTTCTTCCCATACATCGTCACTTGAGAATCTTGAAAGGCCACCATATGATCAAACTGAAGCTTCGTTTGCCATTCCAAGTGCTTGATTTGGTGATACATCTCATGTAGACGATTTTCATCACTTAGCAATTCCACCTCAATCTTATCTAGACAACTGAATAATTTCTCCAAACTTACTGTAATATAACCATTGAAATAAGGTTGAGGATCTTTAGAAGACTTATTTCTTAACTCATTACTATGATCTCCTCTCTCCATTTCTTCTAAACTTCTCCTTTCTCTTCCAAAATGAGTTGTGCTGAACAAAATTAGGGTTGCTTAGGGATTAGGGACAAGGATAAAGTAGTTTATAAGAAGAATTAGTGTGAAAAACTGAAGATTTTTCGTTTTTGCATGATCCTGTAACTGGGGCGCTTAGGCGCCAAAATCTGGCGCCTAGGCGCCGGACCATCGATACACAGGTTATGCTGGCGCTTAGGCGCCAAGTTTAGGCATCTAGGCGCCGGAACCATGTTTGACTTCGTTTCGCCTATCGTCAAATTTATAAAGTTTCAGTCTTAAAATAGGTCTATTAAAATGATGTGACTAACACACACATATTGATTGAGATAAATTCAATTCACAAACAATCACAATGATAATATATTGGTTGTCTCCCACAAAACGCTTGGTTTAACGTTGTCAGTCCGATCTAATCAGTTATTTTAATCGGGTAAACTCAGCTCGTAAGCCTCCTTGTAAATCAGTTTCATTTCTCCCATATAAGGCTTCAGTCTTAATCTGTTAACTTAAAATATCTTTCCCGTCTTGGGATCTTTAATATCCACAGCTCCATAAGGGTATACTTTCTCAATTATAAATGGTCTCATCCATTTAGATCTTAATTTTCTAGAACAAAGTCTTAAACGAGTATTAAATAATAACACTTCTTGTCCAGGCTCAAATATTTTTCTTGAAATCTTTTTATCATGCAATTTCTTCATTTTTTCCTTATAAATCTTTGCATTTTCATAGGACTCATTTCTTATCTCTTCCATTTCATTCAGTTGTAACAGTCGTTTCTCTCCTGCAACATTAAAATCATAATTAAACTCCTTTATCTCCCGAGTAAGCTTTATGTTCCGATTCAACGAGTAAGTGACAATATTTACCATAAACTAACCGATAAGGTGACATTCGATTGGTGTCTTATAAGTCGTTCTATAAGCCCATAATGTAGAATCAAGTCTATCAACCCAGTCGATTCTTTTAGGATTAACAGTCTTCTCTAATATTCTTTTAATTTCTCTGTTTGATACTTCAGCCATTCCACTTGTTTGTGGGTGATAAGTAGTTGCAATTCTATGTTTAATTCCGAATTTTTCCAGTAATGATTGAATTCTTACATTTTTGAAATGACTTCCCCCATCTGTGATAATTACCCTCGGCATTCCAAATCTTGTCAAATCATTTTTTTTTAAAATTTCGAAACACTTTTGGAATCACAGTTAGGTAAAGCTACAGCTTCAATCCACTTTGAAACATAATCAACTGCTAATAAAATATAAATATTTCCAGATGATGGTGTAAAAGGTCCCATAAAGTCTAAACCCCATACATCAAAAATCTCAATTTATGATATATAGCTTAGAGGCATTTCATCTTTTCTGGATATATTCCCCATTCTTTGACATCGATCACAAGTTTTCACATAATGTCCAACATCATTGAATAATGTAGGCCAGTAAAATCTAGAATTTAAAATTTTAAACGCAGTTTTATCCACTCCAAAGTGTCCTCCAAATTCAGAATCGTGACATTTTTGAATAATTACAAAAAGTTCCTTCATAAGGTACACATCTTCGAATCACAGAATCTCTGCCTAGTTTAAATAAATGAGGATCTTCCCAAATATATGATTTAGAATCATTCTTGAATTTCTTAATATATTTGCTATTCAATCCATACGGTAAAATATTGCTAACCAAATAGTTAACTATATCTGCATACCAAGGCGTTTGTAATCCTTGAATAACATATAATTGTTCATCGTGGAATTTCTCATTTATGTTTTCTTTAGTAATCTTCTCACTATCATTTTTAATTCTTGATAAATGATCTGCAATTTGGTTATCAACTCCTTTTCTGTCCACTATTTGAAAATCAAATTCTTGTAAAAGTAGAACCCATCTTATCAATCTAGGTTTAGCATCCTTTTTAGACATTAAATATTTAATAGCGGAATGATCAGTATGTACGATACATTTGGTCCCAAGAAGATAAGGTCTAAATTTATCAAAGGCATATACTATTGCTAAGAGCTCTTTCTTAGTAGTAGTGTAATTTATTTGAGTTTTATTAAGAGTTTTGCTAGCATAATATATAACTTTGAAAATTTTCTCATATTTTTGTCCAATACAGCTCCAATTGCATAATCACTTGCATCACACATTAATTCAAAAGGTTTACTCCAATTAGGTGGAACAATGACAGCTGCAGTGATTAATTTTTCTTTTAGAATATTGAAAGCATTCACACAATCTTCATTAAATTCAAACTTAGCTTCTTTTTCTAATAAATGACAAAGAGGTTTAGCAATCTTAGAAAAATCCTTTATATATCTTCTATAAAATCCAGCATGACCCAGAAAACTTCTCACATTAGTAACAGTAGTAGGTGGTTGAAGTTCAACAATAATTTTCACTTTTGCCTGATCAACTTCCATCCATTTTTGTGAAATTTTATGTCCAAGTACAATTCCTTATGTGACCATAAACTGACATTTTTCCCAGTTTACAACCAAATTGTTTCTTCACATCTTTTCAAAACTTTTGTTATATTTTCCAAGCAACGCTCAAAAGAAGTTCCAAATACTGAAAAATTGTCCATAAATACTTCAATTCCTTTTTCAATTAGATCACAGAATATTGACATCATGCATCTCTGAAAAGTTGCAGGTGCATTACATAAACTGAAAGACATTCTACTAAAGACAAATGTTCCATAAGGACTTGTAAATGATGTTTTCTATTGGTCCTCAAGAGCAACGGGTAATTGATGATAACCAGAATATCCATAAAAAAAATAGAAATATGAGTGTCCAGCTAATTTATCCAAGAAAGGTAAAGGAAAATGATCTTTTCTAGTGACATTGTTTAATTTTTGATAATCGATGCAAAATCGTCATCCAGTAACTTGTCTTGTAGGGATTAATTCATTTTTATCATTAACAATGACAGTTACTCATCCTTTCTTCGGAACATAATGAATAGGACTTACCCATTGACTATCCAAAATAGGATAAATAATTCCAACATCTAACCATTTTAGAATCTCTTTTTTAACAACCTCTTTTATAATTTGATTCAATCTTCTTTGAGGTTTAATAGTAGGTTTACAATTTTCTTCCATTAAAATCATATGCATACAGATTGAAAGGCTTATTCCTCTTATATCTGCAATAATCTAACCAAAAACTTTCTTATAGTTTTTCAGAACTCCTATTAATTTTTCTTCTTGATCTTTGCTTAGTTTTGAAGATATAATCACAAGTAAAGTTAATGAATTTCCAAGAAATGCATACTTTAAATGTGCAGGTAACATTTTTAATTCCAGTTCAGGGGCTTTTTCAACTGAGGGTAAAAGTATATCATTTTTAGTCATGTCTATAATTTCCCAATTATCTTGAATATAATGAGTTTCTTCAAATTTCTTCATTCACTTCTTCAATTTCTTTAGTTAATAACTCATTATATAACATAGATTCATCATTATTTTCTTCAGAAATGACTTTACATTTTTCTTGATAATGCTTTTCAATTATATAATCAATAATATCCATCTGATAGCATTTTTCTTTATAAGGATACCTCATTGATTTCAGAACATTAAATGTTATCTCTTGATCATTAACTCTCATTGTTAATTCTCCTTTTTGCACATCAATCATAGCACGTCCGGAAGCTAGAAAAGGTCTGCCTAAAATAATAGGTATTTCTTTATCTTCTTCCATATCCAGTACAATGAAATCCACAGGGAAGATAAATTTATCCACTTTAACAAAGACATCCTCTATAACTCCTTTAGGATAAGTAATAGAACAATTAGCTAACTGAAGGGTTACAGTGGTGGGAAAAATCTCTCCTAAATTTAACCTTTAAAAGATAGAAAATGACATAAGATTAATACTTGCTCCTAAATCACATAAGGCTTTTCCACAAAATTTTTCTCCAATAGCACATGGTATAGTGAAACTTCCAGGATCTTTAAGCTTCTGAGATAGTTTCTTTTGAATTATTGCACTACATTCTTCACTTAATGCAACAGTTTCATAAGCTTCAAATTTTTTTTTCTTGCTTAAAATATCCTTCATAAATTTTGCATAACTCGGCATTTGTTCCAAAGCTTCAACAAAAGAAATGTTGATGGTAAGTTTCTTAAAAATCTCAAAGAACTTAGAAAATTGATGGTCAAGCTTCTGCTGTTTTAGTCTTTGAGGAAAAGTTGGTGGTGGTCTTTCAACTTCCACTTCATAGAATTACGATCGATCTTTACTTGGAGAAAGAGTTCTTTAGGTTTTTCAATCTCTTCAACCTCTCTCTCTTTTTCAATTTCATTCTGAATTTTCTCTTTTAATTCCTTTCCACTTCTAAGTTGTACAACTTTAGCTTTTTCATGGTCTTTTTCAATTTCTTTTGGATTAATTTCGATGTTGCTAAGAAGTGTTCCTTGAGGTATGTAATTAATTAAATTAGCAATTTGTCCCCTCTGATTCTCAATATTTCGAATAGCAGTGTTTTGACTTTGTAACTGATTACCTAGTTGCAAGATCAATTCTTCTAAACATAACTTTTTCTATTGATTGTTAAAACCAGGAAGATAAGTAGGTCTAAAGTTTGAACTTCCTTGATTGTTCCAATTCCCAGTTGGATTAACTTGATTATTACCCCATTGTTAATTTCCATTATTCCAATTAAAATTAGGGTGATTTTTCCAACCTGGATTATAATAACTTGAATAAGGGTTATTAGTTTTATTAGCAATAGCTTGCAATGTCTCCATTGTTTGATAATCATCAATATTTGCAGAATTATCATTACTTACATGCGATACGTTAATAGCAAAATTATCCAATTTATTACATATCACAGCCACTTTTGAAGTTAAAATAGAAAAGGCTTCATTACCTTGAATACTTTCCACTCATTTAGGATTAACCCTTTCAGAAGGCCATTGAACATTATTGTTAGTCATTTCTTCAACTAAGGTATAAGCTTTATCAAATGTCTTAGCCATTAAAGAACCTCCAGCAACAGCATCTATAATAGATCTAAGTGATCCAATAAGTCCGTTATAAAATGTTTGAATAATTAACCAATCTGGTAAAACATGATGAGGACATTTTCTTAATAGTTCTTTAAATCTTTCCCATGTTTCATAAATTGTCTCTCCACGAAATTGAATAAATGAAGTAATATCATTTCTTAATTTAGCAGTTTTAGAAGGAGGAAAATATTTAGCAAGGAATTTTTGTGTTATATCTGCCCAAGTTTTAGTAGAACCAGTTGCTAATGAGTTCAGCCACATCTTTGCTTTATCTTTTATGGAAAAAGGAAAGAGTCTAAGCCTAACATAATCATCAGAAACATTATTATATTTAAAGGTAGCACAAAGTTCTAAGAAACTAGCAAGATGTAAATTTGGATCTTCATTTGGTTTTCCTCCAAATTGATTATTTTGAACCATTTGAA
This sequence comes from Papilionanthe hookeriana x Papilionanthe teres, assembly GCA_022702705.1. NCBI lineage: Eukaryota > Viridiplantae > Streptophyta > Magnoliopsida > Asparagales > Orchidaceae > Papilionanthe > Papilionanthe hookeriana x Papilionanthe teres. The sequence continues at coordinate 85,300,118 of CM040428.1, read as the reverse complement.
TAATAGAAGGTTTAAGCTCAAAATAATTAGCATCTACAGCAGACATTTGAATACTAATATGAAGTTCATCAGCTGTAGGGTTTGCATAATCCCTTAATGGTTTATAAACATTTTGTTCATTAATTTCTATTGGATTTTCATTATTGTTATGTAAGTTAGCCATTTCTTTATATTTTTGAATTTGTTTTCCTTTTCTAATTCTTTAAACAGTTCTTTCGAATACAAAATCAAAAGGTAATAATCCTTCAGATCCAGAACTATGCATAAAATTTAAATAAAAGGATTTGAAAATAAAATAAAATAAAATAAAATAAAATCTTTTTAGTATTTTTGTTTTTATAAATATTTTTGTATTTTTAAAGAAATAAAAGTGTATATAAAATATTTTTAATTTGAAAAATCTAAAAATTATCTTTCACTTCCCCGGCAACGGCGCCAAAAACTGTGATGACCTTGGCCCGGAACTATGCTACAATATATCCTTTAATTTATATTTCAAAGGGTAGTATGAAAAAATAAATATATAATTTTAGAAAATATTTTACACACCAGAGGTACTACGTAAGTATACGTATCGTATACAGCAATACAGGGCTCTATTGGAGTCCTGGTTATAGATCCCACAGGGAAGATTAATTTTAGAAATTAATAGATTTTTAAATTAAAAGTAATTATAATTTTTATTTCTTTTCAAAAATTAGATTTTAAGTTTTATGAAATTTCTACTAGAAGTAAGTAAAGTAGCAATAAAGTAAAGGTAGATGCAAGTATAAATAAAACAACTTTCTCCTTTTCAACTAATCCAAGATTTTTCAGAAAAACTATCATTCGTGGAGAACTTGAAATTATGGTATTGCACCAAATAGAAGCATTCTTATTTTTTACCTTGCTCGATAGTATAAAGAACATTGGCTAATCTATAGATTGGTTCAGGATGTATTATTAGTAGAATGGGTTAATCTAGGCTCACACTTCTAGATGTCCAAGGGTGGCTATGGTCGGCCCTACTAGTCACCCGTTCCCTTTCTATAAACCAAATTAATAGAATTTAGTCTATCACTCTAAAAATTAATTAATTCTACGCCCAATAAATAATATTTTCCTATTATTGCACTTCACCTTGAATAACCCACACATGGCCTTCGATTACCCAAGGATTCATGTGATATCTACTAGCTAAGAACTCATCTCCGGATAGGTCTCAGAATTCTTCAACAGATTTTAACAATTCAAATGACCAGTTTAAAAAGTAAATTAAGATCAGGTATAAATATCATCACAATAATTTTTAAAATTAAGTTTAAGTTCTCGAACAAAATCAAATTATCTTTATTATCTTTTCCTGGTTGAAAATAGAAAGAAAAGTAACTACTCATAACATATTGAATTCACACAACAAAACATATTTATAAAACTTTGAACCAAGTTACAAATACTTATCTGAAATGTTCCTTCAAGTAGTCCTTTGACTCCTACTGACTCCAATGCAAAGTACAAGACTTCAACAGCACCAACTTTTACAAACTCTCACTTACTACTCAAGGAATTGAGTAGTAACACTCAAAGTAACTAAAATAAACTAAAATAAACTCACTAAATACTTAAGAAAAGTATTTGGTGGTTCTCTAGAACTATTTCCGGGTGCGGGAGAGCTCTCTTTTATGTAGAAATGTCTCTTATTTATAGAGCTTCAAAAATGACCAGAGGTTGCTTAAGGCACCTCTTCAAAATTTGTCCAAATCCAATGAATCTTCTAGAAAGTAACTATGGCACCTAGGCGCTGGGATCTGGTGCCTAGGCGCTGGATTTCGTGAACAGATCTTCGTGCCCATTCACTTTGGATCACACCTCTTCGCGATTAAAACCGGTTTCCTGTGTCTATATGCATTGTATCACATGTCTTATGTATTAGGAGTAACTTTCAGTCTTCTAGAAGGTCTGATAACCGCTTAACACCGTCAAAATAACTGCCCAAAGTTGTAAAAAATCTTAACTGCTTCAGTATCGAACTGGTGCCTAGGCGCCGGATTCTAGCGCCTAGGCGCCAGACCTATAATTTTGGCAACTTTGCTTTTTAGCTCTATTTTTGCTTCTTTTTGCTCATTTTTCCTTCTTGAACTCTTTTTTTCATCACCTATATCCAAAAACATAAAAATACCTTTCATTAAAGCATAATATCCTTAAAAATTGAATCATAAATAAGGCATAAAAATAGGCACTTTTTAAGTGGATCATGTATCAAACAATGTCATTAGACTTACACTTTTTCCTTTTTCATTAAGCGATAAAGCTAAGATGTGGTTAAATTTCTTAGCACTTGAATCTATTATAACTTAGGAAGATTTAGCACAAAAAATTTTGGCTAAATATTTTTCACCTTTAAAAACTTCAAAGCTTAGAAATGACATTACTTCTTTTACAGTATGAAAGAGAATCTATATATGAAACTTGAGAAGATTTAAGGAACTCCTTAGAAAGTGTCCTCATCATGCTTTACCAGACTATTTAATCATTCAAATTTTTTATAATGGGTTAGTAGGATCCCTTAGATCTATTATAGATGTTGTCGCCGGAGGATCATTAATGTTTAAACTGTCTGATGAAGCATATTCATTAATTGAATAAATGACTACAAATAATTTTCAATGACCTTCTAATATATCATAAGAAAGTAGCCAGTCTTCATGATAATGATACTAATTCAATAATTGACTCTCAAGTTGCTGCATTGTCTAAGAAGATAGACCAAATTGGAATGATTTTTTTCTCGAAAAACTCATGAGGAAAACACAAGTTTTTTCTCTTCGTACTATATTACTTCTCCAAGTGGATTGAGGCCAAGGTGCTCTCCTGGATCACTACAGAGGTCGTCTAAAACTTCATGTGGACATGTCTTATATATTGTTATGGGTTGTCACTAATTATCATTATTGACAACCAGATTTAGTTCGTCAATGAAGGAGTGAAGGACTTCTTGAAAATTTGGAGGATTGGCTTAAAGTTCATGTCTGTACAATATCATCAAACTAATAGGTAACTTTTGGTAGCCAACATAATAATCTTTAACCTGCTAAGGATAAATTTTGAAGGTGTAAAGAAGAATTGGGTTGAGCCCCTTCCATCAACCCTTTAGGTTGTTTAAATGACACCTTCAACAGTGACTAGGGAGACCCCGTTATGTTATTTGAATGAACGTGTTGTCATTAGTTGAATATAACCACCATAGACAGAGGACCATAACAACCTCATCGTTTGTTTAAGAACATATGGCTAAGTGACAAGAGGTGAACGGTGAAGGTGCAATTCTTGCACTCAAACTAATGGAAGGGAAATATATAACACGACCCTTAAGCAAGGAGAAGCAAAGAAGAGAAAGAATCTCTTCTACAACAAATATGTTTGAGAGAAGGTCATCGTCCTCGAAGATCTCGTGTTAAATAAAGTTGACCAGGCTACACATGGACATGTGATCATCAAGTTAGATCAGACTTGGACAAACCCGTTCATCATCGAGCAAAGAGGCATCCCCAGAGTATATTAAATAAAGATCTACACAGAGAATAGAGTCCCTTGGATGTGGAGTTGAGACAAACTAAGGAAGTTCTTTCATTGAAAAAATTTTTGTATCATCATGAGTAAAAACTTATAAACACATTTCATTCCAAGTAATTTTGTTTGCACAAAAAAATGTTAAAAATATGATTCAAATATCTATATGAATAATTCTAAGTTTAAATGACACTCAAAATTTTGAGGAGTTCATACGCATCATTGTCTAGCCAATACTCAGGGCACTTAAACTCAAGTAGCAAAACTAACAATTGTGCAAGACGTTCGATTGGGAGAAAACCTATAAAATTGAAAATAACGCAAGATGTCTGATCAATATAAACCCTTTGAAATTGGTAATGATGCAAGATGTCTAATCGATAGAAACTCTATAAAATGACAACAACATAAGATGTCCAATTAATGGAGAATGCTTTAAATGACCGACAATAATGTGAGATGTCTGACCAGTATTAGACATAAACTGACCTTCAATGTCAAGCATTAATAAAACCTATATCTTCTAAGTCATCATAGGTCAAGCTTTGAAGGTGGTTCCTTGCTCACCAGAGACAAGATTCATGGTGGGTGGCACACAAATCATCACAGTAACAAATCTTGACAGCTACTTCCTTGAAGGTAATGACAAAATCCATTTAATATGTCTGGAAAATGGTGTTTCTTTTCTAATGTGATGACCCAACCTAGCAAATGAGAAATATACCATATGAGACTTGAGTTGGGTGGTAAACACAGTAAAAAACCAACCATAGGCCACTCTTAAGAGCTAAAAGATCAATCACCATATGCATTTTTCATCGTAAGCTATCATCAAAAATAAATAAATACGTGGTAAAGATAAAAAAAACCAGCATAGGTAAAATCCAGCTAAAAAGCCTCCTTACATTTTATAAGTAAAGACTACTAAAAATCCTCCTAAAATTCTTTACATATCATCTATTACAACTGAACAAAAGAAGCAAAAAAATTCTCGAAGTACAAGAAAGTTGGAGCCGAGTTAGGCATTGGATGATATTCCATTGGCTACAATGTTTTGGTCTTTCAACTCCCCCTCTTTGTTCTCATTGGCCGACGATTGGATAGGAAGGGGTTGTCAATCTTATTTAGATCTGACCACTTGGGATTGACCGGTCCAACATCCTTAAACTGGTTGATTGCCAATTGGGTTATGATTAGAGATGCTTGGCCACTGGCCAGGACATAAAGAAACTCTTTCACCATTATCATAAAAGCTATTTTTTCTGTCAAAGCCTCATTCTTCTCATGAACGGTAAAATTCCACTCAAATGCACAACTCAACTCCTCCTCGATATCTTTTAGCTAGGCCTCTGCCACGACCGCTGATCCATGAAAAAAATACCCATTTTTATGCCTTGATTTTTATCAAATTTTTAAAGATATTATGCTTTAATGAAAGATATTTTTGTGTTTTTGGATATAGGTGATGAAAAAATGTTCAAGAAGAAAAAAAAGTGAAAAAGGAGCAAAAATGAGCAAAAATGAGCAAAAATGGAGCCAAAATGCAAAATTGTCAAAATTATTGGTCTGGCACCTAGGCGCCAGAATCCGGCGCCTAAGTGCCAGGTCGATACGGGATCTGTCAAGATTTTTGACGACTTTTGGACGGTTATTTTGACGGTGTTAGCGGTTATTAGACCTTCTAGAAGACTGGCAGTTGTTCCTTGTTTATAGAACATGTGATACAATGTATTTGGACGCTTGGAAACAGTTTTAATCGCGAAGAGGTGCGATTCAAAGTGAAGAGGTGTGAAGAACTGGACATAGAGTCTGGCGCCTAGGCGCCAGATTCCAGCGCCTAGGTGCCAGACACACCTTCTAGAAGATTCATTGAATGTGGACACATTTTGAAGAGGTGCCTTGAGGCAACCCTTGAAGCCTATAAATAGGAGGCTACTCCTTCAGAGAAAAACGCCCAACTTAGTCCCCCTATCTAGAGTCACATCTAGAGAGAGAATTAGAGAGATACTTTAGGGCCACATTTTACTATCCTTCATAAATTAGTTAGTTATTTTATTTAGAGTTTGTATTGAGAGTTTAAAGAGTTGGTGCTTTTGAAGATTATTTGCTTGGAGTCAGAAGAATTCAGAGGTTCAGTAGGAGAAACACTTGAGATAAGTATTTGTAATTTTGAAAAAATAAATAAGATAATATAAAATTCGTTGGAGAATTAGAAACTATTTATATTTTAAAACATTGTGATGACATTAATACCAGATCTTAATTTACTATTTAATTTGGCCATTTAAATTGTTAAAATCTGTTGAAGAGTTTTGATACCTAGAAGGAGATGAATTCTTAATTAGTAGATATCACATGAATCCTTGGGTAGTCGAAGGCCTTGTGCGGGTTATTCAAGGTGAAGTGCAAATAAATAGGAAGATATTATATAATGGGCGTAGAATTGATAAGTTTTTAGAGTGACAGACTAAATTCTTGTAATTTGGTTTATAAAGCAGGAAAGGGTCACTAGTAGGGCCGACCATAGCCACCCTTGGACATCTAGTAGTGTTAGCCTAGATTAACCCATTCTACTAACAATACATCCGGACTCGATCTATAAGTTAGCCAATGTTCTTTACACCCTGGATCAAAGGGTAAAGAATATGAATGCTTCTATTTGGCACAATACCATAAATTTATATTCTCCACGAATATTATCATTATCTTAGAAAATCTTGGATTAATTGAAAGGAAGAAAGTTGTTGTCTTATTGTTATTTACATTAATTATATCATTACTGCTTTATTATTGCATCTATTAAATTAAAAATATCAAATTTATAACTATAAAAGAAATAATTAAAAATAAAATTAAAATATTTAAAAATCCATAAATCACTCCTCGTGGGATCGATACTGGGGTCTTTGTTTCAAAGCCCCATATTACTTGATACGATACGTATACTTGTGTAGTACCCCTAGTGTGTAAAATATTTTTTGATAAAATTATATTTATATACACTAGCTGCTACTATTATCTATTACATTTTGAAAGAATTAATTATTATATTTGTCAACAGCGGATTGCGGGTCAAGTTTTTCGCGCTATTGCCGGGGATTGAATTTTTAGTACGCATATATTTAGCGTGGGTCAAGTTTTTGGCGCCGTTGCCCGGGGAGGAGTAGAAGCAAATTTTTACAAATAAAACTGAAAACTAAACACTTACAAAACTATTTTTTCTTATTCCATAGCAGCCAACTCCTCTCTCACACAAATACCTCTCAAAACATATAAGAACCATATAAACAAAAAAGGCGGAAACCCCAAGATTGGAAGAAGAAATCTAAAAAAAACTCTCAAAACCCTCTCCTTCAAGCATCTCCGACTCTCCTTCCCACTAAAGAGATTCTTCTATTCGTGCCTTAGCTTCCCTTTTAAAGTTCTAGTAGAAATATGCATGAAAAAACCTTCCAAAATGAGATATGGAGGTTCGACGGTGTGACCGTGCTTGAAACGGACATAGTCATGCCAAAAATTGTCATGTTCATGCCTAGATCTGGCGTGGTCACACCATACAACATTTATTCATGTGTTTTGACTTTGTTTTGCTTATTTGACACATGTGACCTACAAAATAATGTAAATAACCTTTCATAAGCAAAAAAATCATGATAAATAAGATAAAATAAAAGTTAAAATGCAAGAAAAAGGTGGATAAAATCAAGCAAAGTTTACACATGTTAATACCCCAAACTCACCATATTTCTTGCCCTCAAATAATCACAAAACTCATATTGGATTTAATGTATATAATAGGTACTTATGTAGGTTTTAAATTCTTTCATATGATTATCAAAGCTAAATAAATGTGTTTAAATGTCATTGTAGATTAATTTTAATTAATGATTAATTACTTAACCTTTCCTTAGTTTTCTTCTTTCTTATTCTTAAGAAAATTCTATAGATCATTAAATTGATGTAGTTTAAGCCTCTTTCACTATCATTAAATATTCTTAATGTAATTTTAATGGATTTTAACAAACTTAACATTAATTAACTATTTCCTTTGAAGTTAATTAAAAAGAGATTATATTAAAGAATCATAGAAATCTTTTATTATTATTTCACACTTGGCACCCTTTTGATTATTTTTCTTTTAATAACTGTTGTGTCAACCTCAAGCTTCTCCTCAAAGGTTTTTCACATCTTGTTTTATTTTTTTCTCCTTTTTCTTTTCTCCTAAGAAATGATATATCTAGTAGGCCACATTTTTTTTTTATTTTAAATAAGTTGAAAGGTAGTGTTTCTTAAGTATTAAAACACAGCACTTGATATTTTAATGCCACACCTATTAGGTTATCCATTTAGTTAAAGCTTAAGATAATGCTAACTTACACTGAAAAATATTGAAATATTCTTGGTTTGCTAGTTACCACTTAATGTAATGTATAAAGCCTTTAAGTTCTGAATATTATTATTAGCTCATTAAAGTTAAACTTTCTAAATGACATTTTTAATTTTATTAGACTATGATAAATAGTTTTAAATAAATAAAACTTCATAACAGGAGTTGCCAAATTGAATTTTTAATTCTCTACTGAGTTATGAGAGTTATATTTTAGGTTCATAACAAGGTACCTTTTTCCCTTCCCAACTTGCTTTTTCCCATCACATATATAGCATGAAGTATGGTAGAAATAAAAAGTAGGTAAGTAAAGGAGTAAATGCATGGTTCACAAAATCTCAGAACGTACAGATCAGAATTTAATATGCAATAATCTCAAAAGTAGGTAAGAAAACACAGTGTAGTAAGAATCTCAATACAGTGGTTGCCACTTCATAGCTACACAATATTCAAAACTACTCCAAAATGAAAATTTAAAGAAAATTTCAAAGCAAATTAAAAAAAATCAAAATAAATGTAGAAAGTAAAAACATGCTTAATGCATCAGATAACGCTTGGACTACCTCCCAAGATAAAACTTGGTTTACCATCCTCAGCCTAAAGAAAATTGATTCCTCCCGGGTCAAAAGTTTAATTTAGTAATCATCGATCAGTCGCCCAATATTTTGTTGGTTATGGAGTTTTTACTACATAAAATATTAATATTTCTTGTAACTTTTCCCTCTTTGGTAGCGGCCTTTTAGAAAGTATGTAGGGGGTATGTTTGGATTATCATTCCTAAGGGTATTTTCTAAACCAAAAATTTTCCCAATTATCTCTTTTCATATCATATCTTTCATCATAAGTTACAAGAAATGAATCTGTATAAGATAATTCAAGGTCGCTTAAACTTTAGGTTCGGTTCTCCCTAGGTTCTAGGTATTTAATCTAACTCTACTTGATTACTCTTCTCCCTAGGCCTGTCTTCCAACTCGTCCTCATGAGGCACTCCTATGGGTGGTCTTATAGGCTCAACTAACTCCCTCATAATGCAGGGGGGCTCCTTAAAAAATGCACAATCTTCCTAAGTTATTGTCCAAATAACATCATCTAACTCAAACTACTCTTCAGGTACTAACTTTTTTTATTCAAATTTATGGCTCTCTACTATCCCTGACATCTCTTGGGTTCATTGCGTAATGGGTTAGCTTACTGCCCAATTTGATTTTCTATGTTTCTAAGGGCATCAACTTGACTATATAACTCCATCTCTGGTTTTTATCATTAATCATCCAAATACTCGAGGAAGTCACTAATAGCCAACTTCCTAAAAGGTCGACTTGGGTGCTCTCCCACTGTTGGTTGCTTGAGGGTTTTTTTTATTCCAATTAAAGCTTTGGTAGGTTGACAAACTTTAGGTGTAGGTGTTGGATTCACTCCTCAAATTAATATCAAGTTCTTATAATGATAGATTATCCTCCCTAAATTAGGGTTTTGAGGTGATTTCTTAAGGTTGGGCTTTGTAAATGTGGTCCATGCCCCAGTTGTTCCAATTCTCTACAAGGTTGGCTTGAGTTCTCCCCCAATATTAGTTTTCTACACTAATTTCATTAACATTCCAATTAGAGTTTGGGTTCACAGTTCAGTTGGGTTTTTAGGTATTGGAAAAGGGGTTATGTCCATTATTTCCTAAGTCATTAACAATCTCTAAATTATATATGCTAGGATCTATCATTGGTCCATTAATCAGCCCATCATTGAGTGGAAGTCATTGCATTAGATTCGTCCTCATATTGTCCAATTTCCTAGAAAGTACAGTTACTTTGGTTACCAAGATAGTTAATACCTCAAAATCATGAACATTGGTTATCTTCAGGGGTGTCATTCTCTCAACAGGCCATTGAAATTTATTGGTGGTCATTTCTTCTATTAGTTAGTAGGCTTCATCAAATGGTTCAAATATTAAGGATCTGTTGTAGCATCTATAATGGATCTCAAGGAACCTACCAAATCATTATAAAAGGTTTGATTGATCAGCCAATTTGGTAGGGCATGATGTGGGCACCTCCTAAGTAATTCCTTAAATCTCTCTCAAGCCTCGTAAATAGAATTTCCATTGATTTAGGTAAATGAGGTGATATCCTCCTAAGTTTTGTTGTTTTGGATGTAGGAAATATTTGGAGAAAAACTTATATGAAGTCATTCTAGGTAATGATTGATCTTGGGGCAAGGGGGTTAAGCCATACCATAGCTTTTTCCTCAAGTCCCTTAAGGAAAAGAAAAAAAATCCTTAGTCGAGCAACATCATTGGTGACACCATTATATCGAAAGGTTGCACAAAGTTCAAGAAAATTGGCTAAGTGCAAATATGAATCTTCAGAATCAAGTCTCTCAAACTGGTTGTTTTGAACCATTCAGATTATGGTAGATCTTAGTTCAAGTGTTGGCTTCAACAGATGGATAGTTATTGCTCATGTAAAATTTTCAATAGAAGGATCGATGTATTTCCTAGGTGGTTTCATGGTGGGTAGGTTAGGGTCAACCATCTCAATAGGTGTTTCAGAAAGCAAAGGTGATTATCTAAAACATCTAAAGGTGCAATTGATCTCATGATTAAAAGGGGTGGTCATCCTCAGCTCCCCTATGCATAAAAAGGACAATAACAAATTTATCGAGTAAACAAACACACTAATCCACACAAGTCAGTCAACAAGCTTACATGCAAATGCAATCACACAATATGTAAATGAAAGCAAAAGAAATATAAAATAAATTAACATCAAACTATTTTTTTGGCCTTCTGACTCTTAAAATTTTTTTTCATCTTTTTAATTTTTCAGCACCTGCAAAGAAACATTCAAAAATACAGATGTAACAAAAAAATAAAAATTCAAAATAAAAATAAGAAAATAAAAGTACCAAACTTAGATCTTAAAATTTTCAACCAAAGTTTTCCTACAAACAAAAATAAGTACTAACGTCTTTCCCCAGCAACGATGCCAAAAAATTGATGTGCCAAAACTTACCATGAAGTAAGGACCACATAAGGCAAGTATACATGTCAAGCGATAATGTTTTTAAAGAGTGCCGCATATCGATCCTACGAGGAAAGGACCAAGAACTATTCTTATGGGCGAACATCTAGTTTACTAAACTTTTAAACCTAGTTCAACAAGATCACAAAAATGAGATGGTTTTTTAAAATCCCACTTAAAAGCAAAAAACAAAAGATAATTTGTTTGGTAAATATGGAAAACAACGACAAATAAATCTTATTGTTCTTCAAGATATCTCAGGCTTACACCCCTATGATTTAGGTAATTTGGTTATTCATGATTTTCTTAGACTTTCCCCACCATGATTGTTGTCAACAAGGATAAAATTCCTCCTTATCCCTATGTCTAGGTCAAAAGAGTGCTTGAATATATGAAGTTAAGGCTTCCTTAATCCCCATGACATTCCGTGGATTTGTTTAGATCACCTTTCTTGTTGCAAAACTAAGATAAAATATGCCTATTGTTACCCAGATTTTGTCTTTAACAATTTCGTTCCTTTGCACAAAGAGCAAGAGCCACATATCATAATGTATATTAACATCCTAGTTGATCAAATCATAAGTAAATGAAACTCTATGGTTAACACAATAACAAAAAGCTCTGATGTCTCAGGAATATGATACAAGGAAATAAATCATCTGAGAAAACCACAAAATCACATCCCATAAATCACAAAGACAGGAAGAAAAGTTTAGCTACACATGATAGGAAGAACACCGGAAAAACATCCCAATAAAACCATTGTTGCCAGTAAAACTAAAAATTAAATATGTACAAAACTATTTGTTCTATCTTCCATAGCAGCCAACTCCTCTCTCATATAACAACGTCTCAAAACATATAAGAACAATAAAAAGACAAAGGTCGAAAAAACTGTTAGGACCTCAACTCCAAGAGAGGAAGAAGAAACCTTAGGAAAACTCTAAAAAACCACTTCTCTAGCCATCTCTAACTCTTCTCTCCATGAAAGAATTCTTATATTCGTGCCCTAGCTTCCATTTTAAAGATCAAGCAAAACTCAACATGAAAAAACTTTCCAAAATGAGATATGGTAGTCCAATGACGTGACCACATCTAAAACCTACGTGGTCACGTCCATATCTAGCATGTTCACATCTAACCGCTTTTTTTACGCATTTTGATTTTATTTTGCATGTTTTCCACCAATAACTTGTAAAATAGCACAAATAACCTCCCATAAGCATAAAATCATGATAAATAAGATGAAATAAAAGATAAAATATAGGAATAAAAGTGGGTAAAATAAAACAAATTAGCAAATGCCAAACTCCTCAATAGATCTTACTCAATCCTCAACAAGCTTAGCCCTCTTCTTTGATCTAGGATCCAACCCTTAGATTTGAGTAAGAGTGAGGATAAAAACTGTGTAGTGTCAAAGCCCAATAATTTATATCATTCAACAACATGGCACAGGTCCAGAAGTTTGTGATCACAGAGATACTTACCAATGTTCTTGGACTGGAGAACGTCTTCTATTGTTGAAACATAAATATCATTTCTAAAGGAGTCAAACTGCCAATCCCTCTTTATGTTGATTTGGGTGTATCATAAGTCCTTGCTGATGAATACCTTCGGTTGCTAATTTTTCATTGGATGCCATTCACATGTGACCCCCTTCTTCATTTTTTGGGAGGTGGGGGAGGCGAGATGCTTGAGTTGGTCACGTGAGCATTTTCCTTCCTTTGGTGGACTTGCACTTGTGAAGTAGCTTGATCAGACTCTGCTTTGAATTCAAATCTAGCTGCTGGGGAGGGATGACTAGCCTCCTCTTTCTTCATAAATTCAATGAAGCTTATAGTAATTGGTCGAGGGGTCAATGGCTCTGGATCTAACCTTTCCTCTAAAAATTCCTCCTTAGTGTTGCTTACCAGAATACTCAGAGTCCTTTCTGCCCTCTGGGATTGGGCTATTGAAGGACTTGCACCCATCAGGGCAAGTTTTCTCTTAATACAAATTAGCTCGCTGATGGAGATTCTTTTAATCACATCTATGGTATCAAATATGAAATTAATAAAGTTCGAACTTGCGGTCCCTTCATCAGCACAAGCATTTGAAGTCCCTCAGCTCAGTGTCGTTACTATTATAGGGCAGGCTACCTACTTCAGTAGCTTCTTCTAAGAAATCTAAGCTGCCTCATCAAACTTCCACTATTCCTCTTATAACTGCAGTCATAGAACCAAACATACCTGATTGTAAGACCCAATCACCACCAAAGCCTTGGTGTATTGGTGGACTGAAAGCTAGATTCCTTCAACATATTGTGCCTCATCTCAGGTCCGATGAGCCATTTTGTTTTTCTTATATACTTTTTCAGTCATGTAAGATTAAATTCCATAGTTACTCAAAGGTTTCAAGAGGAAACACAGCTTCCATTGCTTGATCTTATTATTAAGGCTTAGTGGAGTATATTTTCTGGTCAACCCAAACTTTACTTAGCCTTCCGATTTCTCCCAAAAGGAGAACATGAAAGAGAAGAGTTCCTGTGACCGAAGGATTGTGGCTGAGTGACAGTAGATGTCATACTTAGTGATGACAGAAATCAAATTCAACTTGATTTAGGTTGGCTGATGCCGTAATGGTTCAATATCGATTGCAACTTATGACAAAATGGAAATCAAAGACCCCATCAAAACTTTTTTCAATAGAAAACAAGATCCATCATCAATCAATTCTAAGGCTCGAAGCTAGATTTTATTATCAAAAACACATATGTCCTACAATAAACACACATCCTTGAACAACATGGACGACTGGTGCGACTTTTTAAAATTGCCAAAATTTATGAACTCAGATTTTTATATATATTGATTTAGCTTTCTATTGAGTCACACAATCAAATGCAAGTATATGTATCGCTCAAGTAATACGGGGCTCTAATGGAGTCCTGGTTATCGATCCCACGAGGAGGTATTTAATTCTATAATGGAGCACAAAAATCCCTACATGAATCACAACACAATTTCAGTAATTACTAATAATAAAAAGATGAATAAACAGTTTCAGTTACTAATTCTACCAAAGCACATTCTAACTCCCTAACATAATTAACTAACACAAGACTAAATCTATATCAAAAGTTCAAATGTAAGGAAGAATCTTCCTCCTATCCAATAATAATATGATGATTTAGTGATAGAGATTAGCGATGCAATAGTATTGTGCTAAATAGTAGCATTCCTATTCTTTACCCTCTTCCGAGCGATATAAAGAACATTGGCTAATCCTAAGTTTAGTCCATAAATCCATGGTTAGACTGGGAGGATACCAGCTGTCACTACGGACTTCCCTAGGCATGAAGGCTAACTCTCACTTTGGTTTCCAAACCCTAGGACCAAATTGGGGATTTCAGTCTGTCACTCTAAAATCTCCAATTCTACGCCCATAAAAATATATTTCCCTATTTATTTGCACCAACCCCAATGAACTACGTCACTCATTCATGGACATTAAATGTGACCTTCACCTTTGTTGTGGAACTCATAATCCTTTCGGAACATATGTTTCACAACAAGTTTTAACAATTCAATTGGCTAGATCAAAAAGTAAATGAAGTACGAAGTGAAAAGGTCATCACAAATTCTCCATAATAAATAGGCACATCATTTCCATATCACAACATCAACACATCACATGAAAAGGAGGAAGATAAAGAAATCTACTCAAGACTCATGAGGAAAAGACGACAAAAGATGGAATTTATATATAAAAGCAGCATCATACAAACAGGGTAAAGAAAATACAACTTATCTCAAACTCTTCCTCAAGCGAATCTCAAGGAATTCCTTTGACTCCTCTTCTTTCTTCAAAACAACACACAATTCTCTCTTTGCATAAGTAAGGAAGAAGAAATCTCTCACTTTTCCTCTCCTACTACACTCCTTAGAAGAGAACACACATAAACCCTAGATTTTCTCTAATGGACTCTTCACACTAGAACAATGAAAAGACACAAATAAACACTGATGAGCCTCCTTATATATTGTTCCTAAGTAGTTTAAATTCAGCTAAAACTGATTTCCTAAGAGTTTCCTCGAGCACCCCCTCCAAAATCCATCCAAATACATCGAATCTGAAATTAAATCGGGATAAGGCATGGTTCGGCCCAAGATAGGGCGCCGTCCGGCACTATTTTTTGGAAAATAGCCCAAACTCTCTGTAATTTAGTGCGGTCCGGTGCTGGTGACAGCGCCGTTCAGCGCTCCAGTTCAAAAAGTGCATTTTTCCTCATTTTGCTCCAAATTTGCTTCTTTTTGTTTCCTTTTGCTCCAAAAGCCTAAAATCATTGTACCTGCATGAAATCATGAAAAATACCCTTCTTTAAAGTGCAATATCATCAAAAATTAGTATGAAATAGACATTAAAAAGCTATCAAATTTTTCAGTGGATCAACGACCTCTCGGTCATTGGAACCAAGCCGGAGAGCTTTGGAGAATACATAGAAGCCATCCAGACTGAAGCAAAGAAGGCAAGAGGAGAAGATCAAAGAGAAAGAAGAGAAAGAGAATCAAAGCGCAACACTAGAATCTAATCCTAAGCTCTTATATAGAGTACCAATGGGAGTGGAATTGTCACGAGAATCCCACCTTAGTTTTGAAAAAGTGCATCACATCAACATAGTTTTCTAGAGAAAAATAATTACGTAAATAATATTTTCTTTTCAAAAAATAATAGAACAAAATTTTTTTTGAAAGAAAATATTTTATAAGGGGTTCATTCTTTACTTCAGCTGAGAAAAGTCCTTACCAACATATCTTCTTATACAATACATCGCCACCAAATTTAAGCCTATCTACACAATCAGCCTAAGGCTGGAGCCTGAGTATCGAGCAAGTTCCTGAAATTCTATCAACTCTACTTAAGAGTCGTCAGCTCCTCTAAATGCACCAACCTAAGGGTCGCCAGTTCTGTCTACAACACTTTTATTCCCTCTCTTTGTTGCTTCTCGGCTACCCATTCGAATGAGTCCTTCATTTTTCCTAAAAGACGAGCTAATGACTAAGGGGGCTTCTGTGGTCCATCAGTCACCTCCTCATAGATTTTTTGGGGTCTAGTTGAGGGGTTGACCACATTCTCCACACTCCGAGCAGGTGTTGGTGTTCCCTCCACCATTCCTGGATTTGGGCCACGAACGACATCCCCAAAAGTCAAATCAATAAAATCTACCACCTCACTTACATAAAAAAAAAATCAATGAAGATGAAAAATATTTTCTTTTAAACAAAAATATAAAGTTTACCCCCTCAGATCACTGAAGCGACAAATTGCTCTCGCCAGGTGGTGTTGGAGTGCTTGCAATCCTCTGCCCTCCGGCCGACACCAATGCACCAACAACTTCCTACATGTCGGGTAGTGGAGCTCCAATAAATTCTTGCGTTGATGTTTTGGCTAGCGAGATACATGCCATAACAGGAGGTTGGGTCAATGTGCCAGTAGTTGAATCGCCTAATGTGCTTGCTACTTCTACTCGATCCTTCCTTTGCCAAAGGCCCTAAAGTGAGTCGAACGATCCAACCTCATCCACTACTTGTCTACTGATGCGGACTTTTTATTATGCAAGAACTTATGAACCCAAATTTATATATTTATAATGATTTTTTAAAGTCCAAACTTCAACGCAAGTATACGTATCGTATCAAGTAATACAGGGCTTTAATGGAGTCCTGGTTATCGATCCCACAAAGAAGGCACGTTCCATACAATAGATAGCGTAATACTGAAATCCAATACTCAAATCGCAATTAAAGTTTACTTCTACTAATAAGATGTAGAAAGCAGTAACAGTTAAGCAAACCACAATTACTTCTAATATCTTTAAACAGAATTAACTAACACACACACACTAAGCTTTGTATTTGAAAGGTTTTGATATATATGAAAAGTGTCTTTCCTCTTGCAATGAGTATATGATGTGTGAATGATATAGAATGATTATTTATTGTATTGTGCCAAATAGGAGCATAAATATTTCTTTACCCTCAAAAGATTACCCCCTCTTCCAAGCATGTAAAGAACATTGACATAACCTAAGTTTAGTCACTAAATCTAAGGCTAGGCTGGGAGGCTATCGGCTCTCACTATGGAGCTCCCACTCACCCTTCACCTGAAGGCTAACCTTTGACTTTAGTTACCAATCTTACGACTAAATTGGGGATCTCAGCTTGTCACCCTAAAACCTCCAATTTGAAGCACATCAAACCACATTTCCCTATTTATTTGCACTCAATTCCCATGAACTACACAATTCATTCATGGACATTGAATGGATTCTTTATTATTGTTGTAGGACACTCAATCCTTTTGGAGTTAATGTACAACAACAGATTTTAATAATTTAATTAGTCAGATCAAAAATTAAATTAAGTTTGAAATGAAAAACCATCACAATTTCTTCAATACTTTAAAAGCACTTCAAATTCACATCATCACATCATAACATCTCTATGCAAGAAGAAAGACAAAGGAGACTTCTCAGAATTCATAGAGAAGACACAATAAAACATGGATTTTATATATAAAAGAAAAGTCATACAAACCACAATAGTAAATACAACTTATCTCTTTCTCTTCCACAAGCAAACCCCTTGAAGTTTCTTTGAATTCTTTTCTCTCTTCTTTGCAACACTTAATTCCCTCTTTAGAATGGAAAGGAAGAAGCAATCTCTCACTTTACTTCTCCTTCACTCCTTAAAGAAGAATCCCTCTCAAATCTTCACCTCTACACTCACTCTTCCAAACCCTAACTCTAAACTCACACTCACTCTACTACTACACTCTTCTCCCCCTTTCAAATTTCGTCCAAAAACAGTTACATATATGTTAGAAAAAAATTCCCAAGAGTTTCCTTAAGCATCCCTTCAAAAAGTCACCAAAAACTTTTCATTTTTGAATTGCATCGACAAAGGGCGCCGGCGGTGCTCTATCGTCCATTTAATTCTGGAGTCTCTAGAAGTTGGCGCCGGTGGTACCCATTCTGGCGTCGGCGGTGCCAGAAGCTGTTTTCTCCTATTTTGCTCCTTTTTTGCTTCGAATTCGTTCCATTTTGCTTTTTTTTGCTCCAATCACCTAAAATCATCATACCTGCAACAAATCATGAAAAATTTCTTTCTTTAAAGTTCAATATCACCAAAAAATGGGTAAAATTATATAGCAAAAACAGTATATATTTTTGGTACATCAAAATTCCCCAAACTTAACTATTACTTGTCCTCAAGTAATCCTTTTACTACATAAATATATAACTCAAGGAAATGTACTTTTTACTTGTAGGACACTAAAATTTTTCATTCAAAGGAATATATTGGTAAGACTTTTAGAAAGAAATTCAGTAAATCAGATCAACACTACATGTATAAGAATATTCAGCAATCAAGTCTAAGGGTTCTAATCTTCTATTTATTTCAAGATAAACCATAATTTGTCACATTAAGAGTGCCTTGAAAGACTATATGAAAAGGAGTTCATGCAAACTTCATAAGAATGTAGGCTAATACTTTAAATATAAATTCAGAAATGAAATCAAGTTCTCCCTTTAGGGTGACTCAAGTGAAGCCAATTTTTGATTAGGCATCTCCTCAAGCTTCTCCTCATAAATATTTTTATTTCTTTTTCTTTTCCTTTTTCTTCTTTCTTTTTTTCTTTTGGGGTTGTTTTTCAATCCTTCTTTTCTTTTCTTTCCTTTTTCTTTTTATTTTATTTTATGAGGATTACTATATCTGGATAGCCTTTCATGATTTTGAACTTCACTCTCCTCTTTCTAAAGATCAAACTTAAAACACCTCCTTACTTTATAATTAGGTATAAGCTTTGTTATTCATTATAAAGTCTCAATCTCTTCTTAACACATAATAATTTAAGTCTCTTAACATTTCAAAAATATAGTTTTTTTTACTTTAAATAGTTAACTATAATCAAATCCTTTCATACCAAATATCTTGCCCCTATAAAATTAACCTTTATTACTAAAAACTTTCATCCAATCCTTCTATAATATTCAACTGAAATAAAAAGTTCTAGTTATCTAAAGTGAGGTTCAACTGCTAGAAGTTAAGCTAATAATTTTTGAAAATATAATAATTGAGAACAAATAAGAGTTAATATTTTTCTACCCTCCCCCAAACTTAAATATTTTAATAAATTTGAAACAGTAGAGAGTAAAAGAAACTAACCTTTTTGTGTCGAGATCTTGAAATCTTCAAAAGCTATCTAGTATTAGTCAAAATTTACAGCTAGCAGGTATGAAACAGTTAGTAACAGTGATATAAAATTTTTAAACATTTGCAGGGTAAAGAGATATCAACTTTAAACATCTAAACATCCAACGAAACACCACAACTACTAAACAAACTATCACAACACTACACATTTTATTTTCTAATTTCAACTTTTCATTACAACACTACAGTACATCAACAGGCTCACACATCACATAGAAAGTAAATAACTACTACATCACAAAAACACAACACATAAAAAGAAAAACAGAAACAAAAACAGATAAACTACCACTCTTCAACACCAGCTTTCTCAGTAGGGTCAACAGGACCAGGTCTATACAATGTATAGCTAGGGCAAGTAGGGAATATCACACCAGTCTCCCCCCTTATGAATCTGACATGGGCATCATGATAGCCAATAACAAACTCAACTCTTCTTCTCATATAATCCTCATTCACATCACTTCTAGCCTCAAACAAATCCATCCTACCATGGAGTCTATCCATACTATCACTCTGTAATCTCAACTGCTCCATAATATAGGACAATGTAGGGGTCTCAGACGTGCAAGGAATGTCGTAGCTCGTAGTAGGAATATCAGTACTCCTACTCTCATCTCGTGCTCCTACATGAGACTCTTAAGTAAGAATGATAGTCTTGGTAATCGGTCTCAGTGGTATAGCTACCTCTTCAGAACAGTTAAATTCTACTCCAAACTGTACACACAGGGCATGAATCAGGGCAGGATGTCCTAATCCTCCAGTGGTCTCTCCTCTAGCAATAGACTGAATGTTCTTGAAGACAATAGCTCCAATATCAATCTTCTTCATAGTCTGAATACAATAATTCAAAATTGCTTTATCCCTTGTAACTTCACTAGTCGCTAAAGTAGAGGAGGAAGACGAAAGCAAGGGAGAAATTCACGGGTCCCAGGGTCAAAATCACGAAATATAAGGGTTTTGGTCTTTTTCTATATTCGAGCGCTGGCGGCGCTCGATAGGGCGCCGGTGGCGTTCTATTTATCCAATCAGGCAAAGTTTCTGTATTTAGGCCCCGGCGGGGCCAGTGCAAAAATTTTTCTGGTTCCGAAATTTTTTTTGTAATTTCAATCGATTCGTCTTCCATAATCTCATTTAACACTTCATTAAGCACATATTTCATCACAAAAGTAATAAATAACACAATTCTTACAAAAACAACACAAAACATCACTTATATATATATAATTCACATTACAACATAAACTCTAACATGTTCATCAAATCAAATCAACAACCCTTAGATTTATAGTGTTGCAAGTACACTACGATAAGCAAACACTAAAATCTAATCACACATAAAGAAATTAAGCATAGTAAATCCAAATGCAAAATACAAAGCAAAGCAAAGTAAATACTAAACACACCAAGCAAAACAAAGCAAAGTAAAGCAAACACACATCAAGCACAAGCAGAATCCAGTAAACACAAAGAAATTAAGCATAGTAAATCCAAATGCAAAATACAAAGCAAAGCAAAGCAAATACTAAACACACCAAGCAAAAAAAAAGCAAAGTAAAGCAATCACACATCAAGCACAAGCAGAATCCAGTAGTCACTCCTCATCAGTCTCTGAACTATCTTCCTCTCTGATATCTCTAATAGATTGACGATGCACAAACAAATTGTAGAAGGGATGAAATGGGAATTCATCAGATGAATCCTCGGCAATCACAACATTCTTCTTCAACAAATTAATCAGGCCCATTTCAATCCAACCAGTGTGATCAAATTGTTCATTCATCCTCCAGTCTATGTGATCAAATAAATCAGAAATATTATTAATAACATTCAAAACATTTTGTACCTCTTTTTCCAATTGCTTGATTTTCTTCAGTATAAATCTGGAACTTTCAGGAAAGTAAGGCTGAATGGGTTGTGAAGTTTGAGTAGGTTGATCAGCAAAGAGATCCATATCACCTCATCTCCTACTGTTTGGTAGTAAAAAAGATTAGTTGGATCAATAGGCCTCCAGGGAAAAAGAACCTTTTCCCAACTCTCATATGGAACTTGTGATTGACTACACAACAGAAATATGGTAGACGGGTTTCCAAGCCCATATCTAGATCCATGAACTATGAATCCCAAAACAGATTTCACAATTATTTTTCCAATATCAATCGGCCTTCCAGTTTGAATACAGAAATTTAAAATAGCACTTTCCTTGGTTATTTTACTAATCTTCAAAGTTGGAAATAACTTCGCCGAAATAAAATAATGCCACTGCTTTGACATCGAATTTAAAGATGCAGAAGGGAAACTAATATATCCATTGTCTCTTACTTCCCAATCTTCTTTTTCATCAGTCAAATAACGATAAACTTCATTCATATCATCGCTTATCGCATTAAAATTGGAATAGTGGCAGATAGGTACATTCTCAATCATAAAGAGATCATTAATTCTTGTAGGAGAGAATTGCACAAACCTACCTCGTACATAGACGAATCCTTGGTTGATCCTGTAAAGATTTGCATAGAATTCCTTCACAACCGGAATGACTACGGCAGCGGTAGTGTAACATAGCACTTCCCAACACCTTTTATTTATTATCTCTTCAACTCTTGCAGTAGGATTATCCAATCCTCGATTAATAAAGCCTCTCTCCTTGATAATCCTCCTCTTCATCATCATCTTGGTGAATATTCGCCGCGCCTCAAAACTGATAAACTTTTATCGGTTGAAAATGCGAGATCGAGTGGGTTCTATGGAGTAAGAATCCATGGGATGCGAATTGGGAAAGGAAGTTTTCGTTTTTCTGGTGGTTAGAGGTTTAAAATGGAGTTTTGGGGGTTATAAGGAAGAAGATCCCGCTCAAAACCACAAAAAATCAAAATTTTAAACTCTAATAACCGTCACCAGGATTTGGGCGCCGGCGGTGCTCAAATCCTGAAGTTCAACATACAGTCTGTACTTGGCCGCCAGCGGCGCCCATTCTGGCATCGGCAGCGCTAGTTGTCAAAAATTTCACCGAACTTCATTTGGCCCTAAATATTCCAATATCTCAATTCGATCTAATATTTATCAATTTTTAAAAGTATTTAGGAGCGATTAGGATTTCAAAATAACTATCTAAAAAGACAACTACAACAAACAAGCAAACACACCACAAAGATACATATGGGTTGCCTCCCATAAAGCGCTTGGTTTAACGTCGTCAGCCAGACAAACCATTCAGCTTAATCGAGATGACTCAAAGAATAAAACCTCTTTGAATTCGAAGTTGAAACCCGTCAAAGTAAGGCTTTAATCGATGCCCATTAACCTTGAAAATCTTTCCAATATCAGGATCCTCAATATCAATAGCTCCAAAAGAATGAACTTTTACAACTGTAAAAGGTCCCAACCATCTAGACTTGAGCTTTCCAGGAAATAATTTTAATCTTTTGTTGTATAACAAAACTTTCTATCCATGTTCAAATTTATTTTTCAATATCTTCCGATCATGCCACAATTTCATTCTCTCTTTATAGATTCTGTCATTATGATAAGATGCATTTCTAATTTCTTCCAATTCATTCAATTGCATAAATCTCTTCTCTCCAGCATTATTCAAATTAAAATTCAACTCTTTTATCGCCCAATATTCTTTATGCTCCAATTCAACCGGTAAATGACAAGTCTTACCAAACAATAGTTTATAAGGAGACATTCCAATAGGAGTCTTAAAAGCAGTCCTATAAGCCCATAATGCAGTATCTAATCGATCAGACCAATCTAATTTGTGATTATCCACAATTTTCTCAAAATTTTTTTTAATTTCACGATTAGACACTTCTACTAAACCACTAGTCTAAGGATGATAAGCAGTAGGGATTCTATGAATAATATTATATTTCTCAATCAATCTCTTAATTTGATTATTCCTGAAATGGGATCCACCATCAGTTATAATCACTCTCGGCATTCCATATCTCGCAAATATATTTTTCTTTAAAAATTTTGAAACACTTCGAGCATCACATCTAAGTAAAGCAATAGCTTCAATCCATTTCGAGACATAATCAAATGCAACCAGTATATATAAATTCCCAAATGAAGGAGTAAATGGTCCCATAAAATCTAATCCCCTTACATAAACAATTTCAACTTCCAAATTATAGTTTAGAGGCATTTCATTTCTTCTAGAGATATTACCTACTCTTTGACTTCGGTCACATGATTTAATATATTTGTATACATCCTTAAAAAGAGTAGGTCAATAAAATCCAGATTGTAAAATCTTAGAAGCAGTTTTATCAACGTCGAAATGACCTCCAAATTCAGAATCATGACATCGTTGAATAATTAAATTAGTTTCTTCCTATGGCACACATCTCCTAATAATCAGATCCTTACACTGTTTATATAGATAGAGCTCATCCCAAAAATAAAATTTTGCATCATATTTAATCTTCTTTTATTGTTGCCTAGTTAAATCAGGTGGTACAATATCACTCACAATATAATTCACAATATCAGCATACCAAGGCAAATTTCTTCCCATAATAGTATAAAGTTGTTCATCAGGGAAAGTTTCTGTAACTTCCTTCTCAAATTCAGATAATTTATCATACTCTAATCTCGACAAATGATTAGCTATTTGGTTATCAGATTCCTTCCGATCAACTATCATAAAATCAAATTCCTGCAGAAGAAGTGTCAATCTAATCAATCTAGGTTTGACATTCTTCTTTTGCATTAAATATTTGATAGATGAATGGTCTGTATGCACAATACTTTTAGCTCCAATTAAATAAGGTCTAAACTTTTCAAAAGAAAAAACTATAGCTAATAACTCTCTTTCAGTAGTGGTATAATGAATCCGAGCTTCATTAAGAGTTTTACTAGCATAGTAAATGACTTTGAAAAATTTATCAAGCCTCTCCCCAACATTACTCCGATCGCATAATCACTAGCATCACACATAAGTTCAAATGGTTTCTCCAAATCATGTGAAATAATTATAAGTGCAGTGATTAATTTCTCTTTCTATAATTCAAAAGCACACAAACATTCATCATTAAAATTAAATTTTCTATCATTTTCTAGAAGTCGGCACAATGGTTTGGTAAATTTAAAAAAATCTTTAATATATCGCCTGTAAAATCCAGCGTGTCCTAAGAAACTCCTCACCTCTCTCACGGTAGTGGGTGGTGGCAATCTGTCAATCACTCAAATTTTAGAAGGTCGACCTCCATACCAAATTCAGAAATTTTATGCCCACGCACAATTCATCCTGCAACCATAAATTGACATTTCTCCTAATTCAAATCTAAATTTGTTTTCTCGCAAAGCTTCAAAACTTTTGCCAAGTTTTCCAAACAGATTTCAAATGAAGTCTCGAATACAGAAAAATCATCCATGAAAACTTCTATTCCATTATCTATCATACTGCTGAAGATAGACATCATACATCTCTGAAAGATTGTAGGTGCATTACACAGTCCAACAGGCATTCTTCGAAAAGCAAAGGTTCCATAAGGGCTAGTAAATGTTGTATTTTCTTGATCTTCAGGAGCAATAGGTATTTTGATGATAACCAGTATATCCATCCAGAAAGTAGTAGTACTTGTGTCCAATAAGTCTATCCAACATTTGATCGAGAAAAGGAAGAGGAAAGTAATCTTTTCGAGTGGCGGCATTTAATTTCTTCTAGTCAATACAAATTCGTCATCCATTAGTTTGTCTTGTGGGTATAATTTCATTCCATTCATTCACTTCAACATTCACTCCTCCCTTTTTCAGTATACAATGTATTGGACTCACCCAAGCACTATCCGAAATAGGATAAATAATTACAGCATCCAGCCATTTTAAAATCTTCTTCTTAACTACTTCTTTCATTATTGGATTCAATCTCCTCTACGGATCAACTCTCGGTTTATGTTCTTCATCTAATAAAATCCTGTGCATACAAATTGAAGGACTGATTCCTTTAATATTCGCTAAAGTCCATCCAAAACCTTTTTGTATCTTTTTAAAATTTCCAACAATTTTTGTTCTTGATATTCGTTTAACTCCGAAGATACAATAACTTGTAGGGTAGATGATTCTCCTAAAAACATATACTTCAAATGATTAGGGAGAATTTTCATCTCAGGTTTAGGAGGTTTTATTATAGATGGAATTAAGATTTTATCTCCACCTTCCATAGTGTCTAATACTTCAAATCTCTCCTGAACATACTCCAAATCTTCATTCTTCTTACTATCTGAATTTTCTTCATTTTCAATTCCTTCTTCAAAAATATTTTCATACTTCGCTTCTTTTTCAAATATATTTTCAAAATGATCCTTTCTCAAATATTCACAGACCTCCATCCTAAAACATTCATCATCTTTTACCATTGAGGGATACTTTATAGATTTCAAAATATTAAAGGTCACCTCTTAATCATTAACCCTCATAGTTAATTCTCCTTTTTGAACATCAATCACTGCTCTCCCAGTAGCAAGAAATGTTATTCCCAAAATGATTGGAATTTCTTTATCTTCCTCCATATCAAGTACAATAAAATCCACAGGAAAGATAAATTTATCCACTTTCACTAACACATCTTCCACCACTCCTTTAGGGTAAGTAATGGAACGATCGACCAACTGAAGAGTCACAGATGTAGGAGAAATTTCTCCTATTCCCAACCTTTTGAAAGTTGATAAATACATAAGATTAATACTAGCTCCCATATCACATAAGGATCTTCCGAAAAAATTTTCACCTATAGCACACAGGATAGTGAAACTATCAGGATCTTTAAGTTTTTCAGGAAGCTTCTTTTGAATAATTGCACTACACTCTCCACTAAGTGCAACAGTTTCATGATCTGTGAACTTTCTTTTCTTTCTGAGAATATCCTTCGTAAACTTGGCATAGTCAGGCATCTGTTCTAATGCTTCAATAAAAGGAATATTTATCATTAATTTCTTAAGAATCTCCAAAAATTTTCCAAATCTGTTATCCCTATTTTGTTGCTTCAATCTTTGAGGAAATGGATGTGGTGGTTTTTTAACAGTAATCTTCACTGGTTCAAGAGGATATTCCATATCTGGATAAATCTTGTTTGAAACTTTTTCAATATGCACCTTCTCTTTCTCTATTTCAACTTCTTTTTGTACTCTCGTCTCCAATACCTTTCCACTCCTTAATTGAATAGCCTTAAGTTGTTCCTTATTTTGATCTTTTGGATTGATCTCAACGTTACTTGGAAGCATTCCAGAAGGTCTATTATTAAGAGCAGTGAAAATATGCCCCAATTGATTTTCAATATTTTTTATCGCAACACCTTGAGCTTGTAATTGATTTCCCATATTCAGAATCATTTCTTCAGTAGATAAATTGCGGGTTACTATTAAATCTAGGAGGATAAGAATGACTAAAATTAGTACTTCCTTAATTGTTCGAATTTCCAACTGGATTTATAGAACTGTTCCCCCATTGTGGGTTAACATTGGCATTGTTATTATTCCAGTTGAAATTTTAGTGATTCTTCCAACCAGGATTATAATAATTCGAATAAGAATTATTAGGTCTATTAATATCATTCAAAGTCTCATATGGTGTTTGAGATTCTGTCATCTGTCTAAATGAATTTTCCTCTAACACTTAGGGTGGTTGAGAATAAATCATTCCATACTGATCTATTTTCTTAGAAAAGGGCTGCAATTTGAGAAACTATCATAGTCATCATATCTGAATCATGAACACTTGCTACTCTCTTAGGATTTACCCGTTCAGAGGGCCATTGAAAATTATTAGTAGCCATTTCTTCTATTAATGAGTATGCATCATCAAAAGGTTTTGACATTAACGATCCACCAGCAGCAGCATCTATAATCGATCTTAATGATCCCACTAATCCATTGTAAAATGTTTGAATTATTAATCAGTCTAGTAAAGCATGTTGTGGGCACTTCCTAAGAAGATCTTTAAATCTTTATTAAGCTTCATATATTGATTCCCCTTCAAACTGACCAAAAGATGTGATATCATTTCTTAGCTTAGCAATCTTTGATGGAGGGAAATATTTTGATAGAAACTTTTGAAAAAGTTCTCCCCAAGTTCTAATAGATCTAGGTGCTAACGAATTTAACCACGTCTTAGCTTTATCCCTTAATGAAAAAGGAAAAAGTCTAAGTCTGACAGCATCACTCGACACTTCTTCATATTTAAAAGTAGCACAAAGTTCTAGAAAACTAGTGAGATGTAAATTTGGATCCTTATTAGGTGTTCCTCCAAATTGATTATTTTGTACCATTTGGATAATAGCAGGTTTAAGCTCAAATGAATTAGCAGCAACATCATGATTTTGAATAGTCACATGAATTTCATCTGATGTTGGATTAGCATAATCTCTTAAAGGTCTTGGAAAATTTTCAATATCATTTCTCTGATTATCTTGGTTATTCGCCATTTCGCAAGGATTCTCAGTTTGTTTTTGTTGTTCTCTAATTTTTCTAACAGTATGCTCTAACTCAGAATCGTAAGGTACTAAACCTATAGATCCACTACTACGCATATAAAATCACACAAATACTCTAACAAGTAAGCAAACACACAATTACACACTACAAAGTAAAGGTTTTCAGTTGCTATATTATCAATAGATACCGTTTATACCATCCCCGGCAACGGCGCCAAAAACTTCATGCAGACTTATTATTACGCAAGAACTTATGAACCCAAATTTATATATTTATATTGATTTTTGTAAAGTTCAAACTTCAACGCAAGTAGACGTATCGTATCAAGTAATACATGGCTCTAATGGAGTCATGGTTATCGATTCCACTGGAAAGACACGTTCCTTACAATAGATAGCGTAATACTAAAATCTAATACTCAAATCAGAATTAAAGTTTAAGTTTACTTCTACTAACAAGATGCAGAAAACGGTAACAGTTAAGAAAATCACAATTACTTCTAATATCTTTAAACATAATTAACTAACACACACACACTAAGCTTTGTATTTGAAAGGTTTTGATATATATGAAAAGTGTCTTTCCTCTTGCAATGAGTATATGATGTGTGAATGACATAGAATGATTATTTATTGTCTGCCAAATAAGAGCATAAATATTTCTTTTCCCTCAAAAGAGTTCTCCCACTTCCAAGCATGTAAAGAACATTGACATATCCTAAGTTCAGTCACTGAATCTAAGGCTAGGCTGGGAGGATACCGGCTGTCACTACGGAGCTCCCACTCACCCTTCACCTGAAAGCTAACCTTAGACTTTAGTTACCAATCTTACAAATAAATTGGTGATCTCATCCTGTCACCCTGAAACCTCCAATTTGAAGCCCATCAAAACACATTTTCCTATTTATTTGCACTCAATTCCCATGAATTACTCAATTCATTCACGGACATTGAATGGATTCTTCATTATTGTTGTAGGATACTCAATCCTTTCAGAGTTAATGTACAACAGCAGATTTTAACAATTCAGTTGGCCAGATCGAAAAGTAAATTAAGTTCGAAATGAAAAACCATCACAATTTCTTCAATGCTTTAAAAGCACTTCAAATCCACATCATCATATCATCACATCTCTATGCAAAAAGAAAGACAAAGGAGACTACTCAGAATTCATAGAGAAGACACAATAAAACATGAATTTTATATATAAAAGAAAAGTCATACAAATCATAATAGCAAATATAATTTATCTCTTTCTCTTCCCCAAGCAAATCCCTTGAAGTTCGTTTGAGTCTTTTTCTCTCTTCTTTGCAACACTCAATTCCCTCTTTAGAATGGAAAGGAAGAAACAATCTCTCACTTTACTCCTTATCCTTCACTCCTTAAAGAAGAATCCCTCTCAAATCTTCACCTCCACACTCACTCTTCCAAACCCTAACTCTAAACTCACACTCACTCTACTACTACAATCTTCTCCCCCTTTCAAATTTCGTCCAAAAACAGTTACATATATGTTAGAAACGAATTCCCAAGAGTTTCCTTAAGCATCCCTTTAAAAAGTCACAAAAACTCTTCATTTTTGAATTACACCGACATAGGGCGCCGGCGGCGCTCTATCGTCCATTTAATTCTGGAGTCTCTGGAAGTTGGTGCAGGCGGCGCTAGAAGCTATTTTCTCCCATTTTGCTCCTTTTCGCTCTGAATTCGTTCCTTTTTGCTTCTCTTTGCTCCAATCACCTAAAATCATCATACCTGCAATAAATCATGAAAAATATCTTTCTTTAAAGTGTAATATCACCAAAAATGGGTAAAATTATATAACAAAAATATTATATATTTTTGGTGCATCATCTGCCCTCTGTTTTTTGTAAACAAGTTTCTTAACCAGCATTTCTCCCTCACGTTGGCTTCCTTCTTCCGACCTTCTTTTTCCCTTGGGCCCCTTCTCGCCTTCCAGGTTTTTTTTTTTTGCCTCGAGATGGGCTCGGGGATATGGATAGTCTGAATTCTCTCCTCATCATTTCTGCCCTTGGGAGACAATCTGAAGGTTTCTTAACACTTTCCATGGAGAAGTTGAAAAGCTGATCGACTCATAGAGATAACCACAAAAAGAAATGAGGGATAACAAAGGAAACAATCATGCGAATTTTGGGCTCGAAAATCACGAGAGTAAAATTATTGAACCATTAAAAAATTATAATAAGATTTATTTTCTTTATTAAATTCTCTTATTCTTATCACAGAATGACTTTCGAGAAGCAGGAGAATCGAGAAACTAAAATACGCGCATTAGAAATGCGTCTGCGTGAATCTCGAGGAGATCTAATAGAATAGGAGACACATACCACTAAGAAGGATCCACTAGCGGAAGATCAAAGGATCAACTTGACTGGGTACGACCACCGCGAACAAGGGCTAGAGGTCAACCACATTTAGGTCATCCAAAACAAAATCCATTGAAAATCGATCCAAGCGAAGGCATTGACCTATCTCTCACCATAAACAAACTCAAGGGAAAATTTTAACATAAAAAACCACTTGACGAATGCCCCCGAGCCCTTTCATTAGAGGGTGAGAGATTGACAGTGACATGCTCCAAGAATATTCCAAAGGACCCCCTCATCAAGGCATGAGCTACCTATCGGATTACAGAGACTCACCCTATGCCCGATAGCCTAACCTCATCCCACCGACAAGAGCTCCTCATCCAAGGATCTGCAGTCGACTATTAGCTTAGAATGTCCGACAGGCAAAAGCAAGTAGACGAAGAAAAATCCTAGCAACCCAAAGACCATTGAAGGCCAACCGACGACCCTCTTTTCCTATTGTCTGGCGCATGGGTCTTACCGAACCAAGACCCATTACCTTCGCCCAACTAAGTCATAGGGCAGTCGAACCTTAAGCCTATACTTGTAAAATGCCTAAAATATCCCGTAATGCCCCCATTAAAGTAGGTGCAGACATGTATTCTCGCATATTGTACCCCCTCTCTCTATAATAGGGGGATCATTTTATGAGAAATGACTAATCATGATTTCATATTACTATTCATTCTTTGTTCATTTCTCTCTCTCTCTCTCTCTCTCTCTCTCTCTCTCTCTCTCTCTCTCTTTCTCTCTCTCTCGTCCTATGTTCTACTCCTTGGGTGTGGTTCATGGATAATCTCACATCCAACAAATATTTTATTTGTATATAAACTAACTCTTGATCTTAAGAAGGAAGATTCTTAGATCTTACAAGACTTAATTACCCTCTTGTTTTTTCCTAATTGTGAGAACTTTGAGGTAAATTAGGATCCAACGGCTTAAAATTATCATCTGAATTTCAAGACATGCATAAATATGACAACTGCTGAATTTGTTCTACTTTACACTACTACTACTCTAAAACATACAAAACATTCCATAATTAAAAAAATGTGCCCTAATCTTTTTCCTCATTTTATTTTAAATTACTTTGTCATTTTGCACACTTTATATGTGAGCTGTATATAGGAACATCATCATTCCATTTTTGTGGTAGGCATTTACTTTTATTATGATTTTTAATTATTATTTTGTAAATCGTGCACCTCATTAAAAAATCTAAAATTTATTAAAAAAATTATATCAAAACAATTTATAAATTTGTATGGCAATGATTCAAGATTTTCCTTTTTTTTTTAAAATACTTATTATTTGACATTAATTTGTACAAAATATAGTTTTCTCATATTTATTTATTTATTAGGTACAAATGATCCAAATGCAATTAAAAAAATTAAAATTTTACTTTTAAATTCCTTTTACATTGATTTTAAATTTTAACTCCTTTAAGCCAACACAAATGTATTATTTCAAATTTTAATACAATAATACAACATTTAAATAACAATCATATAAGATGTTTTTTCTAATGTCATATTTAAGTTTTTTCCCTTTTTTGGCAAAGAAAATAATTTGTCATGCTTGTAATCATGATTTGACGACTCGGAACTCTTTAACGTGCTCATGCAAATTTTTTTCAATGAATCTTTAGGTCGAGATTTGTAAATCAAAATCAATATATAATTTTAGCTTCATTTTAAAATTATTATAATATAAATTTTAATTAAAATTTTTTATGTATTAAATTTATGTCAAGTAAATTCTAATAATTTCAAATTTTATTTTATCAAAGATTTAATTAAGATATCTAAACAAGAAATATTTTATTTTGATGATAATGAGTATACAATTTATCATGAATTTACTGTGAAATGTGTTTAATATAAAAATTTAATAACATTTCATGTAGTCTAATTATATTTTATAAAAAATTTGTATAACTTTTTTTTTTATTTTCTTTAAAAAATTATTACACAAAAAATTACTTGGGATGTCCATCATAAATAATGGAGCATAAAAGTTTATAGCATTTTTATTCTAATATTCAAACACAATTTTAAAACCACCAATGCCAATCTCACATCCATCTATAGAATGTTAAGGTTATTATCAAAATTAGTATTGGTGCCTTCGCTAAATGAACTTTCAAACTCCACCCCGCATGACGCGGGCTTCGTTTGGGGAAGCTTATTCGTTGAGGCGGCGTTTTGAAAACGCCGTCTCACCACTTGAAACTTGCGTTTGAGCAGTTTATCCGAGAACGCGGTTGGTTTTTTACACTAAACGCGGAACGTGAGTCGAATCCCGCGGTCTATGTTTTCAGATATGGGACTTATCAGAATAAGCACCCCAAACACATCCTCAGTCTAGACATACAAAGCAACGACACTCCTATAGGCAAAAATGAAATTATGGCCGTCATCAAACAAAATAGAACATAGATTTTTTATTTTAATATATTAAAGATCTCCTATTTCAGATCATAATAAAAATGAAAAATAAAAAACAAAAATAAAAGCGATCTCTAATGGCTCTAAAAGTTCCCTTTTCTGACTCAATGACGCCATAAAATCAACAATAAACTACACATTACTGCAGATCAAACTTATATATGACGTAGAATTCAGTTAATAAAAGGACCTAATCACCAGTTAGTGCACGAGGCCTATGTTCAATGGTTAACAAAGACATGCAAGTTTGGGAGATGGCCCTTACAAAACCCAAATTTGCTGTTAAAGTCGGAGCATTATAGTGATCTCCAGTACCAAATATGACCTTGTTCTTTTCTCCAATTTTTCTTGTTGTTGGAAGATCAGATATGCGTGCTGAAGGCCTGTCTGGAACAACACTGCACATTTTAAATAAGATCAAATTGAAGGGGATAGTTTTATAACCGAGTTTTTTTAAGGAAAACAATTTTAGGATATAAAAAATGCAGATTAAGGGGTGTTTGATAGTACTAATCACGCGATTTATGAAATCAGACACAAAAATGTGTTGAGTTCTACAGATTTACGAAGATTTGTGGTTCGAAATGTTGCCTTCGATTCAGCTCAAGTCCAAGAGGGTGGATTTAACATATTTATGATTTTGGAATTTACTAAATTCTACTAATGCTAAATCGTGCTTGCAAGCAAACACCACCTAAATAAATTAGGGAGTGCTAAATGTCCGGTCTGAAATATAATTCACCTCAAAAGGTATTCCAAATAAAACGCTGCAACCTATCGACTACAATGGCGAGCGGCAAAAGCAAAAACAAACTAAGGGGATTTGCATTATATTGATACATATCACAATTTTTTATGTATTTGTACATCTAATATAAAAACTTTGATATTAACTTATATGATATTTAAGTCTAACAATCAACATAAAACATATGCAGGGCTAATATTAGTAATGTTTTTGATGTATTGTTGAAGATTTAGGTGTAATATAAGTAAAGATCAAAATTTAAAGGACATGTAAATACATAAAAATTATATGTTATGCATGTAAATTCCCCAATGAAATAATATACCTGAGTTTTAAAATAATGACTGTAAAATAAATTATATATTACAAATGTGAAATAGCAGCCTTCAGCAAAATGAATAATGAAGTAAAATGAGACCGCTGAGAGCAAACAAATCACTTATGCTTTATTAAACAGCTAGGGAGAATGCAGTACAAATGAAAATGGAAAGCCATCAAATAGTCAATCATGTTTCTTAAAGAGAAAATTGGTTCTTGGCTTGTATAATCAAAAAGCAATATAAGAAATTAAAAAAAGAGTCGGAAAGAGAGATTAATTAATACTTAACGGATATCTCATACATTATTAATCCTTCTAACTGATGTTGCTAAGCAAATATGCAATTTTGAGGGATGCATAAGCCGTCACCTTTGAGAGGAAGATATTATGAAAGGTTTGTCAAATAAATATAGAAGTATGCCCAATAGACTACAGAGAAAAAAAGGTTCAAGGGGACAGAAAATGCGATTGTCGAAATAAGGCTGACGATGATTGACCATGGCAAATGACGTTATATACCAAAGAAGACTATATAGATATATATATATATTGGATGAATCATGAACACTTGCAATTTGCAAATAAATAAAAAGTCCATACGAGTATAAAAAGCTAAAGAGAAATCTAAATGGTAATATCCCTAGACTATTTTAATTGGAGCCAAAATAGTTCTTGTGGATTATTTCAAACTATATTAAAAGAGTTTGGGCACCAAATTGAAATTTTTATAGACTCTAGGACCAAAACGATCCCTTGCAAAAGTTGGGGAATCATTTTGACACTTTATTCATTATAAATTCATCATCAAGGCGGTGTTTTTAGATATTCGCTTTCCAAGTTTAGCAATCCACTTTTCATGGTTGATTAACGATCCTGATGTCAGGATGGTCACACCAGGCCACAATGAAGTCACATAATTGCCACTAGCAGGCCCAAGGCGCTGCAGCAAGCAACTGAAAATACATGGCGCACAGCTTTCTCATTGGATAAAAGCTCCGTCTCCACGTTTGGATGGCGTTTCAGCCCGCACCACTAGTGCACTTTCTAAATGTGTCATAATACATTTTCCAAAAAAAAATACAGTAATAGTTTGGCACAAGCTTCCCGGTAGTAGAGTCTATGGTTCTACACGCTAATGATGTCATGCTTACGGCTAAAAAATAATGAGAATTAATGAGATTCAACTTATAAGAAATATTACTGCCAATGACGATATATCACAAGCATTAGTGGTGGAGGTACTAGTACCGACATATAGGCATATAGGATGAGTACAAACAGGAGAAATAAAGAGAAAAATATACTCAATTATGAGGATAGAAAAAAATAATACAAACATGTCTTTCTAAAATGGCATATTTCAATCATTTCACACAACAATTTAGTATTCCTACACTAATACACTTGATGGAGTGGATATATCAATAGATACTAGAAAAATGAAGAGCTGACAAAGCTTTGAAAAAGATATCAAATAACAGTGTTGTTTGAAAAGACTGTCTTTGATGAAGTGACATCTACTTCAATAAAATTAGTTTTCTAATGGAAAATAGAATTGCTTGCAACATAAATTGCTGATGATTATTACAGTTAATGATCATAAGCTTTGTAATGGGAAAATCAAAGTCATAAATGAGGTTCTAATCTACAATGTTTTACAGGAAAAATGAGCCATAACCTTGTGTTTAGCTAGCATTAGATCGATCTAGAACAATTCATATCTGAAATTTTTCAAAACACAAGATTTCTACCCACAAAAGGTAATATCCTGAAGTAAAGTTTTAATTCTCAATAGATATAACATAATCTACATGAAAAAAAAGCCGCAATCATTAAAAGATTGTATTTTTAATAGGATATCTTTTCTCAAGAATTTCTTGATATATCATAAATTCTTATGACAATATCTCAATTATTAATCCACGAGATCTCCCAAAAATCTATGAAAATATTTGCCAACCATGTGCCCATAATTGTAATGATAGTATAAGATCAAGCACTTATATAAAGATGTCACATCAGTTGGAGCACCACATAAATGACATACCAAGGGAGCTCCTCAAGCTTAATTGGAAAATCCTCTCGGGAAGTTGCTCAAGGAAGCCTTCACATGGGGATTGCCTTGGGATCCTCTCGGCTTCTCAAGAAGTTTTCAGACTCACTTAACTAGCATAACTTTCTCATCCAAAGTACACTACAGAGATCTCCCCCAACACAAAGTGCCAAGAAGCATTTATGACGATCTTACAAAATCATATGAATCTATCCAACTATAAAGCACATTCAATGCAGTGTATCGATGCCCAAATTGAATAGTGAATCCACAACTAGTCATTCAATAACATGGCAATAAATTATCAACTTCGCTTGCCTAAAATCCTAGTTCTTTCACTTTATCATATATATGAAAAGGACCTCAACTCGTTCATTGCTTCATCAATGTGCTGACATTGCTTAGTCTACATCACTACCATAAAGAAGTAGGCTATCATCATCACAGAATTATGAATCAAACGCATTAATTTTGGCTATATAATTCCCATCACCCAATCATTCAAGTGTTATTGATTCTAGTTCGTCTACTTATAGAAGAGCTCCTAAATAACCCTCAAGCAATCACCACCTTCAAGTACTATCCAAGATTTTCTTGTATTTTTGTCGGTATTTATTTCGACTTCTAAAATTGATGGAAAAAATAATAAGGTCTTCCTTGAGGAATACAATAATAACCTTCATCCTAACTCTGATAGAAGACCTAAGCATTGTAACGCGGGAGCTTCATGCCTTACCGTTGCAGTGATGCGGGCGTAAAGAGTTGCGGGATCCGATCCCACAATTGCTTCATTTGGATCGGATCAGTCTAGACCTAGGAGGGTCGGCCGGTGCTCCCATATTGGTTTGGCAACTCCTTCCCATAGATAGATCAAATCATAAGTATCTAGGGCTTCTTTATGAGATTCCTTTCCTTTCTGTTTTAAGTTTTGGCATATGTTTCTATCAGGACAGTCGGCGGCGTCCTCTTTCTCCCTTTTGAGGTTGTATCCAAAGGTGGAAGTGTTTCAAAAATAGCTCCTTTTAAGGTGAAAGATCTCCTTCCAAGATTGTAGCTCGTTCTCGCAGGGGTATTTATTTTTCCATCATTTGCATTCCACCCCTCACTATTGCCGCCGATTTTCTCACAATCCGAACCACCGGAGAGCATTCCAATTGCTTCCTATAAATCCAGCCACTAGTCCCCACCTCCTCCCATCCCTTCCAATCATCTCTCCCCTGTTGTCATTCATTCCAGCCACCTGTCTTCATTGTCCAATCATCCTCCTCGCTATCGCATCCTCGGGACACCCCTCCCTTGGTTGTCCCACACATTCCACACCGTTGCTGCCAACATTCCTGATTGTTTTGCTGCTATTCCAGCCACTAGGACACGTCCCTCCACGACCTTACCACTGTCCCTATCTTTCCCAGTCTCCCCAACGATCGCCCCTTACCTTCTTAGGCATCGTCGCCTCCAGAATCTGCCCCTACCTCCTTTCCACTTGCTGTCATCATCCAGAACAGCAGTTCCACATCATATTTGTTGCTTGCTAGCTGTCTGGAACCCTAAACACCACTACCTTGCTGCTTTTCATTGGCCGAGTAGCTCGTCCACCATCTCGCCGCATTACAACCCCTTGCCGACCACCACCAACACCACTAGGGGTGTAAACGAGCCGAACTCAAGCGAGCTAAGGCTCAGCTCGTGTTCGGCTCGTTTACATTTCGAGCCCAAAAAGTGTGTTCGTGTCTTAACGAGTCGAACACGAGCTGTTCACGAACAAAAAGTCGTTTTGACAATCCTAATCACGTAACTATAAGATGTTAAGAGTTGAGGTAAGATTTAAGAATTATAGTTTATATTAAAACATCATTTGAATCTAATTTAATACTTTTTATTATATTTACTTAATTAATAATTTTAATTGATCATAAATATTTTAAATTTTTTAAAAATACTACTCATTAATATCTATATATATATATATATATATATATATATATATATATATATATATATATATATATATATATATATATAATTGAGGAATAGTATCGAACACGAACGAACAAATCTTTGTTCGTGTTCGGCTCGTTAAGGCTTATTAACTTAGCGAACGAGCCAAACACGGACTTCTTAACGAGCCGAATACGAGCTGTTCGCGAACAATGAGCCGTTTTGACAGCCCTAAAAACCACCACCACCCCAAGATCCTCCCTAGTTTAAGTTTGTGTTGTCATTTGTTGTTATTTTCTATTTCAGTGTCATTATGTCGCGTTCGTTGTAATTTTCGACTGTAACTACTTAATATTTTTAGCAATAATAATTGTATTTTCTATTGTGATTTAGTTTAACTTCTACGATGTCTCTAATTCCTTTTCCTTTCCATTTAATGTAATGATTTTAAAATTATTCTCCCCTCGAATGTACTTGATTTATTATAATTGTGGAATTATGTGTTTCCTCTTTAAATTTATCCCCGTTTATTTCTCTATTATTATGTTTTTAGTTCTTTCCTTATGTGTTTGTTGTATCTTTTGTAGCTTGTAATTGTGGGAATTATGATTACCCTAAAGTATACTCTCTATATAACGAGGAGTTTTAATTTGAAGATTTAAGGAATAAGAGAATTTTCTCTCACATTTTTCTATGTGGTATCAAGGCCTTAGATCAAAACCTGGCTTCATTCTCGCTACCAAAACACTCCCAGTGCAGGAAACTCCTTCCCTGTAGTCGGACCTCTCCCTACACTGCTGCAGGAAATGCCTTTCTAGCATAATCTCACAAGTTTTGTCGGACGATCATTCCCAGTTCAGCCGCTAAAAACTTCTTCCTTACACAGCAACAAGTTCTGTCGGACCTCCTCCTTCCTCTGAACTTTTCCTCACCTTCCTGTTGGATCTCATTCCTGCAATCAACCTACTGGCAGATCTCATTACTGCAATCAACCTACCGGCTTGAACTAGTTCTACTGGTTGAATCTCCTGCCAGCCAAAACTCCATAGGCTGCTACACCTTCCTAGAAATACTTGTAAGCAAAGCACCAGCAGGAGTAGCTAGCCTTCCAGTAGCTTGTTGCAGCAGGCATCCTCACTCGACAGTCTTGTGGGCATCTTCTCCCTACAGTAGCAACAACAGTGGCAAATACTCCAGCAGTAGAAAACTCCATGCAGGATTCTCCCTGCGGGCAAGTTGTTCACCGACACTTCTGTCCTGCATCAAGACTCAATGGCAGATCACTTTCCACCAGATTCTCCTCACAGACTTGTTCATTGGACCTCTCCTATCCATCAGCGACAGCAGCAAGGCAGC
This sequence comes from Papilionanthe hookeriana x Papilionanthe teres, assembly GCA_022702705.1. Classification (NCBI taxonomy): domain Eukaryota; kingdom Viridiplantae; phylum Streptophyta; class Magnoliopsida; order Asparagales; family Orchidaceae; genus Papilionanthe; species Papilionanthe hookeriana x Papilionanthe teres. The sequence goes on along the minus strand of CM040428.1, from coordinate 85,261,243 downwards.
AGAAGAAGTCTTCGATCCTCTCCAAACTGCAGGCCCCCATCTTCTTAAGTGCAAGAACACCATCCCTGCAGACCCTCACCTTTAGGCACTCATCTGTTTTTCGGGAAGGCGGAATTCTCCCTATTGGAATTCTCCCTGCAGCTTGAAATCCCCCTATTGCAAGCCCTCCTCCTTCGACAGAATCCTCCTTAAAAAAACTGTCATTTCGCAAACCCTCCTCAAGAATTCTCCATCTCTTGTAGGCCCTTCGTCGAACTTCTCCTTGGAGACCTCAGCATCGGAATTCTTCGTGTCACAAACTCCCTACGGGCCCTCCCGACTCCTATTTTTCTCCTGACAGGATCTTTTCAGACCACCAGCCGCAAGAGATCCTCTTCCTGTTGTTCCCAACCTGCAAGAGCAATTAATGCCACCTTGTAGGAGCTAGATTTCCTTCATGTCGGTCCTATCAGAGCAATCAGGAATTTTTTCAACCCTAAACGTACATAGGGTTTATGATCAAGAACAAAAATGAAAAAGTCTAGTTCTACTCTGAAACATACTAGCCTGATGATACACCAAAGCTTTTCATATCATCTTATTTTGCTAAAAATGGATGATTTCGAGCTTGAGTAACATATTCAAGTATTTCTGATCATATGACTAGGGACATTCATGCTCTCATCAAGTACCAAGAGATAACTTATCCAAATTTGTTAGACTTGTCAATATATCTCGCTTAAGGATTGTTGGGAAAGGAGATTTGAATGTCTTCAAAGATATTCAGCTTTCTTTAGTTTTATATATTCACCAATTAGATTACAACTTACTTTCAGTTAACAAGCTTACTCATGACCTGAATTGTGTTAATAAATTTCATTCTAATTGTTGTGAATTTAATGTGTTAGATTCTGGAAAGTTGATTGGCAGTATTGAATTGCATCGAGGTTTATATCTGCGCAAGGAGAACTATTCGCTTAACAAACAAATGTCTCAACTCTCAAGTGTCTTCTCCACTATCATATATTCATGAGCATGAGTTTGTTGTGTTCAAGTCTTTTAAAAGTCAAAGTTTCTTTATGACATTTTCGTCAGGATCAGTACAAATTTACATTATATTATGAAGTTGTACCCCCATCTCTTCACTCACAAAAATTAAAGAGTTATATCAGTGCTAAAGCTATCAATTGGCTAAATATATTCCTCATGTATATCCCAAGTTTCAGTACAAACCCTCAAATCTTTTCTCTATCATATTATAGTGATATTTGGGGACCCTCAAAATAAAAAACCAACAATAAACACAGATGGTTGTATCTTCCATTCATAATCACAATAAGGTGAGTTGAATATTCTCGTGAAGAAGAAATCCGAAACTCCACAAATCTTTCGGTCCTTCCACGACATGATTTACAGTCGTTCCAATACAAAATTCAGATTTTCAAAACTGATAAAACAAATAAATACTTCAACCATATTCTTGGACGCTTATAAATAACTGTATCATCCATGTGAGTTCATGTGTTGAGACTTCACAATAAAATAAGATAACTGAGATGAAGAATAAAGAATAGGCATCTACTTAAGGTATCTAGGTCTATAATATTTTCTCACAATATCCCAAAAGTTTTTTTGGGGAGAGAGAGTGTGTACTTATAGTCACCTACCTCATTAATAGAATGCTCAATAGGATTCTAGGATTCAAAGCTCCGCTTCACATTTTGATGGAAAAATACCCTCATGTTAGAGCTTTCTCATCCAATCTTCCTCTAAAAATATTTGGCTCTCTTTTGCTCGCATTCACCAACCAAGCCGCAAAAGCTTGACACAGAATCCATCAAGTATATCTTCCTTGGTTATGCTTCTAAAAAAAGGGATACAAGTGCTATTCTCACATTAACGTTCCATATCTTCCTTGGTTACCTTCTTAAAAAATCAATCCTACTACCTCAAATCTAATATTTAAGGGAGAATCCATATAATTATCAGACTTGGCACACTATTTTAGATACCCACACTGATCTAAAGTCATCACAACGTATTCTACTTCCCTACAACCATCCTGTATCCCAAGATTCACCCGTTGAGGATAAGCAATATGAGATTGAAATTAAGAAAAAGAAAATGGAACTTCATGTGTACACTTAGAGAAAGAATTCCATTGAGCGGGATAAGAACAAGATGCAATTACATGATTGTTCACAACCATCTGAAACCACATATCTCTAAAGTTCTAAAGGAGGTGAAATCTAGTGGAGAAAATATGGAACGTTGCCCAAATTATCCTATCAGGGCGTATGTTGCTTATGAGAGATTATCACTAATTCATAAAGCTTTTGTATCTAATCCTTGTAGTGTGAAGATACCCAAGTCTATTCATGAAACACTTCAAAGTTCAAAATGGAAAAAAGGCAGTTGAAGAAAAAATACAAGCACTTGATCAAAATAACACATGGACTTCTACAATGCTTCCTCCAAACCCATTGCGTGCAAATGGGTGTTCAATGTTAAATACAAAGAAGATGGGAGCATTGAGAGATTTTAGGCTAGGTTGGCGGCCAATAGTTTCAATCGGTCTTGTGGGATAGACTATAAAGAGACATTTGCACAGTGGTCAAGCGAAATACTCTTAGAGTTCTTTCTTTAGCAGTGAACAAAGAGTAGGAATAACATCAACTTGATATCAATAATGGCTTTTTGACCAGCGACCATGAGAAAGAAGTATATATGGGGATCCCACCAGGGCTGGAAAATGGCTCAAATAAACATTTTCTTTGTAAAATAAGAAAGACACTCTATGGCCTGAACTAATCTCCACGGGCTTGGTTTGACAAGTTTGTCGAGATTGAAATTTAATGGGTACATCCAATACCAAGCTGATAATACACTATTCATAAAGCAAACACAGGGAGATAAGAAAGCTATATTCATTATCTATGTAAATGATATGATCCTGACATGTGATAATGAAAAAGAGATTGGGAATATTAAGGAGGCTTTTGCCACAATTTGAAATTAAGGAATAGAAACTATAAGATACTTTTTGAGCATGAAAGTGGTCAGGTCCAAGGCGAGAATTGTGATATCCCAAAGAAAGTAACTTCTAGACCAACTAAAAGAGACAAGGATGTTGGGGTATAAATCTATTGAGACTCCTATGAAATTCAACAAAGAGTTGCATTCAGAGGAAGAAAAGACGCCGGTGGAAAAAATTGATATCGGAGATTGGTAGGAAAACTTATCTACCTATCACACACCATACGTGCTATAGCTTACTCTATCAACATTATGAGTAAACATATGAATAGTCCAAATAAAGAACATTTGGAGATGATTTACAAAATAGTGACGTTTCTTAAGAAGACCCTTGACAGAGAGTTATTGTTTAAGAAATCAGTCAATAAGAAGATAAAATTTTACACTGATAATAATTAGGCAGAGATTCGCCAAAGAAAAATCCACATATGGTTATTTTTTTATGTATGGAGAAATTTGATACATGGAGAGGCAAGAAATAAGTGGTGGCCTCTAGAAGCAGTGCAAAATCTGAATATCGACCACTTGGTTTGGGAATTTATAAAGCAATGTGAATCTAAAGGATATTAAATATGCTGGGCTACTCTACAATCAATTTCATGAAGATGTTCAGTGACAGTCATGTTGTCATTAATATCGCAAAGAATCATGTACAACATGACAGGACCAAGCAAATTGAGATTGATAGACATCTTATCTCTAAAAAAGCCAAAAGTGGCATTATTCACTGAATCTACATTCCAACTCATCTCCAAGTGGCAGATGCCTTCACGAAATATCTACCTACAAGCAGCTTCACGGATTTGAACATCAAGCTGGGTCTCTACAACATTTATGACCAAGCTTGAGAGGGCAGTGGAATTATGTGTTCCTAGTTAAATTTATCCTCATTTATTTCTCTATTATTATATTTGTAGTTCTTTCATTATGTGCTTTTTGTATATTTGGTAAGTTGTAATTGTAGGAAATGTGTTTGTCCTAGAGATTACTCTATATAATGAGAGGATTTGCAATTTGAATATTAAAGAATAAGAGAATTTTCCCTCTCACATTTTGCTTCAATAATTCTTTTTTTCTCGCCAACTCTTAACATTTTTATAAATGCTCGTCAAGCACTACAAAGACACTTGACTATATAACTTTTTTGTTGGAAGGAGTAGGTTTGCAACCAAACAACTATAAATCAACATCTTTTTCTTCTACATGATTTAATTTCCCTGCTGCCTCGGAGAGTAATTTGGGCATAGTATTTTAGTACTCTCCCTTATTCTCTCCTTTAAACCCTCCAAACACATCTTTCTCTAGGTCTCAAGAAAAGCAATATTTCAATGTTTATATTTTTAGCATTTTTGTGAGAAAATTTAGTGTTGATTGAAGAGAACAGAAATTATGCTTGATAAAAATCTATAATAAAGTTCAGTCACATGAGAAACTTATTCTCAATCGATCTTCAATTGAGAAAGTTACTTTAGTAGCAATATGTTTGTTACCCAATGCCAATTCAGTTCTCAAATAGGACTTCACAAATTGATCAGCTTGCTCACCAAAGTCATTCAAGCCTCCTTTGTTAACAAAGCTTCTCACCCTACCTTCCAAAATGGAGGAACCTAAATTCATGAAGATTTGTCTCCTTCACCTTAAGCTGTTTCTCAAACCCATAACAATTTCTTATCAACCAAGCTCTTCGAGTTCATTCCTCTTAAATTTGAAGCAACATATTTGGAATTATATAAATGCATGATCAATCCATCCAACTACTAATATACTTTCAAAAATAATCTCACTATACAACGTTGTTGATATTGTGAAATGTCATGCCTTACAACCACTTTGAAAGACAACTTGTTAGCTGTTTATCCCTTTCGTGTACATAGCATTAAATATTTAATAAGTTCGCCCATCTCTTCCTTTCTCTATTCACTGCTTGTAAAATTCCTTTGAAGACCTTTTCAATCATCCTTATGAGTAACAATTTGAAGGGGTAAAGTTTCATGACTATGTCGTGCATTTTACGAACGCAACCATTTAAGTTATGGATGATGATAAATCTGTTGCCAACGCTAATTGTGTCCTAGTTTTGTAGCTCAAAAGTCTCTGTTGCCAAGAACCCTCATACAACCATTGGGAACTGCTCAAGTCGCAGTTAAGTGCATATGCGCTGAAGAATTTGTTTCCGTCCGAACCACCTGACAAAATCATCCCACTTTCTAGAAAAAGAAAACACTCTAAAGAAAGTTGTGCCAAGTTTGCTTTGCTCCAATTCTTCCACAAGATCGTATCAGATGGTAAAATCCTCTTGAAGAGAAAGTTGTGCCAAGTTTGCTTTGCTCCAATTCTTCCACAAAAACGTATCAGATGGTAAAATCCTCTTGAAGAGGTGAATTACTAGCAGAAGCAATACCCAAAGAAGAGACCGAGAAGGCCGCAACTATTGAGCATTCCAATCAAGCCCCAAAAAAATTATCTTCCTCCTCCGAACCATTCATTAGCCACTATAATGACAACCATCTGATGTAAAATATTTTCATTTGCCTTAATTGATGAAGAAGTGAGTCAGAGATGGACAAATCTATAATGATCATGACCATGACACAGAATTGTCAGATTCTAGAGGCCCTCCAAGAGAAATTGATCAATAAATCCACTTGAAGCTATTGTACAATGCCAAAACGATAAAAGGCCTATCAAGGTGTAGCAATTGCAACAACTTTCCATCGCACCAAATGGATGTATAAATCATTAGAACCATCAAGAAAAATACTGGAGTGGTTGTCCTTGGGGCTTCCTGACAATCCATGTTCAATCAATATAAAACAACATAATTTAAGGTCCACTTCTTTTACAATAATGTTATTATCAAATTCAAAATTATCAATCATTCAAAGGTTTTGTTGAACTTGATTGACAAAGAGAATTTTGTGAGCATCCATTATTCAAATTAGCTTAAAAAATAAGACTTAAGCCACAAATTTTCAAGAAACAAAGGGATCTCTAGTTGGCTTTTATGAGGAAATGCGCTAGTCCAAGGGTTCCATCACTCTTGAAGTAGTCCAAGAGAATCAAGCATCTTTAAGTCAGGCAATCTGGCTTCCTAGTCATCAAAGTACATTCCTGTGTATACATGTTAAAAGACAGACTACGCCATTATATCCTTCAATATAGCCATAAAAGATAACGAAGACTCCACTTTATCTATAAGATTAACTGGATGTTTTTCATGGAAGCAGCAAACATCCTTCATATCCCATTTTCAATTTTCAGAGAAGAATTCAACATGCACCTTTCAACATTTTTCTATAGCAGTCTACTACTAGATATTGGCAAAAGATCACAAAGCTTCCCTATAACATTTATCTTGGACGTGGAAGGTTTTGTATCAGTAACCACCCTTTTGCCCTTTTTTCAATTCTTATAGAAGTTGAATCCTTCCATTAATGACTTTGTGCATTTTCTTTATTTCCTGAACTCTTGCATTTTACCAACATTATCATTATACTAGTTTGACTACGATAAATGATTGAGAACAGACATGGTCTTTGCAGTCTATTTATAAAACCAGAAAATGAACTTCATTAAAGTTGTATTTGCCCAATATTTACTCCGAAAAAAACGGTCTAACATCCAATCTCCAAGGTATATTTCAGTACAACCTCCCTTAAGTGCCACCTCGAATCTCATTGGAGAGAATTCTCAACAAATAAATTGCTTGAACACTCCCTAAGTCTACCCTTGATGGCTATTCATCAATTGAGTACCCTCATGCTTTAGCATGAGGGTTTAACTTTATTAAAGTAAACATAACATTGTCATGGAGTTATACCCATACAAGGGGAAGTCTGCAATGGAAGGAGACGTGCAGGAAGCCTCTTGACACCGTCTCATAACAAAAAGCTAATTTCCACCTAGAATTGGGGTACATAAGTGATAGCCATATTGTCATCTATGATACATAGACATGAATACGGGGATATAGACACTAACAAGTAATAGTTTTATTCTTAAAAATATAGGACACGAATACGTCTTGGACACGATATTATAATACAAACTGACACTTATATACATTTCAACCAATACTTATGTATTTACATATCTAATACCCAAACTTTTTTTTTTCACATTTATACTACCCAAATCTTTCATGTCACAAAAAATATCACTATTTACATTTTTATGCATATTTAAGTTGACATACATGTCAAAAATTTAAGTTTAGACGTTAGAAATGTAAATACATAATAAATGAGTAAAAAGTATGTAAATCTTCCAAACATAAATTATAAAAAATAGATAAAATTTAAACATGATTTTAAGAACAATAAAGAAAAGATAATAAGAAATTTAAGAACATTAACTTTCAAAAGTTAAGAGATTCAAAAATATTATATAGTTTATGATATAGAAAAATAAACATTTACACTCTTGTAATACATCAAGATAAGTTTAATTTTTGAATAAAAAGTTTCTTTAAAATTTTAATCTTTAATAATGTATATGTTTGAAAATATTTTTGAAAACTTACAATTCATAATTTAGGAAACAAGTGTTCATCACTCGTGTCCTTTTTTTAAAAGTAATTTAAATGGGACACTTCTATGTTGTGCCCAACACGTGCTAGAGCAGCGTTAGAGTCGTGTCATATTTGGCACTGCACTACTCCTCAATTAGGAATATCCATTCATAATAGATTGTCTTCTCTATATCCTCCATTTATGTTTGCATAAGATATTATAGAATGAGAAATATGACTTGGCACATTGTCACAATGATGGTTGTTTGGACCCTCACTAACCCGTCATGGTGGTAATTTGCTTTTCTAGTTATCCAATTGGTCAGCAAGATGTAACAAGAAGGAAGGATAATGATTCCTCTTAAATTTCCTAACACTTTGTTACGAGATAAATGGCGGGAGAAAGTCATCACATTAGGAAAGCCATAAAATTCTCAAGCTAGAAAAAGGAAATATAAATTACCAACAATAGATAATTCTAAAAGTAGAAATGACTAAAAATAAAAATAATAAAAAAAGAACATACGAAAATCAGAATATTCTAAAATTCCAACACCCCCTCAAGTTGGAGCATATATATCTAGCACACACAACTTGCTTACAAGGAAATCAAAATTAGGCCTAAAAAGTCCTTTGGTTAAGATATGTGCAATTTGTTCTATTATAAAAGTGAAACATGCAAATAACTCCTAAATCAATTTACTATTTTATGAAGTGTCTATCAATCTCCACATGTTTTGTGTGATCATATTGCACTAGATTTTCTGCAGTACTTATAGCAACTTTACTATCACAGCACAACTTAATTGGCTTGTTTATCAAGATGTATAGCTCTTCAATAATTATCTTCAACCAAAATAACATCTTACATACTTCATTATCCATAGCACGACATTCTACCTTTGCACTACTTCCCACCACATTCTATTACATGTGACTAGATTTTCGCTGCATTAAGTAGAGTATCCGAACATCAAACACCCGTCAACAACTAAGCTCTCTTAATCTGCATTAGTGTATGTCTCTATGTTATGTTGTGTGATCATCTAAAAGAATAAGCCCTTGGTTGATGGACTTTTTTGGTATTCAGAATCCTGTTAAATGCTTCAAGATGTTTCTCATAGGGTGAATGCATAAATTGACTTATTAAACTCACAGCAAATGCGATATCTGGTTGTGCATGTGATAATTATATCAACTATTCCACCAACTTTTCATATTAAGTTGTATTCATTGGGTCACCTTCTTTCTCATCTCCCAATTTTTGATTGGAATCAATTGGAGTGTTGCAGGCCTACAACAACTCATTCTAGTTTTCTTTAGAAGATATGTACATAATTTTGTTGGGAAGCAAAAATCTCCTTCGATCTAGCAACACTTCAAAACTTCTAAATCCTTGATCTCAAAAATTGATGATAGAGAAATCTTTAGCTGATTTATTTCATGTGTTATCTCCGGTGATAATTATATCGTCCACATACATAATTAGTATGACTATCTTTCCATTCATTAAATATCTAAAGAATATTATATGATCTCCTTAATCTTAAGTATATCCTTGACCTTGAACAAACAATATAATTTTTTCAAATCACGCTCTAGGTGGTTGGTTCAGCCCGTATAAGAATTTTTTTAGTCTGCACACTTTTATGACGAACATCTCACTAAATCCTTGAGGTCCATCCTTGTACACTTCATCTAAGTCCTTATTGATAAATACAATTTTTTTATAACTGACCGCATAGGGGCAAATCAAGATTAGCTACAAGTGACAGCACAACTCGATATAGAGGGAACCTACACGGAACAAAGCCAAATCAAAACCCTCTACAATCCAAAACCCTCGATTCGAAAGGAGGCTACAAAGGGAGTCATCATTTTATGTTCTTAAGCCGAAGAAGTCGACGAAAGACGTGCCTCGTAAGCTAACGGTAGTCTCAAGTTCAATCTTCGACTTTGTATCCAAGAACTGCAAGTGATTTAGGGCTCTAAAATCATGTAGTTTTGAGAGAAATAAAGATAATGATTCATCTTCAATTTCCTAAGGCTTTATTACAAGATAAATAGCAGGAGAATGCCACCAAATCATAAAATCCACAAAATTCCTATGCTAGAAAAATCAAATAGAAATTAACAATGATTGATAATTATAAAAATAGAAACTATTAAAAATAATAAAAAAAAGAAATACAAAATACTAAAAACAAAAATTACCAAAATTCCAAGAATTATTAACCATTAATTTACTTTCTTCAACTTCTTGTTGACTTCCAATAACTCAGTACAAAGAAGTGGTTCTTCTTTGTCTTTATATCCTTTCTACATTTGTACCACGGACTAAGAATAAGTGATGCCAGTTTTATCCCTAGACCACCTACTTAATTAAGATTTCTTTGTAGTAGATAGGATTCTTAACTTATTTTAATTTTTCCTCCAATGAACCAAAAAGATAAAGCATTGTTTTTAAGCTGGATGACTTCAAAACAGCATAATAGTCAATCCATCCATTAGTTTTAAAGCTAGAATGAATTCTGAACTCAGTTCAGCAATTGGAAGACTTGCACATTGCAATGGCAGCAAATTGGACATGCAGCAGCAGCAAACAAGAAGTAAACAGCATAAGCAAACGGCAAGGGAATCAGCAGCAACTGCAAGAAAAATCAGCAAGGCAGCAAGAATTAGTTAGAAATAAGTAGCTTCAGCAGATGGAGCATCGCAAGAAGCAGAGGAAAATTCACAGCATCAGCCATAGTAAAGAAAATGGCTAGGAAAGAGAGCAGCATCAGCATTAGTACTTCAATAGGAAATCTAAACGAAACAGAGAGTATCAACACACTAAAACAGAGCACAGCAGGGAGATGAAGATGAAATAAAAAAGAAAAAGGAGATTTCATTGACTTTTTTTTTGCATGGATTCAAACCTTTAAATAGATAATTATAGCAGTGTTTGCTTAATCCATGCCTACACAAACACCATCTAAAAGAGAAAAACCATTCAGACAAATACCGTCCAGATAAGGTCAAATTAAATCATCATTCATGACAATTACCCGAATCTAGGTTTAAATTAAAATATAAACTTATCCAATAGGGGGGAAAATCAAATTCATCAATATCCTACTCTAATTTAAAACTTGATCTAATAGCCAAGCTATTAAAGTCTTGACCACTCATATGACACTAATTGACCATCTAATTGCACCTACAGACTCCTAGTTATATGATCTTCAATCTCAATCGATTGATTTGTCAAATCACCACATTCAATATTTTTTCTAAGAAAATTGGGTCATTAAAATATTAACAAATATGATAATTTGATCTTTCCACAATTAGATACTTAAATTATGATTTGAATGATCATCAACTACATCTCAGCCCTTGCTCAACTGCCAATGTCAACACTTACACCTACTATCTTCTTCACGGCGAAATCCTAGAGAAACAGTAAGAAGTATAAAAAGTATTGAGCAATTACGCGTGGACAATGTATAGCTAAATAATTGATAGAAACTATGAGATATATAAAATATGATTTAAGATTACGAAAGAATAAAAATAGACAGATCCTTTGCATATAACTAAAGAAGAGCTATAAATAAAAAATAACAGGTGGGGGAGTGGTCATACAACAACAACAACAACAAACCTTTATCCCACTAAGTTAGTGGGATCAGCTACATGAAACTTTTTTCTCCATTGCGTCCTATTGAGTGTCATACTTTCATTTAATTCAAATAAATTAAGATCATGTTCTATACAATATGCCCAAGTCTTTCTAGGTCTACCTCTCTGCCTTTTTAACATAAGTTGAATCTAAACCATCTACTCTCCTAACCGGATCATCAGATGGTCGATGTTAATGTGACCAAATCATCTAAGACGACTCTCTCTAATTTTTTCTGCCACTGGAGCTACACCAACCCTATCACGGATATACTCATTTCGCATTTTGTCTCTAAGTGTAGAATCACTCATCCACCTAAGCATTCTCATCTCGGCAACACTTAACTTAGTTTTATGCTTCTCTTTTAAAGGTCAACATTCAGCATTATAGAGCATTGCAGATCTCACCGCCATCTTATAAAATTTTCCTATCAGTCTAAGTGGTACTTTTCTATCACAAAATAGGCCCGAAGCATTCCTCCACTTCAACCAACCAACTTGAATTCTACTAATAATTTGCCACCACTTTAAACAATAGACCAAAGATATCTAAAGCATTCACACCTTTTAACAATTTGATCACACATAGTTATAACTCTATCACTAGAACTACTACTACTAAAATTAGATTCCATGTATTCAGTTTTAGTCTACTCAAACGAAAACCTTTAGACTCCAATGTACACCTCCATAGTTCAAGTTTTTCCTGAGCTTTTTCTCTGGCATTATCCACAAGAAGGATATCATCAACAAAAAGCATACACCAAGGTGCATCCTCCTGCAAATGTCTAGGAAGAGCATCCATAACTAAAGCAAAAAGATATGGGCTTAGAGCCGATCCTTGATGTAATACAACTGAAATAGAAAAATATTTGGTCAATTCTCGTTCTGTTCGAAGATAAGTAACAATTCTAGTATAAATATCTTTAATGGCTTGAAAATATGTCGTATCAACACATTGTTTCCCTAGAACTCTCCAAAGGATATCTCTTGGAACCTTATCGTAAGTTTTTTCTAAATCAATAAAAATCATATGCAGATCTTTCGTATTCTCTTTTTACTTCTCCATCAAACCTCTCAATAAATGTATAGCTTCCATAGTAGACCTCCTGGGCATAAATCCAAACTGATTATGAGAAATCTTTGTAATGTTTTAACCTATGTTAAATTACTCTCTCCCATAATTTTAAAGTATGACATATCAACTTAATTCCTCTATAATTTGCACACTCTTGTGCATCCCCTTTATTCTTAAAAAATGTGGACCAAAGTACTCTTCCTTCACTCATTAAATTTTTTTGTGAAAAACTAATTTAATCTAAAGCATCTTTTTAGTTTTTAAAATAATATTAAAGAGTTTAGTAAGTCAAGAAACTTCTAATTCTCCTAAAAATCCATGGTAGAAAATTTTTACAAAATGATAAAAAGATGAAGATCGAAGATGAAATTAGTAAAAGGAAACCCTTCATTCTACTTCAGCCAAATAGTTGGATCACTAGTGAAGGGGTAGTTTTGAAATAACTCATAATCAACCCATTTTCTTCCCAATAATAATATTCATGGATTTGCGTATCATTATAGAATAAGAAAAAATTTCCAAATAAAAAAGTAGACATGAGATGTATGACTTTCTTGAAACAGCATGATGTAAAGAACTCTTGTATCCTTTTCAGCCTTGAAACCTGAAAATTTAGAAGGTTTTTGACTATTGAGTTAAGAACAATATAGTTAGGTCCTTGATATTTTGAAAAATTGTTGGCCAGCACTATCAGTAAAAGAGATATCAGGGTGATGAAATTTATCCTGAAAATCGACTTAAAGGAGAAAAACCTTCAACCACGGATGATAATTGGTATCATTAAATTTGATGTTACTTGTTAACGATGGTTGATAACAGTTTCAATTCAATGAGTTTGAGTGAAAAGTCATGATACCAATTGAGAAGAGTGAGGAGAAAGCAATAAGTAACTAGGATTATATAAGTTGTGTGAGTCATGAAATTATCGAGTTCAGGTAGTGCAAGTTCACTGGTATTAAGCATACATTGCAAAGTGATCACACCAGTGAGTCAAACAAGAGCAGCATGCAATATAATGCGACAAGGGTCAGTGAGCTAGCTAACCAAATGAATGGACGCATCGAGTGAGCGCATGATTTTAACAAGTGCAATGAGCGAACGCTGATCAAAAGAGACTAGGAGAGGGGTGAAGAGAAAAGCAGCAAGTTAGACTTATGTGGCTCTAATACAATGTTGAAGGAGAAAGTTCATATGTATTATTGAACAAATAGTAGTGATCATATAAATAAATACATAAATAAAGAGTATAGAAAGAAGATAGAAAAGAAGATAATATCCTTGATTATGAAAATACAAACTAATAATAAGAATGTATCTCTATGATCTAATACTTTCCAATGATAGCCCTTTCCAATTTAGTATTTTTCTATGACAACAATGACAAAGGCACTGTTTATAATGAATATTGCTGAGAATAAAGTTCTTATTCATAAATGCCAAGGGCATGAAATATTTCTCTGTAAGAAAATTTTAAGATTATCTACTATCTAATAAGTTCATAATGATGATAAGCAAGAGATTAGTGGAATAGAATGATGATAGAAAAAATAAGCAGAAAACGCTTACGCTTCTTAGAATAACCGTGATCAAGCAACAGAACAATTCACATCAACTTATTTGTCTGACCAAGATTAGTGAAATTCTCAAATTTCAACCAGGTAAGCACTAATATTTCCATTACACGCAGTTACCAGAGAAATAAATAAATAAACTGGACCTACACTTAAACTAATTCAACATTGATGTGACCATATTACATGTTTATATGAGCTTGACTGAACAATGAAGTCAGCACAACTTGGTTAGTAAGAGGTTAGCTTGCGGTCAAGTGTTTAAAATCAAACTATTCCACTAATTTCATGCTCTAAAACCATTACGACTTATTATATAATAGATAATCTTGAAATTCTCTACTAAATCTGGGCATGAAAGCTGGAGAAACTTCAAGTTGATCTTACTTTCAAAAACAGTAAATTATAGTTGTTTTATAAATCATAGAAAATACAGATATTAGTATAATACCAAGAGCCACTATGGTGCTTGGTTAAAACTAAAAATTACAGGAAGTTCATGCTGCTAAAAGTCAAGATTCATGATGTATGTGATAATTGATAAAAGTACATTCGTGCAGCTCTCAGAAACTTAATAATCAATCAAACTAATAAAAAAGAAACATAAAATTAAACATTAATTAGAAAATCAGTTTTAAAAAACTCACATAAGATGCTTTAGCAATTGATCTGCTCTTAACTTCTCCTTAGCTCCTCCACACATAACAATGAGCTCCTTGAACTCTGAGCGAACGCTCTCACATATAATGCCTTTCTTCCCTTCTAAGGCAACTTTGAGTTCTGCCAGAATTGGTTGCTCTAGCTCAGAAGTTGCCTGAAGATGAGGAGTTATAAAAGAATGCGACTAAAATAAGGTAGCAGAACAAGTTTCACAACAGAGCACACTGAAAAGCAAAGGGTAAAAAAATAAAAATAACACACGTAGTCTATGCTCCAAAAAAGATGAGTGGAATCAAAAAACATAGTAAGTCGCCTTTTCAAAAAAGCTCATGAAAAAAGGTAAGGAAAGAAAAAGCGCAAAAAAAAAAAAAAAAACAAAACTCAATCAAATGATCACTCATAGAAAATTCTGAGTATAAACGGAAGACAGAAAGATATTGGTTTGTGCCGGCTACAAAACAGAGCATCGAAAAGCAAAGAGGCACTAACTACCTGCGCTATTACAAACTTATAGTTTCCCTTAAATCGCTGTCTCAGGTCGCCCTCCGGCGCCCTAAGCAGCATCTCCGCAGAACCATTACTTATTCCCGAAACCATAGCAATCAGCGCCGTCGTATCAAAATTTATCAAATCCCCCGTAACTATCTCTCCAGTCCTCAAGCACGACAACAGCTCCCCAAATGCATCCTTCCCCAAATCCGCTTTCTCTTCATTACTCACGCTTAGAAATCTAGGAACTTCGTTAACATGTTCAAGATCATCCCCTTCTATCTTGACTCTAAACCAGCGAGATCCCTTCATTTCCCACGATCCCACCCCGATCCAACCTTCCTCTAAATCCTCAAAAACGACGCATTCTGCATGTGCATCGACCTCAACGGCGCCGAGATGGCGGCAAATCTCCGAAGCCGTGTCATCTGGCAGCCCACGGGAAAATACAAGGAAGAGAGAGGTCGGTTTGAGAGCGAGAGAGGCAGAGTGAGCGGCGAGAAGGGCGCGCTTGGCGCGAGAGCGGAGACTTCCGGTCCAGGAGATACGGGTAGGGTTGCAGTCGGAGACGAGAAACCAGGCAGGAAAGGAGCCGAAGCTGCAGACGATATCAACATGGACAGAACAGGACGGGACAGGCTTGCAGAGGCGGGAGGCTTTGCGGAGAGCGGGATGGAGAAGGACGCGGACAATGGATTCGAAGTAGCCGATGTTAGAAGTGATGCGAGTTGAGGGGGAAGGGAGGCGAAAGAGGAAGCGAAGCTCCGCGCGAAGGAGACGGAGGAGGGTGAGCTTGGCTAGGGGGGAGAGCTTAGACGGCGGGAGGGAGTTTACGATTAGTTCTTGCAGCGAGAGGCAGCGGCGCTTCGCCTGCTCGGCTTCGGAGGCTGGTTGGAAAACGGCGGGGTCCATGACTTTGCCTTAATTCATGTAAATTTATCAGCTAGAAAATTATCGTTATGCATTCAATAATAAAAATGGGGAATTACATTCCACACAAAATTTTAAGGCATGTTTGGACTTATTTTTTATTTTTTTTTTTAAAAATAAAAAATAAGAAACAAATAATAAATAACTCTGTATTTATTATCTGGAGGAATATTTTTGTTTTAGAAATACTTAAAATAGAAAAAAAATATATTTTTGTATGTTTTTAAAACACCGGCGAGTCCCACCACCAATCTTAGCTTGTCTCCTGCCGTCGCAGCCCACCACAGCCGCACGTCGCCACCCGCTGCCCATTGGCCTCCGCCAGCCACCACTGTTCACCGATCCCCGCCTGCCCGCCTCTCGTCACCGTTGTAGCCCACTGCACCCCTGCAATATTAAGCTTTGTCGTTGCCCACTGTTGTCACTCGCCACCGTCTACAGCCGCTGACGATTTGCTGTCATCGTCGGCCTCCCACAAGTAAAGTTTCAGTTGGGTGGAGTAAGGAATGCGTCAAAATGCCATGGGCGGTAGAGCTGAATATAAAAAAGTATAATTTTTTTTATAAAAAAGTATAATTTTTTTTCTTAAAAAAAATACCCAACCAAATATGTTTTTTATTTTTAAAAATATATAAATTATAACAGCATCAAATGCATTTTCTAAAAACAGAAAAAAAAAATAAAACAGAAAAAAAAATAGAAACGAGAAAGTGATCTCAAACAATTAGATTCTACTTATCTCATACCTAATGCGTGCTAGAAATTCACAGTGTTAGAATAATGGATTATCGTCACACTCAGGTAAAAAAAAAACAACCCGTGATAACACGAAAATTTTTTTCATCATTAAAATAAAAAAAAGTTGGCATAGAGGCTTAGTAATTTTTTAGAAATCTTTAATATATCGTCTGTAGAATCCTACATGTCCCAAAAAGCTTCTTACCCCTCTCACAGTTGTTGAATGAGGTAATTTTTCTATAATTTGATTTTTCGTAGGATCTACTTCCAACAAATAATAAAAAATAAATAATAAGTACTAAATAAATTTTTAGTACTTATAAATAACTCTGTGATTTTTCGTAAGATGCATGGAAGTTATTTATTAAGTTACAAAAAATAAATAACTAAATTTATTCTTTCGCATACCTCTAAAACTTTTTTTAAGTTGCATAGACATGCATCAAATGAATCTCCAAATACTGAGAAATCGTCCATAAACACTTCTATTCCATCATCTATTAATTTGCTAAATATGGACATCATACATCTTTGTAATGTTGCAGGCGCATTACATATCTAAAGAGCATTCTTCAAAGAAAAAGTTCATGAAATTTAGTAAATGTAGTCTTCTTAATCCTCGGGAGCGATAGATATTTGGTGAAGCTGTTATATCCATCCAAAACGATAATACTTGTGTCCAAGCAAGTTTGTACGGCATTTGATGTCTAAAACGAGTAAAGGGAAATGATCTTTTCTGGTGGCGGCATTTAATTTTCTATAATCAATACATATTCGCCAACCAGTGACTTATCTTGTCAGTATAATTTCATTTCATTTACATCAGCAGTCATTCCTCCTTTCTTAGGAACATAATGAATTGGACTTACCCAAACACTATCAGAAATAGAATATATAATTTCAACATCTAACCACTTTAAAATCTCTTTTTTAACTAATTCTTTAATTATTGGATTCAGTCTCCTTTATGAATCAACTTTAGGTTTATGTTATTCATTCAATAAAATTCTGTGAATATAGATCGATGAACTAATTCCTTTAATATCTGTCAAGGACCAACCAAAAGCCTTTTTGTATCTTTTTAACGTGTCCAATAAATTTTTTTCTTGATATGCATTTAAATTTGAAGATACAATGAATGGTAAGGTAGATGATTCTCCTAAAAACATATACTTCAAATGATTAGGGAGAATTTTCAGCTCAAATTCAGGGGGTTTAATGATAGATGAAATTAAACTTTTATCTCAATTTTCCATAGTATCCAATCTTTCAAATCTTTCCTGAATAAATCCTAACTTTTCATTCTTCATATCATCCAATCTTCACTTTCATTTTCATGTTCATCCTCACATTCCATATTCTCTTCAAATACTTCTTTAAAATGATCTTCTCTCAAATAATCGCAGATTTCCATTTGAAAGTACTCATCATCTTTTTCAGTTGAAGGGTATTTCATAAACTTCAGAATATTGAAAGTTACTTCTTGATTATTAACTCTCATAGTTAATTATCCTTTTTGAACATCGATCATAGCTCTCCCAGTAGTAAGGAATGGTCTTCCCAAAATAATTGGAATTTCTTTATCTTCTTCCATATCTAATACAATAAAGTCCACAGGAAAGATAAATTTATCCATCTTCACTAATACATCTTCCACAACTCCTTTAGGATAAGTGATAAAACGATTAGCCAGTTGAAGAGCCATAGATGTAGGTGAAATTTCTCTTATTCCTAATCTTTTGAAAGTTGATAAAGGCATAAGATTAATACTGGCTCCCATATCACATAAATCTCTTCCGAAAAATTTCTCACCTATAGCACACGAGATAGTGAAACTACCAAGGTCTTTAAGTTTTTCAGGAAGCTTCTTCTGAATAATTGCACTACACTCACCTCTAAGTGCAACAGTCTCTTGGTATTTAAAATTTCTTTTCTTTTTAAGAATATCCTTCATAACTTTGCATAATCAAACATCTGCTCTAATGCTTTAACAAAGGGAATATTAATCGTTAATTTCTTAAGAATTTACAAAAACTTTGCAAATCTATTATCCCTGTTCTATTTTTTTAGTCTTTGAGGAAACGGAGGAGGTGGTTTTTCAACAGTTATCTTCATTGGTTCAATCGGATATTCCAAGTCTGGATATATCCTATTAGAACCTTTCTCAATGTTCACTTCCTCTCTTTCAACTTTAACTTCTTTTTGTACTCTTGTTTTCAATTATTTTCCACTCATTAATTGAATAGCCTTAATTTGCTCCTTGTTTTGATTTTTTGGGTTGATCTTAACACTACTAGGAAGATTTCCTGAAGGTCTATTATTAAACGCAGTAGAAATATGTCCCAATTGATTCTCAATGTTCTTCATCGCAACATTTTGAGCTTGAATTTGATTACCCATATTCAGAATTATTTCTTCAGTAGACAACTTCTTTTCCTTAAATTGTGGATTACTATTAAAACCAGGAGGATAAAAAGGTCTAATTGGTATTTCCTTGGTGGTTCGGATTTCCAACTAGATTCATAGAAGTGTTTCCCCATTGCGGGTTAATAACAACATTGTTATTATTCCAGTTGAAGTTTGGATGATTCTTCTAACGAGGATTATAATAATTCAAATAAAGATTATTGACTTTATTATTTATGGCATTCAAGGTTTCATAAGGTGTTTGAGAGTCTATCATACGTCACGATGAATTTTCTTAACACTTGGGGGTGTTGGAGAATAATTCATTCCATATTGATCTATTTTCTTAGAAAGTGCAGCAATTTGAGAGACTATCATATTTATCACATCAAAATCATGAATACTAGCTACTCTCTTAGAATTTACCCGCTCAGAGGGCCATTGAAAATTATTACTAGTCATCTCTTCAATTAATGAATACGCTTCATCAAAAGGTTTTGACATTAATAATCCACCAGCAGCATCATCGATAATTGATCTCAAAGATCCCACTAATCCATTATAAAATGTTTGAAATATTAACCAGTCTGGTAAAACACGATGTGGACACTTTCTCAGAAGATCTTTAAATCTTTTCCAAGCTTCATATATGGATTCTCCATCAAACTGACTAAAAGATGTGATATCATTCCTCAGCTTAGCACTTTTTAAAGGAGGGAAATATTTTGACCAAAACTTTTATGTAAGTCCTCCCCAAGTTCTGATAGATTCAGGTGCTAACGAAGTTAACCACGCCTTAGCCTTATCCCTTAATGAAAAAGGAAAAAGTCTAAGCCTAACAACATCGTTCGATACTCTGATACATCTAAAATATATAATATTTTTATGCACATTTTTATACCTATTTTTTAAGATATTGCACTTTAATGGAAGGTATTTTGTGTTTTTCTTGCACATATGATGAAAATGGATCGTCATGATGAAATGAGCAAAATTGGATCAAATTTGGAGAAAAAAATGAAAAATAAAAATTTGGGCACTGGCAGCTAAGCGCCTCTGGTCCGGCGCTTAGCCGCCACAGTTAAAAATCGAAATTTAAATGAATTTGGCGCCAATTTCAAAAGGAATGAGATGCAACTCTTGGTGGTAACTTCCATAATTTCCTTTGGGCGGCAAGTTTGAATGAAGGGGTGCATTCTTTGGTGGATACATTGAATCTGGACACATTTGAAGAGACACCAAGGCACCTTTTGGTTTACTATTTAAAGAGAGTTTTAGGAAAGATTAAGGAGCTCTTCCTTTGCATTTTGAAGAGAGTTTTCATTAAGAGTAGGAGTGGAGAGTAGAGAAAAGCTCTTCCTTTGCCTTTTGAAGGGTTATTTCACTTGCAAGTTTTTACATTATTTTACTTTTATTTTGCGAGAATTTTTATTAAGAGTAGGAGTAGAGAGTATAAATGAGAAAATGGTCGGAGTGAAGTCTTCTTCTTCACACTTCTTTTCTTTCTTTTAAGTTTAGTTTTTATTGAAGTCTGAAGTTATTTTGAGTCATCGGA